>JAJGOT010000628.1:72500-433070 GCA_022457155.1 Cladopsammia gracilis | reverse complement strand
ACCGGTAGGCTCCGTACCCGCGTTCGAGGCCAACCTTAACGAAGCCCTAGTTGAGATCAAAACCTTCGCTATAGGTGGCCGTAACCTGACTTGTTAGCGAGAACAGTCTGGTGAAAGTCCTTGAAGACATACCGAGGCAAATTCGTCACCGTGTCCAACGAGAAAAGGCTTCTTCAGCATCCACAAGTACCGTGCATCGTGACACACTCTCGGCTTGGTGGTCTCAGCCGTTACGGGTAGTACTAAATGAGGTGGTTTCGCATGACCAACCTTACCCACGAGCGAGATCGCACCGGTTTGCAAGCGACTTAAAAGCGTTTTCCGGACAAATTCTCCAAATTATTTACACGATACGTTACTCCTCAGTGAGTATTCAGGGGGTTGGCCGGTCGGAATCGCAACGTTCCCCCTTGAACGTCCCCCTAAAGTGTCTAAAGTATGGGAATGTTAACACATTATGCTGCTATCGAAGATAGCACATTCTCCAGGTTCAATAAGGGTGCCAACTTCGATATTTCTGTCCAATTAACTGCATTTCTATGGAGTTCCTCTGCGACAAAAAAATGGTCCGGATCCCGGAACATTAATTCATCAAGCTGTCCAATAGCCTCTCCCTTTTTCTACTAGTCGAGCCATTTTCAAGCCGGTCATTTCCTGCTCTCTCACCGCTGACCCATACGGGGTTTCCCCCGGTATTGACCCACTGAGCCGCATTTGTGCAATCACCAGCATTATTGATGGAGGTATTAAAACGTCATGCTTTTCCCATGACCAGTGTATCGCCTGAAGCGAAAAACAAAGACAAAAAGAAAGAAAGGCGAAATACGCGTGTGAAAAACTCCCGTAGAAGTCAGCAGAGAGAGGACAGTCTTGACCCAGTATGACCTGGAGGGTTTTGAGGTACCCTGGTTTCAAGACTCTCGACTCCCTGTGACTACAGACAGAAGGTACAATAGGGAAAAAGAAACCTTACAGCACTTGCGGATCAAAGGGAGAGCATGGGGGTGGATCTGAGGAAATATATAAACATTTTAAATATTTACGTCACCCTTTCGCTATATATTTACTGTACTGGTTCCCCCATTTTGCTTCGCTAATTCTAGATCCGCCCCTTTAACACCCCAGTTTGTCAACAAACAACCTATCCTAACGCTCCGCGTTTATTGCACTTATACAATCGTGAAAGAAAATGTTTCTCATGTGACAACACCGGTCCTTACATCTACTTAATTCTGGAGTCTCATCCACTTATTGTCTCCAGCCCGACCTCGGGAGGTCCACTTTCCCACTCGCTATTTGACCGGGTGGTAAAATTCACGTTTCTCATCCTGATCGTCCCGAGATAAAAACCCGCGACTTATGGGGTCGTGCCATTTCGCTTGCAACATCCTGGAACTTGAGATTGTAGGTGAGACACATCGGTGAGACCTCAAACATGAAACTGTCATCACATTCAAACATCATTGAATTCTCAATTTTTTCCTTGCTGTCTCACCCCCATTTGTTTTTTTTTTTGGGTGAACTCTCACACCATTTCCTTTTCTCTTTTCCATGGTGAACCTTCACCCCATTCCTCTTCTTTCCTTTGGTAAACTCTCACCCCATTCCTCCTCTTGTCTTTGGTTAAGTCTCACCCTTTTTTTTGTTTGCTTTTGTTTTCCTCTTTCCCTAGGTGAACTCTCACCCGCATTTGTTATCCCCTTGGTGAACACTCACCCGCATTTGTTATTCCTTTGGTGAACTCTCACCCGCATTTGTTATTCCTTTGGTGAACACTCACCCGCATTTGTTATTCCTTTGGTGAACACTCACCCGCATTTGTTATTCCTTTGGTGAACTCTCACCTCGTTTTGTTTTCCCTTGGTGAACTCTCATCCCATTTTTTTTCTTTTCCTTGGTGAACTCTCACTCAATTTTTTTTTCGTTTCCTTGGTGAACATTCACCCCATTCCTTTTCCTTTCTTTGGTGAACTCTCACCACATCCTCTTTTCTTTGGTGAACTCTCACCACATTGTTTCTCTTTTCCTTGGTGAACTCTCACCCACTTTTTTCTCTTTTCTTTGGTGAACTCTCACCCCATTTTTTTCTCTTTTCCTTGGTGACCTCCCACCCCAATTTTTTTCTCTTTTTATTGGTGAACTCTAACCCGATTTTTTTCTTTTCCTTGGTGAACTCTCACCCATTTTTTTCTTTTCTTTGGTGAACTCTCACCCATTTTTTTTTCCATGGTGAACTCCCACCTATTTTTTTTTTTGTCTTTTCTTTGGTGAACTCTCACCCAATTTTTTTTTTCCTTGGTGAACTCTCACCCATTTTTTTTCTGTTTTCTTTGGTGAACTTTCACCTAATTTTCTCTTTTCCTTGGTGAACTCTCACCCATTTTTTTCTCTTTTCTTTGGTGAACTCTCACCCCATTTTTTCTCTTTTCCTTGGTGAACTCTCACCCATTTTTTCTTTTCTTTGGTGAACTTTCACCCCATTTTCTTTTCCTTGGTGAACTCACACCCCATTTTGTTTTTCCTTTGGTGAACTCTCACCCTATTTTTTTTTTCGGTGAATTCTCACCCCATTTTATTTGATTCGTTTTGACTACACTCTGCTTAGTGGTGTAAAACACATAGCTGCGGTGAACTCACCTGTTCCACTCTTCTCCTAACTCCAAAAACAAATAGCCATGCAGAGTCGCCGAGCTGCTTGTTGACACATTCATCCATTGTATTCGCAACATTATGAAGTATTCCATCCATGTTAACTACACACACCAAACCTACAACTGACAGAGGTGCCTTGCGATGATAAAAGGCAGCTAAAATGTGTACACCGCCGAACATTACGTGAACATTTAAATAAGTATCCCAGACTGTATAGAATGTAGATCGCTCGTGCAGAAAGGCACGTAACACACTGGAGCTACCCGATGAATTAATAAGCTAACACATTGACTGAAATGCAAAACAAATGAAGCGTGGAACCAAAACAAGTAAACTTGTACAACGCAATAAGCAAAGTAAAACACACAGGAAAGGAGGGTTGCAGCCCTTTCCCCCGCGCACAGTTCATATCTACACATATCTTTAAAAGAGAAAATAGATATACTTTATCTCTAGCTCTCCCTGTTAAGCTTGTCCCGCTGCATGTTGGACTCCTTGTCCCGATGCTGGTTGAACTCCTTGTCCCGCGTCTGGTTGAACTCTCTGAGCTGCATTTCCCGCAGCAGGATGAACTCCTTGAACTCCTTTTTCCGCGGCTGGTAGAACTCTTCGAGGTCTCTGTCTCACGGCTGGTTGAACAACCTGAGCCGCATGTCCCACGGCTGGTTGAATTCCTCGAGCTCCTTGTTCCGCGGCTGGCTGAACTCCCCGAACTGCTTGTCCCACTGCATGTTGAACTCCTTGACCTCCTCGTCCAGGTACTGGATATTAGACGGGAACGAAGAGGCAAAAGAAATCCTTCGACGCGTCAGCGCACAACCACGCCGCACTGCAGTTGAGCCAAAGTGATAATTTATTCATATGTACTAATCTTATATGCGTTACTTTACTGTATGCAGTGTGAATAGAAGTTCTTTTGTATGCAACAATTAGACAACCGTAACACGCCATAAATATTCAAAATGGCGGCGCGCGGGAAATTTAAAAGCGAAAATAGGCGATATTCATATCCATTTTTTTGTACACTAAAATTATATTTGCACCTGTTTTTAAAAAATTTTTAATCTAGACTTTATTTCCAACAATTTAACGTCAATTTGTTATAACAATGGAGGTTCCCTTTAACGTACAACCACTAAACATTAACAATATAACAAAATCGGTTTCCTTGAGTGTTTGATTTGCGAATTGTTTCATCCTCGGTTAAAGGGATCAAACAAGCTTTGCTCGTTTTCCCGCTAAAAATATCCCTGAAATGGAAAGAGTATTGTTCGATTGACCTATCAGAATGTTGAAAAGCGAGTGACATTAAGAGAATAGCTACTTTTTATCTCCCGATCCGTTCGCTTTGCTTTGCGTGTTCGTTTAGAGGCCCACAGTCAGCCACAATGCACCGCTTTGAAAAGCTTCTATTGTTAAAGTCGCTATCTGATTGGTTAATTGGTTTATTTTCAACTGCGCGAAATTCAACCAGGCGCGCGGTGCATTGTGGCTGACTGTGGGCCTTTAATAAACCAACCAAAAGTCGCGCGCGTTTACCTCTTTTCGCTAAACCAACCGAAAGTCGCCAGCGTTTACCTCCGTTCGCTAAACCAACCGAAAGTCGCGCGTGTGTTTACCTCCGTTCGCTAAACCAATCAAATTGTTTCTTTTCAATTCGTTTGTTGTTTCGGTTGTGTTCACGCATAATAATTTCAAGGTCATATGAAAATCGCTATATCGCAGGAGTGTAAGGAATTAGCACGAGAAAGCAAAGGCATTACCAAAGTATAAAAACATGTAAGCTGGTAGTCATTACTTATCCGATTTACAAGAAAAGGACGCGGAAAGCGCGAAAGCGCGCAGAATTGTCTGGACTCGAGTTAATTTTAACAGCGATCCTGGCACGGGCAGAAATCAATTTACTGTTTCAATTTTATTAAATTCAATTTTCTACTACAAAAAAAAATAATAAAATAAAACTTATAAATAAATAAATACTATATTAATGATACGACGAAAATGAAAAAGTAAAGGCGAAGAGGCTGAGAAGAAACTCCAAGGACGTCCTACCTATTTTAACTGTTGTACTGTTTCAACATTATCAAGGAAGGCATTCTAGTCATTACACATTCAGTGACGTGTTTACTAACAAACGTTTTTCAATATTAAACCAGAACATTTTATAATGAATGGGTTCTAGTAAAGCTGCAGGTACGAGGAAAAACGAGGTTTCTTGTAAAGTAGTTAGTATTTGGAAGGAATATATTATTAAGGCAGAAAATCTAGTCTGAGTTTTTTTAAGAACACACGGGATTCTTTTTGTACCACCCCGTTCAATGGCTTCTTTATGCATTTTTGTCCTTTGAAATCGAAGTGAAGAGACTACAGAACTAATCAATGCAAGTGCATGGGATAGTCCATAATCATATGAAAACCTGAGTCTTTTTACATTTTTAACAATTTTTGTGAACAGAAATTACGTATATTCAGCGAGGCGAATTTTTGTTATCGGAATGTCGAAAGTGTTTGTATCGTTCAAAGACGTTCGCGAACAAAAACCCAGTTTATATTTCTGTCAACTGGAAAATATTTCTTTTATAAACAAGTTGGTGATGTTTAGGTTTAAATTTTACGATATTTTTTGATAAAGTAAAAGAATATGACAACAAGCGAATGGAATAGTCCTTCGCGTCGATATTGAAAAACCACAATTTCCATAATCAAGTCTTAATATAATTTAATTCAGTATGCTGGTCTATATGAGCAACTGGCATATAACAACTTACCTTTCACTATGTCAAAGTTGTCAGGCAGTTCAGACGGTCATTTTCTTAGCAAAAATTACTAAGTTTGCAGGAAGCTGCGACTCACAAATGAAAATGCACTCTGAGCTAAATAATTTATACACATCTTCAGTGAGTCAATATATTTGTCTGCGGTAAAGATGTCAGAATATATTTATTCCACATTATTGACATTAACGTTCACTTATACAATATTATAGTCATTTATATTATAATGTTCTTAGACCAGTCGCTGTTATTTCAAATGGAATATTTCAAATATGCCAGTTTAAGGTGGTTCGATACAGTTTTCTGGAGACCATACCTACATTTTTCAATCGGCTTTTAAGCGGTCTTCTCCAAGTTAGATCAACGTCAAATTTTCACCACTAACTAGCTTTGAATTGAAGTTTGGCAAGATACTTTATCTGGTAAAATCGATATTACCATGACGACGATAAACAAGAAACTTAGAAATCAGTAAAAGTAAAATTTAGCGCGTTTAAGATTACGCATTGAAAATCCCACATAGACATCTTAAAATATGATATATGGCATATATATTTTGCAAGAATAAAAAAAATCTGTATGGTTGATTTCAAATAAATCGCAATAATATTTCAAACCTTACTATTTGAGTACTGGTAATAAATTGATCGAGAGATTAACACTGGTTTTGTGAAATTCCTTAATGATAGTGTCAAAAAGTAGCTTGATGTTATGTTTGCAAACCTTGAAAGTTTTGTTTACCTTCTCTTTTGCGATCTTGAGAACTACCTGTTTTCCTAACATCGCTTCATGTGCAATTTTTGGGTAATTTTCGATTTTAATCGCTTTTGCAAAAATCTGAGAAACGGCTCGATGGATTTTTTTTAAAACATTCACTGTGCATGCTTACCGATGTGCAAAATATTATCTGAAAGTTTCATTGACATTGATTCATTCACTGGAACGCTTTTAAATTTAAAGATGAAGACGACGTACTAGGGTCACGGTGAGACCTTAACAGGGGTAAACGGTTGTCAATAGAGGCCCTGATAAAAAGAAACAATATTGGTAAAATAGCTGAAACTGATATTAATAATAATCAATCATTGGACGAGGTTGAGCAAAATATCGTGATTAATTTTGTCTGTGGCGAGCAGATCAATGAATCACGATATTTGCGATAGCTGAGTTCGATAATTGTTTTATCATTCGATCGCCAAGTTTGTTTTATGCTTTCTTGGTGTTATCGCTGTTTTTTGTTCGATTAGATAATTGATGGTTTGCAACCATTCCCAAAGGAATTAACGAGCAAAAGACATGGCGGACATGTTGGATGACACAACAATAGAAGCCAACGAGAAATCTTTTGTTTACTGTCATCCAACATGGCCGCCGTGACTTAAGGTGCAAACCACCTATAGACCATTTCACAGTTTCTACCAGAAACCCATAAGTGGGTTGAAACGTGTAACGCGCATTCACAGCTTCCGAATATTCATTTTTTGCTTAGTACCTTATTTGGAAACCCCTCGGTCCCTCTAGATAGGAAGCAAGTTGTCCTAGTGAATTGATTAGTTAATATTTTTATCTTGATTTTCCAAATATACCTGTAACAACTTCTTAGCAAATTGAATAATCGCAAGCTTGTTTTGAAGCGCACAAGAGACAGTTGCACGTTTCAACCCACTTATGGGTTTCTGTTTCTACTTAGTAACCTGGTCTTTGTGTGGGAATGAGGCTGGAGTTGACCTTGTTTTGATAAAAACCTTTCTTCTTTTCAGATGTAAATCATGTTGTTCTTATGCTAACTAACATGATTTACATATGAAAAGCAGGAAGGTTTGTATCAAAACAAAGTCAACTCCAGCCTCACTTTCACTCAAAGGCCAGGTTACTAAGCACACAACTGTAAAATGGTCTATAGAGTGTTTTCACTCACGTGGTCTGTAGCTATGCTAATTTATTTGAACAAAACAAAGTGTTTGCATTAGAAAAGAGTTCAATCTCCACAGGATTAGCTTGGGACACTAATATGGCCGCTTTTTTATTGTTTGGGACACCAACATGGCCGCCATGACGTCATGTGAAAACACTCCATTAAGATCGCTGTCAGATAATTCTGGAAGTCGGGCTGCCATTGTAAATGACGAAGGCAGAACAATTATTCGCAGGAAAACAACTTTGCACCGTTGTGCACGTGAGCAGAGTTATTCGTAGGCAGTTATTCCGCCGCAGCTCACGTGGTGAGCTCTCGGCCAATGAAAAAGAAAAACTGCATCGAATGATAATAGAAATTATTTGAAATATTAAAGTACTTGATATTGCAGCTGGTATTGATGAATGCATTTTAACATGTTTCAATATTGTTGAAGAAAATGACAACAACGGCAAATACAACATCAAATACATATCAGTGACAGTTGATTCAAAAACTGTTCGAGAAAATTTGACTGCATTAAAGGAGCATTGTCACGCAGATTTTGCTGTGTTTTGGTCAAAATATACTAAATATATGACAAAGTACCTTTGCGCATACATAAAATTGCTTTTAGAACACCAAGAAGATAATATCAAGTGATTTCTTCAAGGAAGAACAAACCATAATAAGTTTTTCTGCGATTTTTCCAAGACTCTTGGGAGGAACTTGAAAAAATTGTCCAATTTTTTCAAGTTGCAATCCATTTCCATCCTGGCCATCCAAAGCCAAAGATAACGAATACCAGTTTCTGTGTACTGGTAGAGTATTTGTTAACAAAACTGGACCATTATTTTAAGGTTTCCATTGAAGAAACAAATATGTTTTTTGGCTTTTCAAAGTGATACTAAAAATAGGTGACACTGTCCAATTAAAACTACGGTTTTGAAGCTCAGACTGGTGGTTTTATCAATGAATCAAAGGAAACTCCTTTTAGTTCGAATTAACAGAGTTTTATTAAGAGTTAATTAATCTTCCCACTTGGATGGAAAAAATTCAGAATCTTCAATTGGCGCGAGTTTTCTTAGGAAAGAGCATTTTGTAATAAATTACAGAGTTGTTAAAATCTCAGGCCAAAGCGAGTGACCGCCATTGGGAAATTTTTGTGGTAAACTGGTCAAACTGGTTTTCCCAGCTTGCTTGCTCATGCGCATGATTTATTTGAACCGCAAGTATACCATCCTCTGTTTACGTGGTGGCCTGTGCTTTTAAATAACTGTGAGTTATTAATTTAGCCTTTCTAGATGCGTTTTTTTAGGGGCGCCCGTACGTGTCCCGTACGTGACCCGTTCCCGTCCTTCCTGTTTGGGCCGCCTACTCACTTTTATGTTTATTTCTATGTTTTCTTTTTCTGTTTTTTTTTTGGTTTGTTCGTGTAGCAATATTTGTAGAGTGCGCAATAAAGCTAAAAAAAACCGACAGTATCTTTTTGCGTTTGGCATAAGCACTAATCCAGTCAAATCTAATTTGAATCTTACATATTAAAGGCTAACTTGCCAAGGATCCCTTCCCTTAGTTACCACATAGTTCTGAATAATGCTTGTAGCTTCGTAATTTGGGGGTGGATCTCTCCTTAAAGCTGACCTCTTCGATTTCCACCACATGTGGAGAAAACGACACTAACGGTAATTTGGAATAAAACAGTAGAAAATTAAAAGATTTGGCAGGGAGTTGAAAAACTTTAAAATCTCAGCGGCTATTACAATTCCTAGCACGGCATCCGAAGAGAGTTGCTCTGCGTAGGATCGAACCATAAATATGACAGAAGTAGGACCCCAGGAAATTGCAACCACAATGCTTAGAACCACTAACACACGAACGATGTTTTCCTCTGCTTTGCATTGCATGGAATGACTTTGACACTGGATGTTCTGTTCTCGTTCGATTTGTTTGTGATGGATGTGCATCTTCACGGACAATGCTACTATAATAACTATAGGAACACAGAAACCCATGATAAAATATACAGTTGATGAGGACTGGCCGCTCCAATCCCTTTGCAAATCACACAGTTTGGGGACGCTACGGTTCTGGAGTTCCTCTGTCATTTGGGGTGCCACTTCAGTGAGTTCCGTGTACCTAACACTACAAGCGCTTGCGATGAGAAGACAGGAGCTTGCTACACCGTACACCCATACAAAGGTGACTGCACAGGCTACCCACACTCGCGACAACGACTCCATGCCCCGCAAAGGCGAAGTTGAATTGCGATAAACGTAACCAGAGATGAGGGCAAGACTTGACAAAAACGCTGCCCCACACATGGCCTTACATACATAGAGTATCTTGCAAGCAGGCCCGGATTGTTCAGTGCTGTCGGTGGATGTCAACATTATCCAAGGCGCTATAGTCAACACCCTGAATATTATATCAACTAACGACAGATGAAAGACAAAAAAGTTGGCAAAGTTTTTAGTGACGATCCGTTGACCAATCATGTCTATGCATATTACGCCATTGATGAGAACTCCAATGGTAATCAGACAGGGCACTGCTATTTCCCAGAATCTGTCGATAGCGTTAGCAGTCTGACATGACATGCGGAGAATGTGTAGATCGGTCGTGTTACTCATGGCTTGAGAAGCACCTTTTTACCTTCCGGGTTTAGTTGAACAGACCAGTTTACTTCTACAAACCAGCGTGTAGATGATTCGTAGTTATTGCGATGTTCGCTGTTGTTGGACCAAGACTTGTTTGCACTGTTAAGAAACGCAAAGCATATTACGAAAAGAGAACCCAGTATTAGAAAGGGGACGGTAGGAGGGGTAGGGGGTAGGGGTAGGGGGAGGAGGAGAGGGAGGGGAAGGGGAAGGGGAAGGGGGTGTTGTACTGCCGCGCCGATTCCCTGTGACTTTTTTTCACTAACCAACCTGGGATGGTACGTGTAAAGCTCGTCGCTGCTTATTCGCCCCTGCTTACCCTCGCGCGGGACGAATTTATGAAAGGGCATTGTTTGTTATCATCCAATCAGAAAGGAGCAAACGGCGTGACTGTTGGAGGCCGGCACACATTTTGCCAGCCGTGGCTCTTTCGAGCTTCGAATGCTGGATTTCTTGATATTATTTGGGGTCTAGCGCTTCGAGTTTTGGACGGATTTTAAATGTAATGGTACGAGAAGAAACCTCTGGGTTTCAGCTTTCCTAGTGCGTGATTTGGAAGTTGTGTGATGGGAATTTCTTGGTGAAAATCGTCTCGACGCTGGACCGGTCCAAAATCCAGTTTTCCTCTCTTGTCTCTCTACTATACGCTCAGGTAAACGCCCGGGCCCTACCGGGGTAAACGTCCGATGCAAAACCCTTCAAATCGCTTAAATTTGCCGCTTTCAGCTACAAGAACGACAACACACAACATTTCAGGTAAAAATACGTTTATCTTGATGTTATGTATGAATATTCATCACAGAATATTACGATAAGTGAACCTTTTCGATATTCCCATACATTTCCTCTAAATTTAAAAATACGAACGGTCGCACAGTTTGTGTGGGCCCGCTGTGGTAAGACGTAACCTGAACCGACCCCCGGGGGGATCCCGGCCATGGTCTCTTGCCTAGTTTCCCCCCTTCCCCCTCCCCTGAAAAAAAGAGTAGGTCAGCCAAATGTCTAACATTTTTGCCAGAAGGTGGTGGTACTAAAGAGCGCTTTCCATTCAACCAAAAATTCCGGTTTGAAAAAAGTCCGGGTATTCCGCGGACGAATGGAACGATTTTCCGGAACGTTATCTTTGAACGGTATATTTGAGACCGCCTAGCATTTAATTACAAATGACATGTCGATATCATGATAAGTAGTTGACGTTTTGGCTTTATTGTATACAGCTATTTCAATTAACGTTGTCGGATGAAAGCTTAAAGCCAAGACCGCAAGGTGGTATGGGTTAGGGTTAAAAGCCATTGTATAAAAATCCCATACCACCTTGCCTTGCCTTGCCTCGCCTTTTTCATCCGACAACGTTAATTGAAATAGCTGTATATGTTTGTCATATTTAAGTCAACAGCTTGTTTTGAACAAAGACGTTTGAGACTTAACGGAGTAACTCGGTTAACAAAAAGTCGTCTTGACTGAATGTGCAAACTCGTCTGTATATTGGAAAAAAAATACAAACTGACTTCTCTTCTTCAGTTGTATCTAAAGATTCCGGCTATGCTATTAGTTTAGGTCGTGTGGGATGCCTGTGTTCCAAATGATCACGACGACTGGACGCGCGGAGAAAAGTATTGTGACGGGTTAAAATTTATTGACTAAAATCACATCACAACGACTTCGTCCAGTGGTTGAGGTCCGTGCCTCTTACAGTATTGCAGCCCCAGGGGCGAAGCTAAGATTTTTCAAAGGGGGCGGGGGGGGGGGGGTCACACTGTGTCACACCCAGGGTACTTAACAGATTGTCATGTCGACATCCACGCTGTGTTTTACTAAAATTATCTCAAGGGGGGGTCACGGGCACCCTGGACCCTCTAGCTACGCCTCTGACCCAGGAGGGACTCTACAAAGTGTGCTATGAATGCTGTGCTATGAACGCTCTGCCCGAAAGGGTCGCCGAGTTGATGCTTGAAGCCTACAAAATGGTGCGAAAAATTGTTCATTTTGTTTTTGAGAGGCTCGCCGAAATATCCTGTTAACCCTTTCACTGCCATTGTCGCAAAAGGGGGATAACGGGCACCCTGGACCCTCTAGCTACGTCTCGGAGCCCGGAGGGACTCTACATAGTGTGCTATTAACGGTCTGCCCGAAAGGGTTCCCTAGTTAATGCTTGAAGCTTACAAAATGGTGCGAAAAATTGTTCATTTTGTTTTTGAGAGGCTCGCCGAAATATCCTGTTAACTCTTTCATTCCCAGAGTTAATTATGGAGACATGTACTGTAGTTCTAACTTTTGAGTCTGTGGACGACATTACATGGTGTGACTACTCAAATGAAACCTCGTCAGCAGTACTTTTGCATGCTATCATTTGTTTTTCAATATTTTACAAAATCAAATTTTGGGATTTTTCTTGAATTTTGATTTTTGGCACTCTAAGGAGTATGACAGGTATCACAGGAGGTATCATAGTTAGTAAGATGTTCAAGCAGAGCTAACTTTATTGTCGTCATTACAAATAAACCTACTACTGTTCAAATCTCAAAATGCACAAAAATAAAGAAAAGACACAGTGACTGATTTTTTCATGCTAAGACCATAGGTTGTACATTTTATCCCTAGTTCCTATTTTAGGATTAGCTTAATGTCGGTTCAATTATTTTTTATTGCAATTTTACTGTCTGAATTATACTAGCGCTTATTATCGTTGTTGTTTCTGTAAATATCTAAAATAGTATGGGTAAATCTTCAACACCCGCTCCTTTCCTAGGTCTCTAATTTGATCATAAATGTGTCTCTGCTGATTATGCGGTCCATTGGCGTCAGATCTTTTCAACGCTGCCATCTTACACGAGATGGTTCTTGTAGATGGCGGCAACTTCGTTCTTGTCCAGGGCGGTGTTGTAAAGTCGATATTCATCCAGTGTTCCCTTGGTTTTCCAGCCATAAAGGGTACCGAACTCGAGTGGCTTAGTGTTATCTACGCTGCCTTGCACGGATGAGATGTCCAGGGTGTTTGACTGCTTTTTACCGTTGATGTAAACGAAGACTTTCTTCTGCTGCTCACGATCAAACACAACCGCGTGGTGAACCCATTGTCCAAGCGTCTGTGCCGGTTGATAGCCATTGTCAAACGTAATGACTTTAGACACCATTCTGTTGGTCTTGTCCCGGATGCAGACGTGCATACCCTTAGCTTGGCCGCTGTGCGCTGTTTCCCATCCGGGAAGCCATCTAGAGCGGCCTGGGCCAAAGTAGCAGCCAAACCCTTTCCTGACAGCAAAGGTTGTCAGTGGGTATGTGAGATCCAAAATCTTCAACCATCCAGTGACACTGAAGCTCGAAGTTCCAAAATTCAGGATTGCTGTGTTTGGAACCGTGATCTGCCCAGTGGAGCCGTCAAAGAAGCGCCCACGTGAGAACTTGGACAGTTTAGGTATAGGTGCGCCGCTAGCAGAGCCGTGGTTCTCATAACCCGAGTCATCAGCGACTTCGGTTCCAGTTTGCTCATCCATACGCCAGTGACCAATCAAATCAGCGACACGGTTGTTATAGCAACCCTTAAGAGGGTTACACTGGGGAAAGTATGGTTTCCACTGCTTTTTGGAGCAGACTTCTAAGATAGTGTGACCGCTATCGGTGGTGGATCGAATCATTCCTGTTCTCATGGTGGTACAAGGTTTCTCTTCGAAGGTCAGAAGATCAAGGCTCTGGATAATGAAAAAAAATCGTTTTTCAATTTGAAGCCTTGAAAGTCTAACGGTATGGCACATCCCATACACCGCGGGAAAAGGGTTATTGAACATTTACCGTTGAAATGTGTTTGAACCATGCCGCGATGTCATTTATCTGAGATTATGCGTTGTGCTTCGTTTTCTCGTTAAACGAGCTGTCATGGTGAATTTGAGGTTTTTAGGTTAAAACTACCCCAAATTAAACTAAGTACCTTTGTCGTACACGAAATGCTTACAAGTGAATTTTCGAAGAGAAAATAAACCATTATCAGAGTTTTAGCGAGTTTTTCAAGAGAGAAACGATTAACTTGAAAAACAATTTTTTCAAGATGGAATCCATTTCCATCCTGGCCATCTGCAGCCCAAGACACTTTTTTACTCTTAAAGCACTAGTGAGAATAATTTGAAACAAAACTGGATCCTTAATTTTGGGTTTTCACTGGTATAAAGATGTATTTTGGCTTTTTAGAGTGACACTAAAAATGGTGACAGAGCCCCTTTAAAAAACTATGTTTTAGTGCGCAATATAAAAAATGGACCGATTGCTGGTCTCTTTTTTCCTTCTCGGCTCTCTGCCTTTCCCGTTTCTCTACTTTGTGTGATTTTCTGCCTGATCAGCATCTTAAAAACCGTATCTGAGCGAAAATGCAGTGAAAATGCTGGAATTTTCATCAACCGTGTTTTCAGAACATCAGGTAGATTAGTTTTAAGGGAATATTGCGAAGCGCTGAAGAACATGCTAAGTTTTGCCCGAAAATGGTGTTTTCATTAACCTTTTTTTCGGTCATTCCATGCCATTCTATCGAAATATATACCGGTATGTTTGAAAACCATGCATGCTGCTCTGTCGATGTGTCTGAAGTCCGCAACTGCAACTTTTCTCCTCCGCTCTCTCCCTTTCCGTATTCTTTATATTTTGTGTGATTTTCAGCCTGATCAAGGTTATAAAACATATGTCTGAGCCAGATTGTGCGTAAAAATCAGATAGAAGTAGCTTTTCCAACTAACTAACAAACTATTTGTATTGAAGCTAAAAATAGGGAATTTTCAACCATTTCAAGCCACTTTCTCCGACTTTCTTGTATTCATTTTAGAATTGTGAAATGAAAACGGTCTTTGTTTACAGCCGCGAATTTTAAGTTTGGCACATAAAAAATTCGACCGTTTGAATCAATTTGTTGAACTTTATTGTTTTGGTCGACTCAAATAGGTAATAATGTCGACTTTTGTAACGTTTGACGTTTGAAACGGGTCTTAGAGTAGTAAAAATAATAATATGATGACAGTCCTAACCCGACTTGCCATAAAATGCCAGAGTGTTTGGCCACCGACGGATTTTTAATGGATGGTCCGGGATCGTTGAAAACTGACCAAGCCGAAAGGCAAGGCGCTTACTTCATGCAGACCCATGCATGCGCAGCTCGTCAAATTGCTAATCACAATGGTGACTGTACATATGTAATACGAATTTATTTCTTTTCGTATCTTTCATTCTTAGAAGGCATTGTATTTTAAGAAAAAAATTTAATCTTACCTGGCAGTTACAACATCCATTTGTTGTTTTAGGAGAGTTATTTGTAGAGCTTGCACACTGCAGTTCTTTACATAGAACGGATAAAACAAAGATAACCAAAATTGTTTCATTGTGGGCTAGGGGTATTAAACTTGAGTCGATATAGTATCTTGCTAATCCGAATGCTAGCGTTTCTTCGGCGAACAACGGTGCTCTAGACTCCTGGTTTATTTTATTAGTAATTTCATAATGAAAGTGATTGCTGGCGACACGAACTTTCAAGTCTTCCCAAAATAGTCCCAAAATATAAATATAGATATGCAAATATGTTGAATTTGTCTGCATGAAATAATATTAATTTGACAGGCTTTGAAGTCGAGAGAAAGATACTTTGGAATATTTCTGAGGGCGTCATGAAGCTAAGAGTACCGACGATCGTGAAATCACTCATAAAGATTGTTATTTTTTTTTTCATATAGTATGTAAAGTCAGCTGCAAAGTTTCAAACATGGGAAAATTTGTGAGTCGGCTCTGCGGTATAAATAACTTTATAAACAAGGAAATGCGAACAAGATTTACAGCAAACACCGATTTAAAATTAAAATTCTATTTAGCGTAGAATAATTCATCTGACTGAATTTCAAGTTAAAACACCAGTTGCATGTCGAAAACAACAGAAAAAATTAAACAAAAGTATAAAGATTTCCGAAAATTTATGCAAACGTTTTGCATTTCGCTGCATGACGCGAGGGAAATTTATAGTGGAACCTGGTTTTGTTTATATTTTCAAATGAACGGCCAAAGGTACCGTGCTAGTATAAAGTCGACCACAAATTCTTCTCAACAATATCTTATTTAGATATTCATCAGTTTTATTACAAAGCTAAACGCATAACTTAATGAATTCTTGCACCGAGGAAATTGCCCTCGCTACCAAGTTGGCGAAAATGTGGCAAATTTCAAGATTGTTTTCAAACGGAACTGCTTAGCTTTCGATCGAATTTGGGCAAGTCTTTTACTCATCACAGCAAATTATAAATAGCACAAAGAAACAGTGAATAAAACATTTTTTATTTTATAAGTAAGTAAATGCACATTCAAAAGGGCAATTTTCTTCACCGTTACGGTGGTTTTGCCAGGGAGTGCCTTAAAATACCTTAGACGATTTCTCAGAAAAGTTCATCGTTTCCATAGCCCATGCAAAGCAGGTATTCAGCACTCGCCTTTAATAAAGTCTTAAAAGGTATGCTTTTATCCGGGTAATAGCAAATAAACCTCTTAAAAATTGGACATTGGATTGAACGCGAATCTATTATTTTCTGGGTGGACACACAAGAAGTCCATTCGCGTCTTCAGAGCCCCGATTCTTTTGGTCTGCGCCACGCTTGTGCTGTGTGGGATGCCTGTGGTCCACTTTATCGCATCTCTACTAGGCGGAGAGGAGACATCAGAGGAAGTACTGCGACGGCTTAAAATTTATTGATCGCACCACAATAACTCTGTTCTTAGTGGGATATACGCTCCGTCCGAAATGGGCGCCTTGTTAATGCTTGAAGCTTACAAAAGGGTGCGAAAAATTGTTCGGTTTGTTTTTAAGAGGCTCGCTCGCTGAAAATTTAAAATGCGCAAAAATAAAGAAAAAGGAGTGACTAATTCTTTCGTTATATAAACATCACGTGCCGCTAAAAGGTTCCTATCTTAGTGTTGAAACAGTTTTGAGACTGATTAAGGCGGGGCTCTACCTGAATGCCCTTTTTTCCGCTACTTAACATGGCTTTAATGGAAATATTTCGTTTACGTTTCAAGTAATCCAAAAACCCTTCACTCATCTCATAAATCTATGTTGTGGGATGTTTTGTAAATTTTTGGGTGATTTTTGGGTATTTTGGGGAGGAAACAGTTTTCCTCAAAGGATTCGTAAAATTTTAGAGGAATAAGAAATATTGGAGATTTAGTGAAGTTTTAAAATTAGAATTTGTAGTTAATAATTAATAGACGGACACCAAGTTAGTCCACTAGCAACCCGGGGTGCTCTTGTGTGGGTATCAACTGTCTGTTGGTGGTCCAAAAATTATTTTCTTTCTTCTATCCCTTCTTTAAACCTCTTCAAATTTCCTCCAAATTCAGGTAGAGTCCCCCCCCCCCCCAAACTAAGTTTCGGTGCAATTTAATAGTTTATTACAATTTTTCAGTCTGAATACAAAGGCTTGTTTTCTTTGTTGTTTCTGCTCATATCTAACATTAAGAGAAAAGACCCATTCCATTCCTTAACTCTAACTTGATCACAAAATGGATCACCGATTATGCGGTCCTTTGGCATCATGATCAGACCTTTTCAACGTCGCCATCTTATACGAGATGGTTCTTGTAGATGCAAGCAATTTCGTACTCGTCCAGGGCGGTGTTTGTAAAGTCGATATTCCTGATCAAATGTTCCCCTAACTTGAGCGGTGCCGTGTTATTGACGCTGTCTTGCACAGATGAGATGTCCAGGGTGTTTAACTGCTTTTTACCATGGATGTAAACTTTCTTGTCCCGGATGCGCACTTGCAAACCCGTTGCTTGGCCACCGCGCGGTTTTTCCCAACCGGGAACCCATCCAGGGAGGCCTGGGGCAGGAGAACAGTTTTAACTGTTCAGTTTAAAAGCAAAGGCTGTCATTTGCCCTGTAAGTCCAAAATCTTCCCTCATCCAGCGACACTGAAGCTTTAAGTTCCAAAATTCAAGATGGCATTGTTTGTAACTGTCATGTGCCCAGAAAATAGATCAAATAAACACTCGCGTGTGACCTTGGACAGCCCAGTCACAGGGACACCACGTTCTGATAACCCGAGTCAGCTGCGCCCTGCTTTCCAGTTTCCTCGTCCTTACGCCAGTAACCAATCAAACCACCGACAAGAGGGTTACACTGGGGAAGGCATGGCTCCCATATGACAGAAACGGGGATGCTCGTCGTCTCGTTTTGGGGGTGTAAATTACGGATTTTTGGTATCACTTACGGTGTTCACTGTTCAGGAAAGAACGATATGTTTAGCCATCGAGGTATCGTTTAAGGTCACACGCGAAGAATTAAAGAAAATATCGTCATACTGTGTCGGTGGCCGCTCTCGTTATCTTATCCTTTAAGGGTAAAATTAAGTTTGAGCCATGCCCACATTGGTCTCCTTTCGGGGTTTAATTCAAAATTTCATCCCCGTACCTTTCATAAGGAAGTCCCCCCAACCCCAACCTCAGCCGGCGAAGGATGTCGGGAGAAAATGATGAGATCGAAATCGCGTGTTCCGATTTCCCGAGCTTCTTTGGATAGTACGTAAGTAAGCTGGTGAAAAGGAGGGTTGAATTTTACTCGAAATTATAATTTCGACTCCTTTAAAGGAGAAGGGTTATCACGGCTACAGAGTTGGCCACTAGTAAAGCTGAAATTAAACCGTTCAGTAAGTTAGTATCCACATTACCGGCTTGAAGAGAAGCTGCAGTCCCTAGTGCGCATGCTTGGATTTTGACGATACGTTACATTCTGTGACTTCTTACATGATGCAAATTTTAAGTTCTATCAGAAGCTGAATGTCGGCCAAAATAAACGACCGATCTTGAAATATTAAGATAATGGTCTGTTTTAAATTCAGTTGAGAACGACTTAATGTAAGCTGCTTACAATGTGGAGATTAAATCAATCTTGTCGCTTCAAAAGTCTTTTTTCGCTATCTTCCTTTCGTTCCTAAACTTGATTTTTAATCCGAAGTTGTTTTCATACTTTGAATTTTGTATATGTTTCTAGATCTGTGTTTCTGTAAGCCTTATAAACCCAAAGCTCAATTTTTTACAAGGCGTGACTAAGGTGCGGCAGATGTGCGACATACCGTGTTTTCTCCCGGCGATGTTTATTTAAAACTCAGCCTTGCAGACCCGGCGTTTATTAAACAGGGGTAATTTTTATTAAACTGGGGTAATTTTTATTAAACAGGGGTCATTTTTATTAAACAGGGGTAATTTTTATTAAACAGGGATAATGTTTATTAAACAGGGGTAATGTTTATTAAACAGGGGTAATTTTTATTAAACAGGGGTAATTTTTATTAAACAGGGGGAATTTTTCATCAGTTTTATGATGACTTGGTTTAGCTTTCATTCCAAAATTCCAGATTTAAAAGTTAAATTGATCGAAACGTTCCGAAAATCTTGATGGAAACAAGAACGAGAAGTTCCGAAGAGAATATATTCAATAAACTGTAAAAAAAAAAAATCAGAAATTCAAATGTATTCCTAGACCTTGATATTTTAATGTAGTAAGTTCTAGGGGAAACAAACAGCAAGCGGCCATTTTACCTAACGATACGTTATGTTTCAGTAAAATGATTTCGCTACAGCCTCGTTCAACTGCTGTTACATACGAATGTTGATTTTATTTGCAAATTAGAAGAGACAATTTAGTTATGAACTCATTCATTTTTTTACCATCGCTCGCTGGAGCAACATGTTTTCTGAGTAATGATACATTATTTACATTTCATGTCTTAAAACTCGTATGATTGATCCTGCGAGCTCTAGGGATCATTGATTCCGCGCGATCTAAGGAACCTATGTGTTTATTACTGCAATCTTGGCCAGAACGTTTTAAAGACACTCGACAGTTAGAGTGAATTCTTCAAACCGTGAAATAGTTACCAAGCTATTGGGCACTATTAGACACTACAGTCCATTGTTTTCATGTTTAGTTTTTACTGATTTTGGCTACTTTTGATTAATTGCTAGATAATGTTTCACGGTCTAAATAAAATCACTCTAACCAACTGAATAATGGGGGCTTAGAAAACGTCCTTATCAGTGTTTAACTTAACTGTTGAAACTCCTACTGATTAAGCAATTACATGACTTACATCGACCCCCAAATCGCTTTCGCTTTCAGGCGCGTTCTACGGGTATACACTTTGTACCACTTGTGACGTCATTAAACTTCTCGTGTCAAATTAACAACACAGGTTAAATGACTTATGTAAACGGTCCGTAATTTCCCAGCAATGTTGAAACTTAACTCCTGTAGACATAAAACACTGACAAAGCTATGTGACGACCCTACGGCTGAGAAACAGTAAGAATTCCTTTGTAAAGACGTCATAATTGACGTGAACACATTTTAACTCGAGGCAAGCATTACAGAGATGCTACGTCATCACTGTTAAATGATTACTGTTTTTGTCGGCCACAAGCGTTGTCAGTTTTCCCAGACATGTAGTACATGTATTGTTAAGTCCTTCCATCTAACATCAAAAAGGACGAAGAGGGGAGGGGAGGGGAGGGGAGGAGCGTGTACAATAGCCCAATTTCGATATACAGCCAACTCTCTCTTAACGGACACCTCTATAAGACGGACACCTGGTGTTGGTCCCTGCCGTTTCAGTCATTTTACTGTAATTAAACTCTTTATAAGACAGACATCTCTCTAAGACGGACAACGGACACTTTGACACCGTCAACGGACACTTGAGAAGTGCTTTTGTTAGTGAAAAATATTTCAAAACGAATGTAGGTGCTAAATATGCACAAACGAGTCAACTTTTCTAATATTATTTTTGTTGTTGTTTGTACGTTTTTCTTAGTGATTTTACTTCATCTGTGAAATAGTTAGTAGAATAGTACGCACTATTAGACTATAATTCCATTGTTTCCTTTTGTTTAACTTGGAGTATCACA
Source organism: Cladopsammia gracilis (assembly GCA_022457155.1). NCBI lineage: Eukaryota > Metazoa > Cnidaria > Anthozoa > Scleractinia > Dendrophylliidae > Cladopsammia > Cladopsammia gracilis. The sequence continues at coordinate 412,173 of JAJGOT010000628.1, read as the reverse complement.
CACTAATTGTTAGATAGTGTTTCACAGATGAAGTAAAATCACTCTTAGTAAACAGCTATAAACGGACTTAAAACATACAGTCCCGACGCTGCCCTTCTTAGAGAGAGTTGACTGTATTCAAATTTTAAATTGACTCCGAAGCTTCGGGGAATAAAACATAGGAAATTAATTATTCATCGGTGAAACTCCATGTGATTTCTTTTTGTTTTATTTCCCTAAAGCCTCGGAGCTAAGTAAGTATCGAAACAGGCCTACTCAAAGACATTACATGTGACATAATGCAGTGTCCCAAATTTACTGACCAGGATTTGGATAAACATGCAACAGGTTGGAATTATCTCATCTGCAACAGCGACGAAAACTTATATTAGTTAAAATTTTAAAATTGTTGCATTATGAATACATCATGTACACAATGTACATGTTTTACAGATAATATGTCTAAAACATAAATAAGAAAATAAGTCGCTACATAGTATTGTACAAACTCAGAACTGCTTTGTTTGCGAGTTCATGGAATCTCCATTTTGGTGTTAACTGATAAACTGATAGACTGACCATTTTCTCGGTCATTTGTGTTAACGAGATGATCAAAAAAAGTTCTATGATCAAACAAAGTAGAATGTTATCAACAGCTACAGCTCGCGTTTCACTCCCAACTGACACACCACCGAAACTAACCAATCTACTTATATGCGGAAAATTCACGGTTTTTCTTCGGGACAAGTTTTCTTTCCTGTGTCAACACAATAAGGACCCGTTTAGCAACCATGACCGTAAAAACTGAATTCACGTCATTTGAATCAACACACACGGCAGTGGCAGATCCAGGGGAGGGGGGAGGGGGGGAGGGAGGCTTGGGGTCCCGAAATGCTTTAAATTGTTTTCAGTCCCTAAACCCCCCTTAGTCAATCCTCCCTCCCCTTTCCCCCCCCCCCCCCCATTCACTCCCCCCGCTTATTCACCCCCTTACAATGAAGTGTGGTTCCACGACTGCGCAGCATACCAAAATGGCTTCAAAAATAAACTTTTGTGGTCAGTGGAGCACCGCAGCGTAATTAACTATTATAGCGCGAAAGCGCGCGTGATATCGCCTAATACTTAGCCGACGAGGCCGTAGGCCGAGTCGGCTAAAATTAGGCGATATCACGCAAGCTTGAGCCCTATAATAGTTTTATAATTCAACACATTGATAACAAAGCACAGTTTGAAGAAAAAATATCGCCGACAAGCCTTTTATTTTAAAAAAAGCTTACATATGTTTTACTGCGCGAAACTTGCAACATTCATGAATGAAAGTGACGCCTTCGTCGATAACACTACAACTGTTTTATAATTCAACACATTGATAACAAATCACAGTTTCTAGAAAAAATTCGTTGAGATATACAACCTTTCATTAAGTAAAAAGGCTTACAGCAATATTTTACTTCGCACCATTTCTTAAACAACACGCAGCGAATGCCCAAACTTTTGCCAAGCTAAAATTAATCGCGAAAATTAATTTAGCGTACACAATCAGTTGAGAGTTTTTACGAAGAGCTTTCGTCTACTCAAAGAACGTGTCAGAGTAGTGACTACAAGAATTAAAACACAGTAAAATGGCACAGAATGTCTTAGGGGTGGACCATTAGAAATCCTGGGAGGGGGGTAAAAAATTTTTCAGTGTATGAATTTTTTTTTCGACCTGATTTTCCTGCAGGATTTTTTTTGGGGGGAGGTGCAAGCCTGCAGGTTTTTTTTTTCTGAGACCTTCTTTATAAATGCGTGCAAGCTCCAATTTTTTTTATACCTGACCCAATTCATTTTTGGTATGAAACGCTGGAGAGTAGATTTAAGTCAGACTGTGGAACCTTTGCATAAAAAATGAGGAGAAATAAGAATTGAGATAGAGTGGTCGAGCGCAGAAGGCTCGAGCCGCTAGGGGGGTCTGGGGGCATGCCCCCCCAGAAAATTTTGAAATTTGGATGCTCTGAAACTCCATTTCTAGTGTTCTGAGACAACAATTTCTGTCAAAAATGTTTGGCAAATTGATGTGGCTTCTCGTCGCTTTGCGTCTCTTTGTGTGGCTCCACATACAAGTACTCGATTTCATTTTATATTTCTTGCTGTTTCTTTAGTTAATCTGGATATCAGAGTAAAGTATATGCAATTTCGTCTTTTTGTATAGTAAGTATTATGAGAATTTGACGTACCAGATAGACCTTTGAGGCAGGTAATTTTTGACAGCATTTGACTCAACCTGAAGTTGCTTTTGATGAATTTTACTACCAGAGAGCATGTCATACTCTCATCTGTTCCAGTTTAAAATAAATAAATAAATAAATATATGTATATATAGCCAGTTAGCTTGCAGGATTTTATTTTTTTATGGTCAACTGCTTGCAGGAATTTTTTTTGAGACAATTTTCCTTTGCAGGATTTTTTTTTTGGTAATTGTCACCCCCCCTCCCAAGATTTCTAATGGTCCGCCCCTTAGTTACAAGTGTTTCGTATCTTAAAAAGTTCAATTCAGAATCAAAACAAATTGAACAAACACACGGCTACGTACCTAAACATAGCGGCGAAAAGTCGGAAAGAACTGCAGCGTGGACAGTATGTCTTACAAAAATTCACAGCTAAAGGATACAAGAAACGGTTAAAACATCGTACCTGTAGTTGATTTGGCTTTTTAGTCCCTTCCATCAGCACCAAATTTTCAAACATCGAAGTACGAGCTGAGTCGATCAATGTTGTTTACAAACTTGCTCGTTTTTTAAGCAGCTCGTTTTTTAGCTCCTACAGCCGTAATGACGAGGTCAGAAACTTTTCTGAGGAAGCATCAAGTCCATATCATATTCCAGAGGTGATTACCAAAGGAATTTTACGAAAATTGTGCTCCTTCGTTCACTCCTTGTCGAGCGGTTAAACTTTGAACCAGTTTTCATTCAGCTACGCCAACTACGCCAAGAAACACTGCTACCCGGCGCGACAACGCGAAAATTTCGCTCCTTTTTTGTCCAATCATGTGAACAATATTTTTTCTCTTTTCTTTTCTTCTCTTTTTTCTTTCTTTTCCCTTTTTTAACTAATAGTTCACGCACTTTTTCGCCCAAAAACACCGGGGCGAAATTGCAGGCAGCAGTCATTTTCACTTTCCTTCAAAATGCAAAATTTACCGCCATCGCTGGTTATATGTCATGTGGACATAACGTATATCTAAAACCTTTTGACCATATTTGGGCAGTGTATCAATGTGTTGAATTATAAAGTAAGTTATACGAGAGAAAATTGTAAAATCGTCCGCTGAAACGCTTGGCCCTCTCAACTCAGGAGCCTGAGCATGGAGACCAAGTGGCCACTTGGTCCTCATGCCCAGGCTCCGACGGTTAAGAGGGCAAGGCGGCTCTGGGGATGAGAATGATTCTGTGTTTAAATCCACACAATGTGCCTCTTCTATTTATCCCATTGTATTCTCTTATGTACTTGAAACTTGCGACATATTTTTACACAGCTTGCGAACTTACTTCGTTCAAATTACTTTTTACTTCAAATTACAGAAATAAAGTAAGTTATACCTAAGAAGGTAATGTATCTTTGTAAAGATCAGTAGTGTCCAAGTCTCTTGACTCTTGTTACCAATCCAAGCTGTGATGGTTCATCTAATGTCATGTCCCTTCAGTTTTTTCAATGTTGTGAATGTGGTTTGAACTCTTACTCGTCATCAAATGTAATTCCATGCTCTTGTAATTCAGTCTCTGTGCACAGTCGAAGTTCCTTAAAAGATCCCGTCTATGTACGAAAACAAAAAGCAGCATGTTAAGACAAATGTGGTTATTCGTCGTGGTGGTTTGAAATCAGGATAGCGTCCTTTATCGCTTGTCTGACGATGTATCAATTTAGATGAAGATTACGAAATTTCGACCGCTTAGGGACGGACCATTTAATTTTTGTGGGGGGGGGGGGGGGGGGGGGCAATTACCGAAAAAAAATTCCTGCAGAAGAAATTTAAGAGAAAAAAAATCGTGCACAAGAAAGCACGTGAAAAAAATTCAAGCATTAAGGTAAAAAAAAATTCTTGCAAATAGTGATGCTGAAAAAAAAATTCATGCTCAGAAGAAAGTGCCCAACCCCCCCCCCCCCCCTCCCCCACAAAAATTAAATGGTCCGTCCCTCACTGATGGCCTTTATCAGGCAACCCACGCTTTATCAATTGTTTACAAAACGAACCAAATTGGATTATTAAGTGCGTGCACAGTACACGGGGTATTTTTCCAAGCTGTATTTTATTTTAATGATAATAAAGATAACATTTGTATGGGAGGACCCCTCTCATCAACAAATAATTTTCAGGAAGGCCCTCAAAATAAGAAGTTAAAAATATAAAAATATTTAAGAGGGTGTCTCTTTAATAACCACTCACTCAAGTTCGCGTGAAAAATAATTTTGCCTGAAACTCTAGTAAATGAAAGACTTTATCGAGGCTAGAAATAAAACAGGTTTGGTTTGGTTCAAAAAGGATTTTCTGCCCGCGCAAGGAGTCGTTGAATATTTTGTCCGGCGAAGGCCCGTCGCAACGTCTCGAAAATTGAAAACTAGGCAATTTTTGTGGCGCTATAAAATATTTAAAGTCCTACGTATTATATGCTATATAACGGTATAATAAGCGGAGAGTAAATACAAAACTCAAGAAAAGAAAGAACTTACATTGTAATCTGTGGATAACAAGATCATTCCTTGTGCCACGGCTGTACATAGCTCACTGGCTTCTTTCTTTGTCATTCGAACACCAGACAGCACTATTTGTTTGATACTCAGCCGAGGAATACTACTGAGATACGGGATTAGTTCAGTTACTCCTCGGCCCAGTGGATTGTGGGATAGGTAAAGCAACCTCAGCTCTGGTACATACTTCAGTCCACGGGCTACGGCTGTGACTTCCTCTTCACCCATCTGTGTATCATTCAGGTCGAGAAGAGTCAGATGAGGCACACAGTGCAGGTGTTTGGCAAGCTCAGTGATCCCGTGACCAAGCAGATTTGTACGCAAAGATAAGTACTTCAACCGAGGAACATACTGTAAACTACGGGCTACAGCTGTGACTTCCTCTTCACCCATCAGTGTATCATACAGGTCGAGAAGAGTCAGATGAGGCACACAGAGCAGGTGTTTGGCAAGCTCAGTGATCCCGGAACCAAGCCGATTTGTATGCAAAGATAATTCCATCAACTGAGGAAAATACTGTAAACTACGGGCTACAGCTGTGACTTCCTCTTCACCCATCTGTGTATCACTCAGGTGCAGCTCTGTCAGAGACACATCGTGCAGGTGTTGGGCGAGCTCAGTAATCCCGTGACCAAGTGGGTTACTTGATAAACGCAGCACTTTTAACGTGTCAAGATTTTTAAGTGAGGTAGCAAGTATCCGGCACTCTTGATCTTTCATGTCAACATGAAGCAACACAAGCTTAGACAGATGTCGTAGATGATGTAAGTTTTCAGCAAGAACGGGCAACACACTGTGAAAATTGTGATGATATGACAAGTCAAGGGTATCTAAGTTAGAAGCCTCGCACAGTGATCTGCCAAAGCCAGCAGCACACTGCGAATTTGCTGCCCAACCAATCCAATGAAGTATTAAAATAACAAGATTGTTAGTGAAAGGGATACGGGAGACCAAACTTTCTTTCAGCTGTGCGCAGTCCTGCTCATTAGCCTTATTCAAAGAAGCCAATAAAATTTTAATGACTTGCGGTCTGTTTAGAAAAGGCAACATGTTATTCACAACCGTGAGCGTCTTCCTTGTCTCTTCCGCACGCAATATAATGTCGATGTTAATCTTTCTGACAAATGAAAGAGAATGTTTCCGAGTGTGGTCAGATGTTTTCTCAGTCAAATCCAAAGAACTGCTGGCATCATGATTCTGTGACACGTGATCTACAGGCTTCTGAGGAGGAGACTCTGGTGCTGATATGAGTGCATTAAGCAGTTCAGCAGATCGCAGACATTGATCGGCCAATCTCCTACGAATGCAAGTTAAGTAGAAGACCATTTGCTGTCCTTCTTTCTTTAGGAAAAATTCACCACATTGTAGTCTGTCAAATAGGCACTTATCATTATTAGAAATAGATTTGGCGTCACCATAACAGGTTACAATAACAGTTTCTAAATCGCAAATAATAGATAACACGTCATCATTTACTGATTCTCCAAATCTTCCAGCAAAAAATAAATAATCTGGTTTAGGTAAAGTGGATGATCTCAAGAGGTGTTCTCTGGCGATGGCAGGTAGTTGATTATCAATCACTAAAACACTGTTAACACAACGTAGAAATGAGGGGTAGACATCTTGTCTGTCTGAGGCGGGGCAGGAAAAAAAACCAATCCAAGCTGAAACGATGAAACTCTCTTTGATCTTCAGAAAATTCCTTAACAGAAGGGTTTTCGGTGAAACTGTACTTTGCCAGACCTTCTTTCTCCCCTATCATGTGCAAATGGCTAAAAACCTCTCTGGTAGCTTCTGATGACAACTCAAAGACAAATCTGAAGACTTCCTCCATTTCTTTGACTTTTTCAAACGAGTCAACTTTTGACAGACAGGTAAAGGTTTCCTTCTTTGCATTCGTCAGCTCCTGAACAATGAAGAAGGCGGATAGAAATTCTTGGACCGTTTTATGAAGAAAGCATGCGACTTCTTCAGGATGAGGTGAGCTTGAAAGCTTCGAAATTTGCAAGAAGCCGACGACAATAAATTTCTCGATGAGAAGGCGAATGTCCTCAGGCAGTTTGCTGAGGTTGCAATAAAGGCAGTCATTTAATAGAGCATCAAATGCTAGTTTCCCTAATATTGCGAGGTCTTCTTTGTATTCATTTATGTTTCTAAATTTTTTATCCGAGGTTTTGGCGTTAATGTGATAAAGCAGTGTCTGACAAAAACTACTGTACAGATCCGCGCGCGATGTTAGAAGTTCTTGATGACCTTTCACTTTCCCCTTCCAGGTTAGAACCAACATCAACAGCAGAAGTGGTATTTCTGCCACACCCCAAAGGTTATGTTGATTCAAGAACCCAATAAACTCATTTACGTCTGCTAGGACAGAAAGAAACTTTTTAGCAAATTGTTTAACTTGCGAACGACTGAACCCATTGACTTCGAACTGAACATGACTTGACGGTCTTAGCTCATCCTCTTTTGACGGCCGCGTTGTCACCAGAACAGTACAATTTCTCAGTTGACTGCCTCTCCAAATCTGATGAACTGGCGATGACTTTTCAGCACTGTACTCGTCAAATCCATCCAAAACAAGCAAGACTTTCTGTTGGTTCTGGAGGATGTAATCGTACAACTGCTTAAATACTATTGGGTCGTCAGCAGACAACAATTCAGCCTTCTTTAGCATGGCACAGAGGTCTTGAGTGTTGCACACGTCTCGCAGCTTGATTAAAAGTACAACAGCAAATTTCTTAAGAATTTTTTTCTTGCCCCTTGACCAGTCCACGGCAAGCTTCTTTGAGAAGGTGGACTTTCCTATGCCCGGCCTTCCATAAACCAAAATTCTTTTAGGGGTGAGATGATGTCCATGGCTCGCGAATATATCACTGTAACCTTTAAGTGTTTCTTTTGTTGTTCCAGTGAGTTTTCTGTCATCTCTCAGCAATGACAACTGTACATACATCTCATCTATGTCCATGGTGTTGTCTGGGTCCCAAGGCGTTATCATCACCTGACTCGCGGTAGTGTTGTAAAATGAGCACAGCTGATTTTGACTCCACTCCAAAAAAGCAGTTACAGAATCTATAAATAAAAAGGAAATTTCTTTAGACGTTTCGCCCTATATTCATACCTGAGTCGGGCAAACAATACAGTTGTGCACTTCTTTGCCAGCGTTGTCGATCAGTTGTCGTTTGTAAGTTTCTTGTTCATTTTGGTATAGACGGTTTCATGGTCGGGACCGCCATTTTGAAAGTAGGGCAAACGTGGTGCAAAATACAGTGTTTGTATGAGAATTCGATGTTAAATATTCACGGTAAAATTTAATTTCTGCAATATCTATGGTCTGTTAGCTTAAGATATCCTGCAAAAGTTTTTAGAGCGATTAAATTTGAGGGTTGTGATTGTGCTGGGAAGCGCATGTTTGGTTTTGAGTTTGCCATACATTTCTTTCCATACATGTCTCTTACAGAGAAATGTATGGAAAACTCAAAAGCAAACATGCGCTCCCCAGCACAATCACAACCCTCAAATTTAATCGCTCTAAAAACTTTAGCAGGATATTTTAAGCTAACAGACCATAGTTATTCCAGAAATTAAATTTCACCGTGAATATTTAACATTGAATTCTCATACAAACACTGTATTTTGCACCACGTTTGCCCTACTTTCAAAATGGCGGTCCCGACCATGAAACCGTCTATTATGGGTTACAGTTAAATTAAACAGCAACTGAAGAATTGAGTTGCAAGTACAGCAGAGCCTAAAATTATTTTTTCTGCACCAAAATCAGAAAGCTTAGGGTGGGGTGGGGGAGGGGGGGGGGGGAGAATCCCATATAAAAGTGACAGGGGTGATAGTCTGAAATTTTGAAAGGAACTCCTAAAAGGTACTTGAAACCTGTTTTGTGGGTGTGACTCACATTAGTTTTTACCCCTAAGAAGTACCAATAATTTCTAAAAAGTTGTTCCTATCAGCACATTTTCTAAATCTGTGCTTTTGTAACTTTTCTGTAGTTCTAAGGATTAAATCAAAGCTTGTTCCCTATTCAAGGAGTAAATGTTTCATTTTACCGGGAGGAGGTGAAAGAAAGGAGAGGGGATGGGGGGAATTAATTGAAGGAGCGATTATTTGAGTGGGGTGGGGGGATAATTAAGGGATGGCTATTATTCTAGGAAATACGGTATTTATAAGAAAAATAGCATTTTTATAATTAGCATGCCGTGCTAATTTAAAACAGCAGATGCTAATGAGGTACAGAGTTAAAAGCTCTGGTAAAAACTAGAAAACAATTTCTGTAGTTTTAAGATCATTTCTGGATGATACCCATAGCAAGACGACAACTGAGTAAGCTTAGGGTGGATCTCATCTAGAGAACCAAAAATGAGCCAGAGATGGATTGGATTTATTGTGTTTTTACTTTCTTAAGGCATGAAACAACATCACTTAAATGAACTGTTCATATTATAAAGGAAATTGCAGGCTTACATATTTTTTCTAACACCTGACCAGTGGGACTAAAACAGGGGCTGGGGTCTTACATAACTGGGCAATGGTGGGGTTCTACAAACAGAATTGTACTTAATGTACTTCCCTACATGTAAATGTTTTCAGATATATTATTTTTTAGTGTAACAAAGAGAAATTACATGAGCGCTCCAATTAAATACGGGAAGGAAGCAAGACAGAGGGAAGGAAAATGAGTGCAAAAAGCAATAATCATTCATCATGTAAAATGTACTTATTTGGTATTACACTAAATAGTAGTACCTTCAAGAAATGGTGACTTTTCCTTTGATTTGCTGGCTGAACTCTGCTCCGATGAATCTGCAACAAAAAAATATCATTTAAGTCAAGTTTGTAAGGGTTAAGGAGATTGCATGGTAATCTAAGGGGCGTTCAATTTATTGAAATTCACTGAACATCAAAATTTGCCTTGGTTCAAAATTTACTTTTCCTTTGTTTTTGGGTATGAAAATGCATGATAATGTATGATAATGAGTTTTAAACAAAGGAAAGTAAATTTTGAACCAAGGCAAATTTTGACCCACAATATATACAATAATAATATAAAACAAAAAAGAGATTACTATAATATACAATATTACAAAGAGATCTTCTATCTGGTGCACATCATGTGTGGTGCTGCGTAAGAAAACTGACGACTTATCATAACATTACTTTAACAACCACTCTGCAGGGATGTAGCTAAGATATCCAACAGGGCCCAGTTGTTCAAAACGTGGATAGCGCTATCCATCGGATAAATCACTATCTGGTGGATAGCGCAATGGGTTTTGTTAACGTTTATCCACTGGATAGTGATTTATCCAGTGGATAGTGTTATCCACTCTTTGAACAACTGGGGCCAAGTGGACTTTTGTTCATCACAGGCAGAAAATTTTGGTAAAAAAAGTCAATGTCATTAGTCACTCAAAAAGCAACAAATATTAATATTGCATAGACCATAAAACTGGCAAAACCAACAACTTTGTAAACACGATTACCTTGATAATGAGGCCAAGATTGAAAAACACAGGGATCACTTAAAATGTGTGTAACAAGAGAAGCAGCCATGACACTGGCACAGGGCGACCAACTCTGTGTAGTCAACTGTGCACCATCTGCATAATCAGCTATGCCTTTTACAATCAGCCATTCAACCTGACTGTCAAATGCTGCTGTGAAAATGCCTGCAACAGAAAATAAAGTACAGTTGAAGCCTTCATTAGCATCCACCACAGTATTTTGAAACAGTGGTCCTATGACTACAGCTGTTCGCAACCACTTACTAAAAGGTCTGAACACTTCTGTTAACAGGAGCTTTTAACATGCCAAAATATAATATACATTGTGGTCTTTCTGATAACGCTGAAAATTCTAAATTTACAGTGCATGCATGGACAACATAAAATGTTTGTCTTCAGGAAGAATGTTTAAACCAACTTTTGTTAAACGGCAAATAAATTTTTATCTTGCAAGTGTAAATCTCTCAGGGGCAGTAGCCTGGGGCTTCTGCTGGAACAGAACACAACAAAAATGCCCCCCCCCCCCCCCCCCCCCCCACACACACACACACACTACCGAATTAACCAATAGGACCACCTTAAAAGCTTTAATATGCATGTCACAAAAAAAATCACCTCACCTTCTCCCTCCATTTCGATTGCTGTTGCCTGTGGATTGGATGCAGCAAGTTCTTCACGTCGCCACTCAGCACTGACTTGCTCTGGACCGCTCAGAAACTCTCCATCACTATGAACTTGGATTTCTTGAGCTTCTGGGTTCTTCAAAGGAGCCTGCCAGCCATCAGCACAATGCTTGATGATGTCAAGAAATCGTCTGCTCACAAAACTTCTCATACCAGTTGACTGCTCTTGATTACTTTTTACAACTTTGGATGCATATGTTGCTATTTTTGCAGAAACAACAACATCTCCTAACTTGGTCTCCTCAGGATTGAGAGCACTGCATGTTCCTACAGAAATTACTGCCTTGGGTCGAAGGACATTGACAGCATTCTTCACAGATATTAATGAGGCAGAAGGACCAATGCCACCTTTGTAACATCGTAACAAAGCGATTTTAACTTTCTCTTCCTGACTTTCATGATCCACATCGGAAAAGTAAACATAACCAAGACCATCAAAATAACATCTGTATGGATGTGTAAGCTCATTGTAGCAAGCTAGGAACTCACAGTTCTTGACCGTCACCAGCAGAACATCGACAGGAAGATGTGCATGTTGTGAAGGCTTGGTTATCGCCCGAATGTCGCTCATGGATGGGACATCAGTACGTAGTTGAGGAGGATCACCACTACCCTCCTGTGAACTGCTACATGTACATGTAGCAGCATTTGTATCTGACCTTTTGGAGCCTGATAAATGAAAACTCAGTTATATCTACATGGAAGTGCAACAGTCACAACTGTCACTATCATGAAGCAATTTGGAATAGACTTTAGGAAACCACAGTGCAAACAGCCCCCATCTCCCACTCCCCAAATACCCAGGTAGCACTGTTATGCTCGGTCTGGATTGGATCGGATCAGATTGGGACTGATATACTATATTCTCTTTGAGACTTGACGTTTTCATCATGTTTTCATCATCATTTTCATCAAGACATTACTGAATACATTTTGTTCAATTTATCTTTTAGTCGGGAATTTAGGAATCAAACAATGTAAAATGTGATCCTGAAAAATGATGACAATTTTTGACTCATGCATGTTTAACAACTACATTAGGTCTTAAATAAATGCAGGGTTCAAATAAAAGCCCTTGGCATTTAATTGAGAAAACATGGTACTTCTTTCCACCACCATGAACCAGGATAGCACATAACCATTTTTTGGGAAAATTTAAGGTGACCCTACTTTCGTTGATCCAATCTGATCCAATCCGGACTTTTTCAGTCCGATCCGATCCAGATTTTGTCAACAGCACACCTCCCCTTAATAAAGTGGATTGTATAAAGTGTCTGTTGATACACATGGTTAGAAAGAGAGAGAAAGACAGGGTAGAGCAGATCTGCATTGGTTCTCTTCTACATGAACATGTAGGACTTAAAAACACTGTATTATTTTTAACTTTCATCTGAAAAAGATAGTAATATGCTGTCAACAATGCTGCAACTTGAGATCTCTTTTAAAAGGGATTATGCTGAGGGAATGAATGAGGTCACACATTTCCTGTTAGGTTACTAAAGGCTCTAAATTGCGACTAATCGATCGCCAATGTGATAACATTTTCCTCCTTGGTGACTAAAAACTCGTGTTCATGCAGTTGCTACAATTTGGCAACCAGATTTCTCTATGATTTGGATTATAAATAAATATCACAAAATGTTAGTTAAAAAAATATTTCTTGTCTTGTATGGCTAATATTGTAGCAAAAAATGGGCAAAGTCACATAAACAGGGTCTGTTTACCTAGTGAAAAAAGAAACATAGAATGCACGCTCACTGCAATAAACCGTTGAGAATGGCCGGATCTGGGTTTCCAGATCTAGATCAGTATTAATACTTGAAGTGAAACAAAAAAAAAAACGGCAAACTGATCCTTACGGCAGAAAAATAGAAGCAGAAGCAAATAACATGGTGACGTCATCAGCAGCTGTGCAAAAATGTACCGTGTCGCTTTCAGACTTTTCAGTATAACTCGTAAACAAACCACGTTTTTAGCTATATTTTTGCAGTTTTGGTCAGTTGGAAATGTCCTCCGACGATGAGTTTTGACTACCATGTTGACTACGAAGGTCTGTACAACTGTTGACGTCACAAGTCCTGATTTGCATATTTTGGCCGCACGCTGAATTTCCCATATTTTTGGCTCAAATAGGCCAATTTTGAGGAAGGAAAAAATATAGATTGTGCACTTGACCATAACTTAAATTGGAAAATTATGAGTCAGTGGTTGAAAATTTCATTTTATAGGCACTTTAACACCACACATAATTATTACTATCAGTTCCATTCTAACTTTCATTGAAATTATGTTACCAGCTGGCAAAACAACAACTACAGAGAATCTACGGGGAATGTATATACACCAAATTGAAGAAAATGGATGTTGTTGGGTGAAAAGCATAAACCATGAATGATACGACCAAAAGGTTTAATAGGAAGTTGGAAAAATTAATCTTCATCTACACATTACATGTACAGGTTGTATATTAACACAGGATGCATAAATCATGCTCTAAAATGTCTGAAACAAAGTAAACATCTTGATATATTACTACATGTACTGTACGCTTACCAATGCTGCCTACCCAGAATCCCATTCGGTCTCATTGTTCATGGTTTATGCTTTTCGGCACAGGTCAATGTTTCTTCAATTAGGTGTATTCAGAATAATCAAATATCAACAGGGCTGTTCTTTAACAGTGCCTGAGTGCCATAGGTGACTAACTTTTGTCTTTGGGCAACAAGAAAAACTTAATTTTTGCACATACTGTAGCATAGCTTTTGGGTACCCTACATTTTATAGCTGGACTCCTTTTGGGCTCCTCATAGTATTACTCACAGCACAGCCTTGATCAAAAGAATGGCTATTAATTTCTGAATTCATTGAATATTCTATTGCATCTTTGAACTCATGAAAAGTAAAAAGAGCATGATAAGGCCAGGATAGCAGAGGCTTAATGGCAGTAAAAACACAACTACATTTGGGTGTACAGGGGTATTTACAATATTCACAAATGTACAATTAACTGTCTTGTTTTTTCTTTTTACCTTGGCCAGCGCTCATCGGTGAATCTCTTGTTCTCTTTGGCATGATAGTTTGTGGAAATGACTTCACATGTGCTGTGGAGAATTAAACAAAGATGGATAAGATTTTGGTTACAGAACTTTTTTTTCCAGTTCTCGCTTGATATCATGAAATATGATTGTGGATCATATGTGTAAGAACTACAGTGCTGCAACGATATACCACGATACCCATAAATGTATATTGCGGTATTATATCTCATGATACGAATATTGATATTGACATAGAATATTGATACAATAAGGTACATTTACATTTACTTTATTTTGCTTCAATAATGTTCGCTTTTCACTTTTCAGTCCCAGACCTCTCAAGTCTCACGGTTTTGCCGTGAGACTCACGATTTTGAGGGCAATCTCACGGTCTCACGATGAGGCACAGAAATCTCACGGTAAGCAGATTCACAAGCCGATGGAATGCCACTTTCCTTGAATATTTTCATTTTTTCCTTTTAAAATTCATTTTCAAATTTCAAATTTTCATAAAATATTTCAAAGCAAAATATTGATCTTACAATGTTTTTTTTTTTAATTGTTGACAAAATGGTCGTTTTATAGTTTTATTAAAGAGCTTTGCAGCATGTTGATATGTTGAAATCTTTCAATTACTCTGGGAAATTATGGCATAAGTGGGGGAGGGGAAAAGACAGTAAATATGCCTATGATGGGGAGGGAGGCAATTAGAAAAAAAACATTTCCAGTAAGGGTTCTTCACAAAGAACTTACAAAATCTCGGTTTAAAAGTTCTTTTCCAGAAAAGGAAAGGTTGGGGGGTGGTATTTCACAACAGCCCATGCCAAATAATTAGCTTTAAATGGTACCAAATGCAAATCATGTCCACTGTATTAGGAAGGTGGGGAGGAGCTACTAAAATATCCCCCTCCTTTGGACAAAGAACAACGTCAAGTTAAGCTTGCTGATTTTTTTATATTTCCATTTTTATATTTATATCTTTTTGGTGAGGTCAACGAAGAGGGGGGGGGGGGGGAGGATAAGGGAGCCTGTGAAAAATACAAAAAAAAAACCGAAATAGTAGGAAAATTTTATTAAACACCCATGTATTTCAAATCACACTAGCGCCCTGTCCCATAAAAATTGACATTGATTTCCCTTCATAACGCTTCAAATATCCCTTCCTGTAACTGTTTTCTTCACCATTTCAAACAGACAAAATAGTTCAGTTCATAACCTTACTGCAAGCATACTTATCTCACCCTCTCCTTCGGCAGCATTTTTACCATTTAGGTATCCTAGTATTCATCTGAGTTTTTAGTTCTTTTTTATACTGTCGATAAATCTCCAGGTTTTTCCCCAAATCTCCAGGTTTTTTGACCTTGAACTCCAGGTTTTTGGTATTTTGGGGTTGCGAGGTTTGTATTCACTTTATGAGAATCTTATTCTTAAATGAAATTAAACACTAACTACAACATGTGGCATCATAAAACACTGTCGCATTCAAATAAAAAAGGTACATCCCTTGTAATGTTGTGTTTCCAAATACAGAAGAATAAAAGATAAAAATGTTCGATTCTAAGATTACTGTCTGAGCTTTATTGGTGTATTGTATCATGACAGCTGAATTGAGATACATGTATGTATCGTATTGTATATATGTATCGTATTGTATCCTTTGAGGCCGAGGATCAGCATCCATTTATCACAAAGCAAGGACTTGTCTTCCTTCAAAATTCATATTCGAAGCGTGAAGCGACAGACTTTTCTAATAATTTCCAAGCATTCCTGGAAAACTATGGTAAAGAAAATAACATTTTTGAATGTCCATTTACTTTGTAAGAAACATTTCATAGACTATTCAGCTTGCTTTTGTGCACATTCCCTGATATACGCAAAGGTCCAAAATTTTATTTCACTCTTTCTAGTGTACTGTTTAATAGTTGATGCATTAAACCAGGCAGGAGGGGGGGTCTAGCAAGCCAGGAAATTCCGGGCGGGGGGGGGGGGGGGGTAAAACAATCTTGCCATCCGTCGGTAGGGGGTGGGGAGTGGATTCATTCTGGAATAACCGAATGTAATAGAAATAATTCATGGTTAACGTTTGGGAAGTATTACACCAGTGTGGGTTTGATCAGGAATCAATAAATTAAATATTCGAAGCGAGTACAGAAAATTGGTAGCTTCAATCATGTCTTGAGAGATGGTGCAATGAGTGTCACGCAAAATTCGGTGAGGGGGGAGGGGTGTATGACCTGTTTAAAATAAACCATAAAACTTTGTTATGCAAGTGCATGAGTACAGGTTACTGCATGGTAGCCTCTTGTTCAGCAAAAAATCATCTCAGAGCCTGGTGTAATACTATGCTCACTCTTTGTTAATTTTTGGGACATTTTTTGTGCTTGTCTTAAAAGCATGTTCTTGTATCTCATGAAAATTGAATGCGCGCATGGCTGTCATGTTTTTGATTGGCTAAGCCTGAGAATTAGATTACAACCTTTTTTTCTCAACATAGAATTTTTTACCCTCAGTGGGCTTGAAATACGCCTTCTAATACAACAGCTAAAGTAAAACTTGAGATCCTGCTTGAGAGTCTTTGAAGTTGCCCATGACTCCAGAATTGTAAACCAAAACACAGAGAGTTCGTTCCCTGTGGAATTCAAAGTTGCCTACCCACGTGCTCTTAGTTGCACGGCTGCACGGCTGTACTGTCATTGGT
The DNA here is from genome assembly GCA_022457155.1 of Cladopsammia gracilis. NCBI lineage: Eukaryota > Metazoa > Cnidaria > Anthozoa > Scleractinia > Dendrophylliidae > Cladopsammia > Cladopsammia gracilis. Next base: position 395,537 of record JAJGOT010000628.1, on the reverse strand, counting down.
CAAGTGCGCTCCCAAGTAAGGGGTCGACCTTACTTTGAACTGCACTTGGATTCTTTTGTTTTACGCATATTGCAACAAAGAAACCAAAAAGTGCGTCATTGAAACATTCACACTCCAAGTACGTGAGCTACACTTGGGTGATTCCTCATGAACCAACAGCATGCGCCATTCAAAAAGATGTTTTTGATAAGGTCCCCGGTCAGTAAACCTAGTGCCTAATGTTGTCGAAAGCCCCGCATACCGGGACAACATTTCGCTTAAATGTCCTACTAATGCCCCACTGATGCCCCGCTTTCCCCGGGTAGGATGGTGCGGGGCTTTCCACTGACTAGTGCATTATTGACAGGCATTCTGAAAGAAATCAAACTTGTATCCTTGTGAAAGTTTGACTTTCTATCACTTTAGGCAATGGTTTCTTCCAATTTCAAGATAATTAAGTAATCTAAAGCAAACTCCTGGCTATAATCATGAAAACACGATATTTCAATCAATCAATCAATCAATCAATCAAATCAATCAACTTTATTTCAACACGGTAAAGCGGCTCAGTAAAACTGTTTTTCAGACATGCCGTGCACTTAAAATATAATCTAATCTAAATAATAATAACCAAAAAATTATATATATATATAGTGGCAAAAAACTGTTATACTATACTAGTGTAAATAATACTGATAAGATTAATAAAAACACTAACCTACATAATGATATCCTATTTACCCTATAACGCCAGGACAGAGGGTGGATGCACCAGCTTCTCAAATCAACTTGAAAAGTCCGACTGTATTTCTTAGGGGGAAAGAAAAATTGGGTTATTTCTGAGGGGGGAGACACGTCAGCACTTTGATCTTTTTTTCTTGGGGGAAAAAATTAATTAATTTTGACTAACCTTGTCCATTGGGTGGGGGGGGGGGGTGGATAAAAAATGGAATGCCCCTCGAGAGTAGTGGGGGAAAATGTGGGATGCCATACCATTCAAAAGTGGTATGAGTTTACAACTGGTGATCGAAAATGCGATCGCTATAGTCGAGTTTATCGATTGGTGATTTCTGACCATAACAATCGTCATTCTGGATCACCAATCGCTTTTCTGACCATAGCAATCATCATTCTCGATCACCAATCGATAATTTCAACCATAGCGATCGTCATTCTGGATCACCAATCGCTTTTCTGCCAGACCATTGTGATCGTTATTTTCGATCGCCAATCAATATTTCAATCATAGCGATAGCCATTCTGGATTACCAGTCAATAAACTCGACCACAGCGATCGTTTTTTTCGATCACTAGTCGAAAATCTCAACCATAGTGATCCTAATTCTGAATCACCACTACAGCGACCGTTTTTTCGATCACCAGTTTTAAACTCATACCACTTTTGAATGATATGGCATCCCATCGGGGGGGATTCGATATAGCCTGCGAGCAAGCTCTCAGGCTCGGGGTTTGGGGGAGGTCCCACCCCTTCCCTCCCCACCCCTCCCCCTCCCCCAAACCCGAGCCCGAAAGCTTTCTCGCAGGCTAGATTCGATTAGCTGATGTTCGAAATAGCGGGAGTCTACTGTATAATCAAGCTTTTTCTTTTACAAAATTAATCCTTCATTTAAAAAACTAATAATTATGTTATTCTAACAATATAACAACTTATCAAATAGGGTAACGGACCAATGGGTAACGGGAAAAAGTGGAATGAAGGCTTATAAAATATTAAAGTAAACTGCTTACCTCGCTAGAACATATTTGGGGACGTTGCTCAATCAACAAATTAATAGAAACGAGATGAAGAAGCGTATTACGGACTTGTTAAAGGTAATAAGCCCGTGAATCTAAGCTTAATTCCAAACGTTTCTGGACCTCCTAAAATTGAACTGATGGGCAAAAACATGTATTGCTAAACGAAGCAACTTTCACTTTCCGTACGGCTAGTACTTGGTGTAAGCCCGGCTTACACCAAGTACTAGCCTTCCGTACTACAACGCTGCAAGGAAGGAAAGAGGCTTGGCCACAACCAAATATGGTAAAGGCGTTTCAGCTGTCCATCAAACGCAAATATTTTTATCACAGCGTGTTTCACAACTGATTTGATGACCTCTGCTTTCATTTACGACATTCACTGCTTTATTTATACATGGAAAAAACATTACTCGATGTTATCAGATGTTTAAAACAGAATACAATGTGATGTGAACCCGGGATTTCGTCCCGCATGACTGTAGGAGGAGTCACGCATTGTAAACAGGACGCAGTCACGCACTCGATTGTCACGTCGCGATTAAGTGGCCCTGCATTCTGTATTAAATCGCCCCTAAAATCGTATAAAAAGTGACCATTCTGGTGTTAGTTTGGGTCGCAAATAGGCAGATATTCCTGCAATTGTTTGCTTGGGTTTGAAAAAATATGACTCCGTCGGCTCCGAACACTTTCAAAAGACTGGAAACCAGACGAGTGTTAGCTCGTGAGTGAATCCGCCATGGTCCATTGGACGTACCTACTTTATCACGCTGTTTGATCCTTTAGTTAGTTTTTGCAGAATTTGTTCCGTAAAGGTAAGATATTCATTCCTTCCAAAAATATTGTAACAGCATAGCATCATATTTTCAAGTTGCGTCAGTTATAAACTCAAAACTACAACAATGGAGCCTTGATAACAGCACAGAGAGCAGATTTTATAATTAAATTGGATTTATGACCTTGAAATTCCTTGAAAAGTTTGTGCTAACCAAGCAAAGGCTGTTCAACTGTATGTGTTTGTGTTCAGTGTTTCAACATTGAGCCCTGTGAGTTTTTAGGTACAGATATCACGATTTGTAACTACGTGCCTACTCAGGCATTTGTTGACCCTTCACTTCCAGAGTCAGTTATGGAGACATGTATTATTAGTTCCCGGCGGTATCAATCAATGAAAATCAATCATTGATTGCAATCAATATAATCGATAATAATCAATAATAATTAATTGATTGATATTGATTGGTTCAACCAATCAATAGAAATCGAAACTCACTCGCCGACACGTCTTAATTTTATTGATTATTATTGATTTTTATAGATAATCAATAACTGGTTATGCAACAGTAAAACCTGAGCTTTTACGGCATATGTATGTCACGCGCCATATACCCGACGGAATTTTGCACGCTGCGGTAATCCGATTGCACACGCACTTGAGTTGGATAAAAACGTCCACGGTAAAACATCCATAATGTTGAACCAAGATCTCGTGGAACTATCCATATTCTGTGTCGTTAAAGGCTACCTCGAATGTCCTTTTGATGTGAATGTTGGAGAAATGTTTTTGGCATCCAAGAAGAGAGGAGAACGTGGGAAGGAGTTGGGAAGCATTCTGCTGCTAAGACCATCACTCGTTTTAGCTAATTAGTATGTTCTTTGTAGAAAGCAATCTCACGGATGCTAAAATTAAAGGATATGTATAGTTATAATATATATGAGAACGAATAAACTTTTTGAAATCATTTCATGATGTGGTTTTATAATATTGAAAAGAAAACTGCGATTTGACTACGCAATGAAAATCAATATTAATCAATGATAATCAATATCAATCAATGGTAATCGATAATAATCAATGAAAATCGAAACTCACTCAATTTCTATTGATTTCCAATATCAATCAATTGATTATTATTGATTATTATTGATTATATTGATTATTGATTTTCATTGATTGATACCACCGAGATTAGTTCTAACTTTTGAGTCTGTCAACGAAATCCTATGGTGTGACCATTCAATTCAAATGAAACATCTTCAGCAGTAGTTTTGCAAGTTTACAAAATGAAATTTGGGATTTTTCTTGAATATTTTTTTATATAATTTTTGCACTCTTGGGAGTTAAGGGTGAATGAGCAAGCATACCGTTTGGCTAGTAATTTACATCATCTTTTGCATGGCTTTCATTAATAAGGGCCAGAAGCCAGGGATTTTTTTCTGGCTACCACACTTCTGTGTCCTGGCTCCTTTAATTTCCTTTAATGCTGCTAATATAGAACTGTTATTTTCTCAGGCTAATCATTTTTCAGTATTAGTGGGCTGACTTCAAAAGTTAGTGACAACCCTGCTTTTGCTATACACTGATGATAATGTAGATTGCAAGATCTCACCTATTTATTTGCTCAATTGTCAATGGACCTCAATGCAACATTGTACAGCTGTAGCTCCCATGTGTATGTATACATTCAACATGGACCTGGGTTCATGGGCCACCCCTGTGGACCTGGTCCATCGACCACCTCTAATTTTCATCAATTTTAATTTTTTTTCTGAATTTTTTTTGTCAGTTAATAAAGTATAGACTGCGGACTGGAGACTGCGGACTGGAGACTGCGGACTGGTATAAAACACAGTCTTCAAATAAATATAGCATAATTTCAGCAGGGATTGTCTGCATCCCACAATAATAGTAGCTTGGAACTTGGCCCAGTCCTTCTTGTTCTACTTGCATCAAGCAAAATCCACGAGGAGAGCAATAAAACTTCACATACTCCTGCCCCAACAGTGCTGGCAAGGAATTCGACTACATATAAAATGCAAATGTTGGCAAAAGCGTAAAATTGCAATTACATTGATAGTAGGAAGTTAAATATTGATGCCAAATGCCATATTTATTTAAACTTAAGACTGTGTATACTGACAGAAACATTCAGAAAAAAATATATTAAAATTAATGAAAATTAGGGGTGGTCTAATATGGACTGGGTGCACAAGGTGGTCCATGGACTGGGTTCAACAGGGGTGGTCCATGGTTTTGTATATGTCCATTCCATGCAGTGCATTACTTCCCTACACTCCTGCATAATTGTTAGTTGTTGTCTCTGGAGTATAATAAGTAGCCTGTGAACAAGCTCCCTTCAGGGGGATTGTGTTAAAAAAATTAGCAAGCGGAGCAAACCAAGCACGGTCTAGGGGGAACGGGAGTAATAAATAAATGTTATTGATCAATGTTTTTATGTCACATAATTAGTATTTCATTTAAATTAGTGTTTTGGTGTCTATATTCATTTATTGATTTTTTGTGTATTTATATGAAGTGAAGTGAAGTTTTATACTACTAAGTGCCCAAGTGCCGATATACAGCAAAGTATTTGGATGCCATTTAAGAACAATTTCATCATCTTGAATGATGACAACACCTTTGCCTCAAAAGGTGGAAAGCTTACTTGTTCACCAACTATATTATACTTAACAGAAGAGCAGTTTGAAAAAAAATATATATAATTCCTTGAACATCACAAACTTGTGAATAGCTGCATAAGTTCCCAAATTTAAGAATTTTGCGAAATTATTATCAGGTAACCCATGTTTCAATTTTTTAATTATTTTATCTGTTAAAAATATTATAATTTATTTGACATCACTGATCCTGCACAAGTGCAGTATCACAGCTGTCACATACATTGTATGAAGTTTTATGACCTTGCTCACCATGAGTCTTCCATAGTTCCCTGGTATATCATCAGGGGCATAACTAGGATTTTTCAAAGAGGGGGGGGGGGGGGGGGTGTGACGATTTTTCTAAGAGGGGGGGGTCACTCTGTGTCACACCCAGGATACTTACCAGATTGTCATGTTGACATCCACACTGCGTTTTACTAAAATGATCTCACAAAAGGGGGGTCACGGGCACCCCGGGACCTCCCTAGCTACACCCCTGGTCATGGGATCGATTGATGTTTGGGGCACTTAGAATTTTTCTTTTTTTCATTCTGTCCCTATTTAATTTGGCCACCTCCTCCCAATAAGCACCCCCTTCCTAATAAGTGCCCCATCCCTTTTTGAATGTCATTTTGGCAATAAGTGCCCACTTTCTTATAAGCGCACCTTCCCCCTTCACTGTTATTTTTAGCACACCTTGTCTCAACAGTTATTTCCATGTGAGAGCACACTCCTTCAAACAGAAGTTCTCGTTGAAGACATTGAAGTGTAATAACAAACCATATTTCGTGATCAAACCATTGTTACTGTTGTTCTGAGACTATATATTGGTATAACAAATTGTACATTTTCTGTTATCGTTTTTGTCAAAAAAGAAATAAGTGCCCTCAACCTAATAAGTGCCCCTTCTCCATGACCTACCAAAAGTAAATAAATGCTCCGAATCATTACAGTATTTGACTTAACAACATTTTTGAGATGTTCATTTCCTCTGAAAACAATTTCACTTTACATATTAAGTATTCATATTTTCAACAGGTTTCTCTTAGAATCTTTAATTGATGTCAACTGTTACATGTCTTTGGCAGAAGAACGAAAAGCCAAACAAGAAAGACAAATAAGAAGAAGCATTTCAACAAAAAGTTAAAATTATGGTCATTGTAACAAGTTATTAACAGTCTCAGATGGAACATCTGGTGATACACGATGGAGCATCTCTGGACAAGAAATCATATAAACGAACACATACAGGAGAAAGGTCATACAACTGTAGGTACTGTAGTAAGTTCTTTAACAAGTTATCACATTGCAAGGTGCATGAACGGATCCACACTGGCGAGAAGCTGCATTAATGCAATCATTGTGATAAGTGCTTTAAAAATTCAGAGCATCGGAAGATGCATGAACGGACACACAGGAGAAAAACCGCACAAGTGCAAGCATTTTGATAAATGCTTTATCAAACTATGGCATTGTAGGATGCATGAAAGGATACACACAGGTGTGAAACCTCATAAGTGCAAGTATTGTGATAAGTGCTTTAGGGTGTCATCAAATTGCAAGGTGCATGAACGTACTCACACAGGAGAGAAACCTCATAAGTGCAATTATTGTGAAAAGTGCTTTACCAAGTCATATCATTGCAAGAGACATGAGCAGATACACACAGGAGTAAAATCTTATAAGTGCTTTTACCAGTCATCAAGTTGCAAGAATCATAAAGGAACAGTTGAGAAACGTTATAATTGCAGGTATTGTGATAGGCGATTTAGCCAGTCTTTGCACTGCAAGGTGCATGAACGGACACATACAGGAGAGAAGCCTCATAAGTGCAAGTATTGTGATAAGTGCTTCACAAACTCATCAAATTGCATAGCACATGAACGAATACACACAGGAGTGAAACCTTATCAATGCAAATATTGCGATAAGCGCTTCATCCAATTATCAAATTGCAAGGCGCACCAGTGGACACACACAGGAGAGAAACCATATAAATGCAGACATTGCAATGAGGGCTTTAGAAGGTCATCACACTGCAAGAGCCACGAACAAGAACATACAAGAGAGACGTCTTTGCATGACATACAAGAGATACAATATTAAGATATTTCCTCTGGTTTGAAATGGGCTACTATATTGAAAACTTCATGTATGAAATGGTGAAAATAGCAGATTACTCACATGATTTTTATTTTCTTTATAAGTAGTTAGATTTTCGTTTCATGTGATATTTTAGCTGGTGATTATTATAATATTCTTTACGTTACGTTTACTGTTTTATTGTAAAGCGCCCAGTTTGAAAATTTTCCATAGCGTTACGCCGTCGTTTAAAAAATAACCTAACTTTTCAGTAACTATAAACAAAGAACAGCCTTGCACACGACTTTGCTTACCTTATCTCCAATACAGTGTTTTCACCACGTCCTTTATTGCCTTCCTGTTTTAAAAGCTTCTGTTTTTGTTTTTGCAAACAAAACAATTTGAATTTTACTAAATGTGTCCTCACCATATCTACAATACCCCGATCAGAAAGAAACCACTATAGTACACAGCATAAATCGCAACACCAGGTGCTAATAGAAGCCACTTTCCGCCCGGCAAACCAGTTTAACTGACAGGAAGCTGTACGTCAATGTGAGAGGCATCAAAATACCGTTCATTTGAAAGACTTCCCCTCTTACATATTAAACATGTACGACACTTTGACAAGTACAAATCACAAGCGACTGATTTTATGTCTATAAATGAAAAACAGCATCCTCAGAGACGCAGGGCAGTTAGTTGGGGCAGGACGAAGTAAAAACCCGACAAAAATCGGCGCGACGAAAGCTTTTCAAGAGCGAGTGAACGAGCCCCGGCTCGTTCACTCGGTTTTTGAAAACTTTCGTTGTGTCGATAATTGTCGTTTTTTTACTTCGTTCCGCCCCGACTAACTGCCCCTGAGTCTCTGAGGATGGAAAAACAATAGAATCAAGGATGACTCTGTAATCAAATTTTGTTTTCGTCTAAACTAATAAACAGAAAAACAACGATCAACTGCTCGTTGTAGCTCATTGTACATAGGTCATTATAGTTCATTGTAGCTCGTTGCAGGTCACTGTAGCTCGTTGTAGGTCACTGTAGCTTGTTGTAGGTCATTGAAGCTACAGTCGAACCTCTCCTTACGGACACCTCTCTAATAGGGACACCTCTCTATTACGGACAGTTTCCCATGCCTCGACAAAATTCTCACATATTTTCTTTAACAAAAAATCTCTATAATACGGACCCTCTCTAATACGAACAACGGACACTAAATCTCGGTCCCAAAGAGCAAATTCATATAAACGTAACCTCTTTATTACGATAGTTTGAGTAAGTAATGCAATTTCCTGTTTGTGGTTACAAACATATACCGAAAGACGTTTTCAGAATTGTACTTTATATTACTTTTTTACATGCACCATTACGTTGTAGTTCGTTTCGTTTTAAAACAGTGATTCGTATACCTTATGTAGCTGAGAATTTTACAATGTAGTACACTACTGGTAGACAGTGTCTCAATGCTGTATATTAATCAATTTAGATGCAGTTAAAAGACGAGTGTGGGCCTGTTTTTAGTTACTGAACAAAAACTCAGTGGAGTCTTAAAAGTGACGTCATCGTGGTGACCTCTATAATACGGACACTTTGCTCTGTCCTTTCGGTGTCCGTGTTAGAGAGGTTCAACTGTGATTGAATGTAGCCTGCGTGGCAGGCGTAAACGGGGAGGGGGAGACGGAGGGGGAGGGGGCGCGCGAAAAAAAGGAGGGGAAAGGGAAGAAACGCCTGCCATAAGAACCGGGCTATTCGCATTACGCCCACCAATTTTCAGATAATCGAATTATGTCAACTGTCATAACGTTGACCAATCAGAAACTAGCGCGCGCTTTTACGCATGGCTGACTTCACGCAGGAATTTACCAACCGCCTCGTTCGAGTTTTATCGAATTTGGGAAAGAAAGACAGAAAACGACGTTGACGTTGCAGAAAACGAAGGTGACAATGCACAGGCTGGCGACATTTTAACAACCTACCGCAGTAATATTGATGATATTTCAGGAACAACCGAAAAACAGCTGAAGTAATGATTTTATATTCCAGTGCAACATCGTTGTACGCGATTCCTTTGACAATGCAACGAAATCGCTTATTTCAAACTTGGAAGGCTGTCGTATCCAGTGGGCAAAGCTGCTAGCACATCCCTGCCATCGAGAAGAGATCGTACAGCCGATTATTGTTCAGGTTTCAAGCTCAAATTGTAGCAACATGTACCAGCGAGATTTAAATCGGCCAAAGCTTTCGCCAAAACGTCTCCATCCGCCGCCATGGTGAATGCGATGTGTTTACATTTTTGAATAAATTACTCATATTGCGTTAGCCAATCGGATTTTGCGGCCGCCAGCGACCGCTGAAATGAACAAAAGGGGATCTTTATTGCAGGCGTCCTTTCCCGTTCTCTCCCCAGTTCCCCCTCCCCGACGCCTGCTACGCAGGCGAATTGAAGGTCATTGATGGTTATTCCTTGTTTTAATAACTACGAATAAACAGCACCACAGTAAAGTAACTGCTCCACAGCTTTCATTTGAATGGTAACCCTTGTGGTTTCGTCCACAGACTTCACATTTAAAACCACCTTAGCTTGTACAGCATAGAAACAGTACTACAGGAAAGTATTGCTCAACAGCTTTTATTTGAATGTTCGTAATTAAGGATTTCATCCACAGTGAAAAAAGGGTTTCGTCCAATCACAAATCTCAGTATATATAAAACAAACAATTTACTTCATGGGTAGTGCTTTGTACGGTATTTACGCACTCGGTGGTTTGTATCAGATGACGCAAAGTTATAATCATTAAACACCGGAAAGTCCTTCTCTGTCACTTTCATTTGAGTGGTCACACCTTAGAATTGTATTCACAGACTCAAAAGTTAGAACCACCTTGTACAGCATCATAAACAGCATCACAGGAAGGTACTGCTCAAAAGCTTCCATTTAAATCGTCACACTTTAGGATTTCATCCAGAGACTCGAAAGTTAGAACCACCTTGTACAGCATAATAAACAGCATCACAGGAAGGTACTGCTCAAAAGCTTCCATTTAAATTGTCACACTTTAGGATTTCATCCAGAGACTCGAAAGTTAGAACCACCTTGTACAGCATAATAAACAGTACCACAGGAAAGTACTGCTCAAAAGCTTCCATTTAAATTATCACACTTTAGGATTTCATCCAGAGACTCGAAAGTTAGAACCACCTTGTACAGCATAATAAACATCACCACAGGAACGTACTGCTCAGCAGGTTTCATTTGAATGTTTACACGTAAGGATTTGACCTACAGAAAGATCAGTCCATACAACGCGACAGGAGATTCAATTCTAGGAGTGAAATGGTTAAAACCCGTGACTTTTAAATTGAGTTCTAGGGTAAACTTTTGCCGTCCAAAACGTCAGTGACTCTCACGACCAACAAACATTTTTCTTTCAACATTCCACGTGGGATTGTCTTTGCAAGGTTTGGGTTCAAAAAGAAACCTCGGAGTCATGACGCGATGGTCAAAGGTGGTAGTCGGACAAAAACGGGAAAACTTCGGTATAGGACGAACATGTTTTGCTCTGTCGTTAGCATTGCGTCCAAAGTACCGCATTTTCTGCACGTACGTGCCGTGAATCCCTAAATACGAGTCACACACATTTGTGATATTATTAAATTTGGGAGAAAACGAAGCTGGGGGATCATGATAAAGTCTCTCGTCGTGAAAAAACAATTTTCTCTTAATATTATTTAACCACAGTGCGATCTGTTGATCAGCGTGCGGATGACATAGCATTGTGCTTTCATTTTGTGCTAAAAATTTTTGGATGATGTCTGGAGTGAAAATCATGAACGCCTCATCTATCCACGTAATTTGGAGAACCTGGTGGCAGTGAAAGTATCCCCAGACTAAACTTTTCTTTGGTCGCAAAGGAAGCTCGGAAAGAAGTCTCTTTAAACACAGGAAGTAGTCATCATCAATTCTTAGAAGGTACCGGAAGCTAAATTTAGCCATGGCCCATTTGATGTGGTTGAGGAAGCGAAGTCCGAACTCCCGTCCTCCCAGGAGCGGCTGTAGTTCTATATCGTTGTAAAGATATTTTTCATGGACGGTAAGATTGCGCTGAACATGGTCCACAATGAATCCATCGGTAATGAAGACGCAATGGACATGCTTAAGGGACTGAAAGAAAAAAAAAGCAGACGCATTTATTACGTCGGATGGTTATAATCACATCAATAACAAAATCAGTCTCGATTGTGATTGGTCATCCGCGCGCCTATTTCTCACGTAATTGGCGCGCGGTCACGTGGGTATCCAATTACAGCTATCCAATTACAACTTTTTGTAATTGGATAGCTGTAATTGGACACCTACGTTGCGCGCGCGTCAATCAGTTGCATTTAAATGGTTCTTTTTTGCTTTTCCTCCTACTTTCAAACTGATGTTAAATATACTAAGCTTTTTGAGTACAAAAAAGACCACATAGACTTTTAAATCTAAAATTTCGTTGTTGATGCGATTAAATAGTAATCGAACTTCGTGTCGTACAATTATACTCCACTCTGTCCAACTACTATTACTAATTAAACGTAACAGCTGCTTTTCAACTAGTCCCGAGGGTGTCCCCTTAATACAGGTTTGACTGTATTATAAACGTAACAGCTGCTTTTTAACTCGTCCCGAGGGTGTCCCCTTAATACAGGTTTGACTGTATTATAAACATAACAGCTACTTTTTAACTCGTCCCGAGGTTGTCCCTTGATACAGGTTTGACTGTATTATAAACGTAACAGCTACTTTTGAACTCGTCCCGAGGTTGTCCCTTAATACAGGTTTGACTGTATTATAAACATAACAGCTGCTTTTTAACTCGTCCCGATGGTGTCCCCTTAATACAGGTTTGACTGTATTATAAACGTAACAGCTGCTTTTTAACTCGTCCCGAGGGTGTCCCCTTAATACAGGTTTGACTGTATTATAAACATAACAGCTGCTTTTTAACTCGTCCCGAGGGTGTCCCTTAATACAGGTTTGACTGTATTATAAACATAACAGCTGCTTTTTAACTCGTCCCTAGGGTGTCCCTTAACACAGGTTTGACTGTATTATAAACATAACAGTTGCTTTTTAACTCGTCCCTAGGGTGTCCCTTAATACAGGTTTGACTGTATTATAAACGTAACAGCTGCTTTTTAACTCGTCCCTAGGGTGTCCCTTAATACAGGTTTGACTGTATTATAAACATAACAGCTGCTTTTTAACTCGTCCCTAGGGTGTCTCTTAATACAGGTTTGACTGTATTATAAACATAACAGCTGCTTTTTTTTTCTTGTTTGACTGTATTATAAACATAACAGCTGCTTTTTAACTCGTCCCGAGGGTGTCCCCTTAATACAGGTTTGACTGTATTATAAACATAACAGCTGCTTTTTAACTCGTCCCTAGGGTGTCCCTTAATACAGGTTTGACTGTATTATAAACATAACAGCTGCTTTTTAACTCGTCCCGAGGGTGTCCCCTTAATACAGGTTTGACTGTATTATAAACGTAACAGCTGCTTTTCAACTCGTCCCGAGGGTGTCCCCTTAATACAGGTTTGACTGTATTATAAACGTAACAGCTGCTTTTTAACTCGTCCCTAGGGTGTCCCTTAATACAGGTTTGACTGTATTATAAACATAACAGCTGCTTTTTAACTCGTCCCGATGGTGTCCCCTTAATACAGGTTTGACTGTATTATAAACGTAACAGCTGCTTTTCAACTCGTCCCGAGGGTGTCCCCTTAATACAGGTTTGACTGTATTATAAACATAACAGCTGCTTTTCAACTCGTCCCAAGGGTGTCCCCTTAATACAGGTTTGACTGTATTATAAACATAACAGCTACTTTTGAACTCGTCCCGAGGTTGTCCCTTAATACAGGTTTGACTGTATTATAAACGTAACAGCTACTTTTTAACTCGTGAATACGCGAAGCTTTGAACGAGTTACACCAGTGCGACAAAATTGCACTCGTTGAAGGGAGGGGAGGGTGAGGAGTTAGACGTAACAACTGCTTTTTAACTTGTGAATACGCGAAGCTTTGAACGAGTTACACCAGTGCGACAAAATTGCACTCGTTGAAGGGAGGGGAGGGTGAGGAGTTAGACGTAACAGCTGCTTTTTAACTCGTGAATACGCGAAGCTTTGAACGAGTTACACCAGTGCGACAAAATTGCACTCGTTGGAGGGAGGGGAGGGTGAGGAGTTAGACGTAACAGATGCTTTTCAACTCGTAAATACGCGAAGCTTTGAACGAGTTATACTAGTGCGACAAAATTGCACTCGTTGGAGGGAGGGGAGAGTGAGGAGTTAGACGTAACAGCTGCTTTTCAACTCGTAAATACGCGAAGCTTTGAACGAGTTACACGAGTGCGACAAAATTGCACTCGTTGAAGGGAGGGGAGGGTGAGGAGTTAGACGTAACAGCTGTTTTTTAACTCGTGAATACGCGAAGCGTTGAACGAGTTACACCAGTGAGACAAAAATTGCACTTGTTGGAGGGAGGGGAGGGTGAGGAGTTAGACGTAACGGCTGCTTTTTAACTCGTGAATACGCGAAGCGTTGAATGAGTTACACTAGTGCGACAAAATTGCACTTGTTGGAGGGAGGGGAGGGTGAGGAGTTAGACGTAACAGCTGCTTTTTAACTCGTGAATACGCGAAGCTTTGAACGAGTTACACCAGTGCGACAAAAATTCCACTCGTTGGAGGGAGGGGAGGGTGAGTTGTTAGACGTAAACAGCTGTTTTTTAACTCGTGAATACGCGAAGCGTTGAACGAGTTACACCAGTGCGACAAAATTGCACTCGTTGGAGGGAGGGGAGGGTGAGGAGTTAGACTTAACAGCTGCTTTTCAATTCGTCAATACGCGAAGCGTTGAACGAGTTATACCAGTGCGACAAAATTGCACTCGTTGGAGGGAGGGGAGGGTGAGGAGTTAGACGTAACAGCTGTTTTTCAACTCGTCAATACGCGAAGCGTTGAACGAGTTATACCAGTGCGACAAAATTGCACTCGTTGGAGGGAGGGGAGGGTGAGGAGTTAGCCGCATGGGGTCAGTAAAACCTTAAATCGTTTCATCAGTGCCTTATCTTCATGAGTGATTGTCAGTTAATTGAGAGCTATTGAGAAGTACTATACTACTGTTGAAGGCCAGGTGGGGGAGATTCCCATTTAAGAGTGACGGGGGTGATCTTCGTACCTTCAAGGGGTTAATTCATGGTTTGGTACCACCAAGGGTGTTTGAATTGAAAATGACCTCCAGTTATTCTGTTTATTATTAGAATATTAAGCTAGCTGACAGGAACAAATCCGAAGAAATTGGTTCCTTATTAGGGGTAAAACTTAACGTGAACCACACCCACAAAATAGCTCAAATTTGCGACGATTACTCCCATCAATGTTATATGGGAGTACCCCCTGACCCCTCCCCCGCGGGGGGTTGAAGGTGGTTCTATCTTAAGGTGGCTTGATTGGGTTTTTTGGCGACACAACATCCCAACTTTGAACGGCTGATACTTCACTGTCTGAGCTCGGTCAGACAAGCTGCTTCACACATACTACAGATGAAATGAACTTTCCAAAAAAAGTAGATTTGATTGACATCGGTGTTACCATAACAACGATCTGATGACGTCATGGTTTTTGCATATTAGTAATTTTCTCAACATCTAGACCTAAACTTTTAAAACAGCTGTATGCCGCTTAAAGTCTAGATGTAAGTCTTCAAGACTGCAAAGTTTGAAAAAAATTCTATGAGCGCGTTTTTTCGAGAATGTTTTTGAGAATGCAAATGAACATAATTTGACCATTACAATGTAAGCTTTTTAGATTTACTATGATCAGTAACGATATTTGCATTCAGATAGTTTCTCTGGTTTCAAACTGGTTACTATTTAAAATTAAAGCTTTGAGATTGTGAAAAGTGCTTTAAATTAATTATGAGATTTTTATATTGTAATTTATTTATATATCAAGTTAGTTTTTGTCTCATGTAATATTTTTGCTGGTGATTATTTTTATATTCGTTAAGCTTATATATTATATCTATGATTCATATCTATGATTTATTGTAAAGCGCGTTTGATTACTTTCCATAATAATGCGCCATCGTTTAACAATTAAAGGGATACTTTCCCGCCGAAAAAACGAAATTTTGCTGACTTAATTCCCCGTTATATTGCCAAATGCCACCAAATATACACTAAATAGGCCATTTCCGAGTTGCCTTTAGCTTCTCTATCAAAGGGAGGCTAGGTGCGAAACCTTTCATATGAAAATGAGTTTTCATTCACATGCAAATAAGTTTTATTTGCATGTGAATGAAAACTCATTTTTATATGAAAGGTTTCGCACCTAGCCTCGCTTTGATAGAGAGGCTAAAGGCAACTCGGAAATGGCCTGTTGGATAAAAAGATTCTACAGAGCAAAACAGAAGCAGTAGTTTGGAGATAAAGTGCAGGATTGCAAGGATGGAAGTGGATTACAGTTCATCAATTTTGATTTCGTCACAGGCAGTCAAGAAATCAAAGTTTCTGGTGGAATTTTGAGTTTTTTAGTCATAATTTTGTCTTTTTAGTTCATATTTCTTTGCGTTCATCAATTTTGGCGATTTTTTCATCCTTTTTTAAGATGATAAAGCAAACTTAAAGTAAGCTACAGGCCATAATCATGAAAACACGATATTTCAGCCGGGACAGTATCCCTTTACACAATTCAGCGTTAAGCTGCGCATGACTGATTGACTTACCTTATCTCCAGTACAGTGTTTCCACCACGTGTCCCTTATCGCCTGCCTTCTGTCAAATCTTTGAGGTGCAGTGCTTACAATAATTAAAAGAAGCACTTTTTGCTTTTTATTTCCCAAGTCTTTGAAATCAATCAGAGGAAGTGAGTTTATGTTGGAAATATCTTTTTGTTTTTCATGGCTTGCTATGTGAGAACAGTTTTTGCTTGAATCTATATGACCAGTGGAAACTTCCAAGCTAGACAAAACTTGTCGATGATGGTTGTTAGGGATGCAACCGATATGAGGTAGTGAACCATGATTTATACAACTTTGAAGTTGAACTGAGAAATAGGTATATAATAGTAATGCTGCTGAGAAAAAAACAGCTGAAATAAACAGCATGTACATGAGGAAGGTTGGTGTCTGTCTACACCTCATGGCTTGTGGGTCGTAATCTGCCTGACTCAATTGTGAAGACTTGTATGGATTCAGCTTTACGTGCTTAGACAAGTCCCACCATCTTCCTGCATTTGACCCTTCAATAGATTTTCTAGAAAGAAAGTAGATAACACTTTGATCACCATCATTATTACTCAAACCTCTTTGCTACTCTATGTTAATACGGTAGCCGGGGGAGGGAATCCCATAAAAAATAACGGGGGTACTCGTCGTACCTTTTAGTGGTAAAACTGTGAAGATTGAGCCGAAAAAATATGATAGAATATGACTTGTGTTATTTTAGAGGTTAAATTTCATGTGAGCCACGCCTATCAAACAAGATTCTGGTACATTTTAGAGTGTTCTTCGAACATTTCCGACGAGGACCCCGTCATTTTTATCATGTGAGTCCCCCCCCACCCCCCCCCCCCGCCTGGATGTGTCATCAGTGATATTTACGCGGTATCTTTGTAAGCCACTTAATCACGTGACCCTGATGTGTAATGAGATGCTTTTCACAATTGTTTTTACACAATTAACATCAGAGTTCATGTGAATATCTATCATTAAAGGGAACCTCCATTGTCAGAACAAATCGACGTTAAATTGTTGGAAATAATGTCGAAATTTAAATTTTATAAAAGAACAGGTGCAAATATAATTTTATTGTGCAAATAAAATGGATAAAGATATTGCCTATTTTCGCTTTTAAATTTCCCGCGCGCCGCCATTTTGAATATTTATGACGTGTTACGGTTGCCGCTATTGTTAAGAATCGTAAACTATCCAGCACTGTATCCATTGTCAAACCGCAATACGATATGGGGATAAATTTGGCGACCCGACAATGGTCACAGTGTGAATGTATGGGAGGGTGGGTGGAAAAACCAATTCCGGTGTTAGCCCCCAGGACTTTCCCGTAAGTAAACCGCATCACCTCGTACCTGCACAATCCCCGCCGCACTGCAGTTGAGCCAAAGTGATAATTTATTCATATGTCCTAATCTTATATGCGTTACTTTAATGTATGCAGTGTGAATAGTAAACTATCCAGCACTGCATCCATTGTCGAACCGCAAAAAGATATGGGGATAAATTTGGTTCTCGTCCCTTTGTGTCATTCAGTGTCCTTCTGTTACCATACCAACGATGGACTCCTCCCCAATACTAATAACTAACTAAGGAGGCCATCGTTACAACCTAGTCGTAACTCCCCAAAACTAAACCCAAACCTAACCCGATAGCCCTGGTGGGAGAGATTGTCCATCTTGACTCACATACGTTCCTTCTCATGCAGTTATGTCCAGGATTGCAGATCATTAGATGCATGGCAAATTTAATAAGCGTCACAAAGTGTCCTCCTGCTCTTCTACTCAACTTCAACATCACTTGTTTTCAAAAATACAGACAAAAAACGTCACGAAGTGTCCCCTAAATTCGGCTCTTTAAGTAAAGATAAACACGTGCGTTTACCCTAACCTAAAAATAACACTAACACTAATGCTTACCTTACATTTCAAAAAATATGGTAAACACTTAGACTTAACGGGACACTTCGTGTTGGATATCAAAATTTGCCATGCATCTAATTATCTGCAATCCTGGACATAAGTGTTCTCATGAGGTTTCTTCCCTAGGCTGTCCGAACGTATATATACAAACCGTTTCAACTAATTAAAGTTTTCCATGTACCGGTAGGCTCCGTACCCGCGTTCGAGGCCAACCTTAACGAAGCCCTAGTTGAGATCAAAACCTTCGCTATAGGTGGCTGAACCTGACTTGTTAGCGAGAACAGTCTGGTGAAAGTCCTTGAAGACATACCGAGGCAAATTCGTCACCGTGTCCAACGAGAAAAGGCTTCTTCAGCATCCACAAGTACCGTGCATCGTGACACACTCTCGGCTTGGTGGTCTCAGCCGTTACGGGTAGTACTAAATGAGGTGGTTTTGCATGACCAACCTTACCCACGAGCGAGATCGCACCGGTTTGCAAGCGACTTAAAAGCGTTTTCCGGACAAATTCTCCAAATTATTTACACGATACGTTACTCCTCAGTGAGTATTCAGGGGGTTGGCCGGTCGGAATCGCAACGTTCCCCCTTGAACGTCCCCCTAAAGTGTCTAAAGTATGGGAATGTTAACACATTATGCTGCTATCAAAGATAGCACATTCTCCTGGTTCAATAAGGGTGCCAACTTCGATATTTCTGTCCAATTAACTGCATTTCTATGGAGTTCCTCTGCGACAAAAAAAAGGTCCGGATCCCGGAACATTAATTCATCAAGCTGTCCAATAGCCTCTCCCTTTTTATACTAGTCGAGCCATTTTCAAGCCGGTCATTTCCTGCCCTCTCACCGCTAACCCATACGGGGTTTCTCCCGGTATTGAACCACTGAGCCGCATTTGTGCAATCACCAGCATTATTGATGGAGGTATTAAAACGTCATGCTTTTCCCATGACCAGTGTATCGCCTGAAGCGAAAAACAAAGACAGAAAAAAAGAAAGAAAGGCGAAATACGCGTGTGAAAAAACCCCGTAGAAGTCAGCAGAGAGAGGACAGTCTTGACCCAGTATGACCGGGAGGGTTTTGAGGTACCCTGGTTTCAAGAGTCTCGACTCCCTGTGACTACAGGCAGAAGGTACAATAGGGAAAAAGAAAACTTACAGCACTTGCGGATCAAAGGGAGAGCATGGGGGTGGATCTGAGGAAATATATAAACATTTTAAATATGCACGTCACCCTTTCGCTATATATTTACTGTACTGGTTCCCCCATTTTGCTTCGCTAATTCTAGATCCGCCCCTTTAACACCCCAGTTTGTCAACAAACAACCTATCCTAACGCTCCGCGTTTATTGCACTTATACAATCGTGAAAGAAAATGTTTCTCATGTGACAACACCGGTCCTTACATCTACTTAATTCTGGAGTCTTGTCCACTTATTGTCTCCAACCCGACCTCGGGAGGTCCACTTTCCCACTCGCTATTTGACCCGGGTGGTAAAATTCGCGTTTCTCATCCTGATCGTCCCGAGATAAAAACCTGCGACTAATGGGGTCGTGCCATTTCGCTTGCAACATCCTGGAACTTGAGATTGTAGGTGAGACACATCGGTGAGACCTCAAACATGAAACTGTCATCACATTCAAACATCATTGAATTCTCAATACTCTCTCTCATTTTTTTTCCTTGCTGTCTCACCCCCATTTGTTTTTTTTTTTGGGTGAACTCTCACACCATTTCCTTTTCTCTTTTCCATGGTGAACCTTCACCCCATTCCTCTTCTTTCCTTTGGTAAACTCTCACCCCATTCCTCCTCTTGTCTTTGGTTAAGTCTCACCCTTTTTTTTTTGTTTGTTTTTGTTTTCCTCTTTCCCTAGGTGAACTTTCACCCGCATTTGTTATTCCCTTGGTGAACACTCACCCGCATTTGTTATTCCTTTGGTGAACTCTCACCCGCATTTGTTATTCCTTTGGTGAACACTCACCCGCATTTGTTATTCCTTTGGTGAACTCTCACCTCGTTTTGTTTTCCCTTGGTGAACTCTCATCCCATTTTTTTTCTTTTCCTTGGTGAACTCTCACTCAATTTTTTTTTCGTTTCCTTGGTGAACACTCACCCCATTCCTTTTCCTTTCCTTGGTGAACTCTCACCACATCCTCTTTTCTTTGGTGAACTCTCACCACATTGTTTCTCTTTTCCTTGGTGAACTCTCACCCATTTTGTTCGCTTTTCTTTGGTGAACTCTCACCCCATTTTTTCTCTTTTCCTTGGTGACCTCCGACCGCAATTTTTTTCTCTTTTCATTGGTGAACTCTCACCCGATTTTTTTCTTTTCCTTGGTGAACTCTCACCCATTTTTTTTTCTTTTCTTTGGTGAACTCTCACCCATTTTTTTTCCATGGTGAACTCTCACCTATTTTTTTGTCTTTTCTTTGGTGAACTCTCACCCAATTTTTTTTCCTTGGTGAACTCTCACCCATTTTTTTTTCTCTTTTCTTTGGTGAACTCTCACCCAATTTTTTTTCCCTTGGTGAACTCTCACCCATTTTTTTCTTTTCCTTGGTGAACTCTCGCCCATTTTTTTCTCTTTTCTTTGGTGAACTCTCACCCATTTTTTTTCTCTTTTCTTTGGTGAACTCTCACCCCATTTTTTTTCTTTTCCTTGGTGAACTCTCACCCATTTTTTTTCTGTTTTCTTTGGTGAACTCTCACCCAATTTTCTCTTTTCCTTGGTGAACTCTCACCCATTTTTTTCTCTTTTCTTTGGTGAACTCTCACCCCATTTTTTTCTCTTTTCCTTGGTGAACTCTCACCCATTTTTTCTTTTCTTTGGTGAACTTTCACCCCATTTTCTTTTCCTTGGTGAACTCGCACCCCATTTTGTTTTTCCTTTGGTGAACTCTCACCCTATTTTTTTTCGGTGAATTCTCACCCCATTTTATTTGATTCGTTTTGACTACACTCTGCTTAGTGGTGTAAAACACATAGCTGCGGTGAACTCTCCTGTTCCACTCTTCTCCTAACTCCAAAAACAAATAGCCATGCAGAGTCGCCGAGCTGCTTGTTGACACATTCATCCATTGTATTCGCAACATTATGAAGTATTCCATCCATGTTAACTACACACACCAAACCTACAACTGACAGAGGTGCCTTGCGATGATAAAAGGCAGCTAAAAATGTGTACACCGCCGAACATTACGTGAACATTTAAATAAGTATCCCAGACTGTATAGAATGTAGATCGCTCGTGCAGAAAGGCACGTAACACACTGGAGCTACCCGATGAATTAATAAGCTAACACATTGACTGAAATGCAAAACAAATGAAGCGTGGAACCAAAACAAGTAAACTTGTACAACGCAATAAGCAAAGTAAAACACACAGGAAAGGAGGGTTGCAGCCCTTTCCCCCCGCGCACAGTTCATATCTACACATATCTTTAAAAGAGAAAACAGATATACTTTATCTCTAGCTCTCCCTGTTAAGCTTGTCCCGCTGCATGTTGGACTCCTAGTCCCGATGCTGGTTGAACTCCTTGTCCCGCGTCTGGTTGAACTCTCTGAGCTGCATTTCCCGCAGCAGGATGAACTCCTTGAACTCCTTGTTCCGCGGCTGGTAGAACTCTTCGAGGTCTCTGTCTCACGGCTGGTTGAACAACCTGAGCCGCATGTCCCACGGCTGGTTGAATTCCTCGAGCTCTTTGTTCCGCGGCTGGCTGAACTCCCCGAACTGCTTGTCCCACTGCATGTTGAACTCCTTGACCTCCTCGTCCAGGTACTGGATATCATACGTCTGCTATCAGAAAATAGAAGACGGGAACGAAGAGGCAAAAGAAATCCTTCGACGCGTCAGCACACAACCACGCCGCACTGCAGTTGAGCCAAAGTGATAATTTATTCATATGTACTAATCTTATTTGCGTTACTTTACTGTATGCAGTGTGAATAGAAGTTCTTTTGTATGCAACAATTAGACAACCGTAATACGTCATAAATATTCAAAATGGCGGCGCGCGGGAAATTTAAAATCGAAAATAGGCGATATTCATATCCATTTTTTTGTACACTAAAATTATATTTGCACCTGTTTTTCAAAAACGTTTATCCTAGACTTTATTTCCAACAATTTAACGTCAATTTGTTATAACAATGGATGTTCCCTTTAACGTACAACCACTAAACATTAACAATATGATTTTGAAAATCGGTTTCCTTTAGTGTTTGATTCGCGAATTGTTTCATCCTCGGTTGAAGGGATCAAACAAGCTTTGCTCGTTTTCCCGCTAAAAATATCCCTGAAATGGAAAGACTATTGTTCGATTGACCTATCAGAATGCTAAAAAGCAAATGACATTAAGAGAATAGCTACTTTTTAGTTCCCAATCCCTTCGCTTTGCTTTGCGTGTTCGTTTAAGTAACAATCCGTGTAAGAGGTAGGCAACCCAAATGCACGTAATGCAGAAAGGTGTGAATTGTGCTATGGTTGAAACCGTCCACCTCATTGGCTAAAACATGAAAATCTACCATAACTTCATCAGGCAGCGCATTTATTTATCTCTAGTTTACTAATTGATTCCCTTTTAGTGAAAACTATTGTGATTTTTAATGCAACAAAAATTCTATGTGGGGAACATGGAAAATTACAAGTCTTTCATGGCCATTGTTTTGGAGTCTCACGATTGGATGAAATCTTGTAACACAAAAGAAACATCGCTTTAAAATAAAGTTTCAGTAAATTTTATTTCAAAACCATGTTGTCCATAGGTTGACGTATTCTCAGTACGAAAATCTAAACATTCTTATGTGGGGAAAGCGAAATGCTTCGGAACAATAGAGAATTGCCTACTTCTTACACGGATTGTTACTTAATAAACCAACCGAAAGTCGTGCGCGTTAACCTCCGTTCGCTAAACCAACCGAAAGTCGCGCGTGTTTACCTCCGTTCGCTAAACCAATCAAATTGTTTCTTTTCAATTCGTTTGTTGTTTCGGTTGTGTTCACGCATAACCATTTCAAAGTCATACGAAAATCGCTATATATTGCAAGAGTGTAAGGAATTAGCACTAGAATACAAAGGCATTGCCAATATATAAAAACATACAAGCTAGAAATCATTACTTATCCGATCATTTACAAGAAATGAGGACGCGAAAGCGCTCCGAATTGTCTGGAGTCGAGTTAATTATAACAGCGATCCTGACACAGTCAGAAATCATTTTATTTCAATTTTATTAAATTCAATTTTATACTACAGAAAATAGATAAATAAACACTATATTAATGATACGAAGAAATTGAAAAAGTAAAGGCGAAGAGGCTGAGAAGAAACCCCAAGGACGGCCTACCTATTTTAGGGTGATGTGACACGGGACGATTCGCAATGACGATTTTTAGCGCAACATTTTCTTCGCAATTCTTGCCTTGCAAAGTTTTTGAATCAGCTTCAAAAACATGCAACGCAAAAACAGAAATTTTACTCAAGTTGTTTCGTGTAATATACCTGTCGTTGATTTTGTTGCGCTAAAAATCGTCGTTGCGAATCGTCCAATGGAAAATCACCTTTAACTGTTGTATTTTCAACATTAACAAGGAAGGCATTCTAGTATTACACATTCAGTGACTTGTTTACTAACAAACGCTTTGCAATATTAAACCAGAACACTTTCTAATGTATGGATTCTAGTGAAGCTGCGGATACGAGGAAAAACTGGGTTTCTTGTAAAGTAGTTAGTATTTGGAAGAAATATATTATTAAGGCGGAAAATCAGTTTTTGTAAGAACACACGAGGTTCTTTGTAATTCTTTTTCCATCCCCTTCACTGGCTTCTTTTATGTCCTTTTGTCCTTTCAAATCGAAGTCAAGAGACTACAGAACTAATTAACAAAATCAATGCTAGTGCATGGGATCGTCCATAATCATATGAAAACCTGAGCCTTTTTACAATTTTAACAATTTTTCAGTAAACAAAAATTACGTATATTCAACGAGGCGAATTTTGTTATCGGAATGTCGTTCAAAGATGTTCGCGAACAAAAACCCAGTTTATATTTCTGTCAACTAGAAAAGATTTCTTTCATAAACAAGTTTGGTGCAGTTTAGATTTCAATTTTACGATATTTTTTAATAAAGTAAAAGAATATGACAACAAGCAAATGGAATAGTCCTTCGCCTCAATATTACAAAACCACAATTGTCATAAACACGTCTTAAATAATTATAATTTAATTCAGTGAGGTGTTTATATGAGCAACTGGCATAACAACTTACCTATCACTATGTCAAAGTTGTCAGGCAGACGGTCTTTTTCTCAGAAAAAATTACTGCACGAAGCTGCGACTGACAAATGAAAATATACTCTGAACTAATTAATACACATATTCAGTGAGTCAATATATTTGTCTGCGGTAAAGATGTCAGAATATATTAATTCCACATTAACGTTCTCTTATACAATATTAAAGGTAATTATGATTATAACGTTCTTAGACCAGTCGCCGTTTTTTCAAATGAAAGATGGGCTACATTAAATGAGCTATAAGATTAAGACTGATTGCTATTGTAGATCATGATACATTCATCAGTTTAACCAGGGACACGGTGAGACCTTAACAGGGGTAAACAGTTGTCAATAGAGGCCCTGATAAAAAGAAACAATATTGGTAAAATAGCTAAAAGCTGAAACCAATATAATAATTATCAATCATTGGACGAGGTTGAGCAAAATATCGTGATTTGTCAGTGGCGAGCAGATCAATTGTTTGCCGAAGTCGACGGCTGAGGGAAATAACTGATTTGCGAGACACTGGCAAATCACGATATTTTGTGTTAGCTGAGTTCAATAATTGTTTTATCATTCGATCACCGAGTTTTTCTTGGTGTTGTCGCTATTTTTTTGTTCGATTAGACAATTAAGATCGCTCTGTATTGGAAATCGGGCTTCCATTGTAGATGACGAAACATTAACTGTGACGAAACTTTAAGACAGCCATAAAAGAAATTAACTTTTAACTTTTAATTTTTAACTTTTAGTTTTATTTTTGATTATTTGCATTTTAATAATGATTTTATTCTGATTTATGTATTTTTCTCGAAGATATTAGCTCAATAGAGCTACTCTAAAAATTCGAGGTTAAGTAAAGTTATGTATGTATTAAGCAGAACAATTATTCGCAGCAAAACAACTTTGAGCCGTTGTGCGCATGAGCATAGTTATTCGTAGGCTGTTATTCGCAGCTCACGTGGTCGGGGCTCTCGGCCAATGAAAAGGAAGCAAAAATTCATCGAATGATAATAGAAATTATTTGAAATATTAAAGTACTTGATATTGCAGCTGGTATTGATGAATGCATTTTAACATGTTTCAAAATTGTTTAAGAAAATGACAACAACGGCAAATACAACAACAAATACATATCACTGACAGTTAATCCGAAAACTCTTCAAGAAAATCAATGAACCAGAGGAAACTCCTTTAGTTCGAATTAACAGAGTTTATTAAGGGTTAATCTTCTCACTTGGAGGGAAAAAGTCCAATATTTTTTCGAAAACAGGCTTAGTATTTAATCGAACAGTGCTAAAAAATTCGCAATCTTCAATTGGCGCGAGTTTTCTTAGGAATGAGCATTTTGTAATAAATCCCAAAGCTGTTAAAATCTCCGGCTTAAGCGAGTGACCGCCATTGGGAAATTTTGAGGCAGTACGCAGGTCTTGCAAGATCTTCTCTGATTTGCTGAGAAAACAATAGAACAAACAACACAACAATGGACCCTAGCCCTGAAAGCAATAGAGCTGCGTGATATACAGGTCCAATGAAATTAGAGCTTGTTTAGAGCTGCGTGGTATCTGGAAAGTTTCGTGGTAAACTGGTCGAACTGGTTTTTCCAGCTTGCTTGCTCATGCACATGATTTATTTGAACCACAGGTTTACCATCCTCTGTTTATGTGGTGGTCTGTGCTTTAAAGTAAATGCGTTTTTTAGGGGCGCCCGTACGTGCCCCGTTCGCGTCCTTCCCGTTTGGGCTACCTACACACTTGTATGTTTATTTACGTTTTTTTTCTGTTTTTTTGTTTGTTTGTTCGTGTAACAAGATTTGCAGAGTGCGCAATAAAACCTGTAACGCTATGTGTGGGGCTGCGTTTTTCTCAAGTCTTGCCCTCATCTCTGTTTACGTTTATCGCAACTCAACTTCGCCTTTGCGAGGCATGGAGTCCTTGTCGCGAGGATGGGTAGCCTGTGCAGTCACCTTTGTATGGGTGTACGGTGTAGCAAGCTCCTGTCCTCCCATCGCAAGCGCTTGTAGTGTTAGGTACACGGAACTCACTGAAATGGCACCCCAAATGACAGAGGAACTCCAGAACTGTAGCGTCCCCAAACTGTGTGATTTGCAAAGGGATTGGAGCGGCCAGTCCTCATCAACTGTATATTTTATCATGGGTTTCTGTGTTCCTATAGTTATTATAGTAACATTACATTGTAAATGGTTTGAACCCAGGAGTATCAGTAGTCTGTTGTTTGTGATCGTCCGGGTGAGTGTAGTTCTGAAAAGAACTGTTGTTGTTGACAATGACTGACGTTTCGACAACCTGAGCGGAAGTCATCTTCAGAGTCATGTGAATTGTGAATGGTCAGTTGATGTTATCTCCTTGCACAGATGAGATATCCAGGGTGTTTAACTGCTTTTTACCATTGATATTAACTTTCTTCTGTTGCTCATGACCGCATCCGCCATTGTTCAGCTGATTGTCCAAGCGTCTGCGTCGATTGATAGACATCGTCAAACGTATTTAACTGAGACACCATTCTGTTGAGGCTGTCCCGGACCCGTTGCTTGGCCACCGCGCGGTTTTTCCCACCCGGGCGGAACCCATCCAGGGAGGCCTGGGTCAGGAGAACAGTTTTAACTGTTCAGTTTTAAAGCAAAGGTTGTCATTTGCTCTGTAAGTCCAAAATCTTCCCTCATCCAGCGACACTGAAGCTTGAAGTTCCAAAATTCAAGATGGCATTGTTTGTAACTGTGATGTGCCCAGAAAATGGATCAAATAAAAACTCGCGTGTGACCTTGGACAGCCCAGTCACAGGGACAGCACGTTCTGAAAACCCGAGTCAGCAGCGACCTGCTTTCCAGTTTCCTCGTCCTTACGCCAGTAACCAATCAAACCACCGACACGAGGGTTACACTGGGGAAGGCACGGCCCCCATATGACAGGAAAGGGGATGCTCGTCGTCTCGTTTTGTGGGTGTAAATTACGGATTTTTGGTATCACTTACGGTGTTCACTGTTCAGGAAAGAACAAAGATATTTTTAGCCATCGAGGTATCGTTTAAAATTAAAGAAAATATCGTCATACTGTGTTGGTGGCCGCTCTCGTTATCTTATCCTTTAGGGGTAAAATAAAGCTTGAGCCACGCCCACATTGGACTCCTTTCGGGGTTTAATTCAAAATTTCATCCCCGCACCTTTCATATGGATTCCCCGCAACCCCTCCCCCGGCCGGGGAAGAATGTCGTGAGAAAATGATGAGATCGAAATCGCGTGTTACGATTTTCCCATCGATAACCGCGTTTTATTGGACTTCCGATTTCCCGAGCTTCTTTGGATAGTGCGTAAGTAAGCTGGTGAGAAGGAGGGTTGAATTTTACTCGAAATTATAATTTCGACTCCTTTGAAGGAGAAGGGTTATCATGGCTACAGAGTAGGCCACTAGTAAAGCTGAAATAAAACCCGTTCAGTAGGTAAGTATATTCGAGGTATACTTAGTATCCATATTACCGGCTTGAAGAGAAGCTGCAGTCCCTAGTGCGCATGCTTGGCATTTGAGGATACGTTACATTCTGTGACTGCTTACATGACCCAAATTTTAAGCTTTATCAGAATCTGAATATCCGCCAAAATATACTATCGATCTTGAAATGTTAGGATGATTATTTGTCTGTTTTAGATTCAGCTGAGAACGACTAAATATAAGCTGCTCCAGTTACAATGTTGAGATTAAATCAATCTTGACGCTTCAAAAGTCCTTTTTCGCTATCTTCCTTCCTTTCTTAAACTTGATTTTTAATCCGAAGTTGTTTTCATTCTTTGAATATTTTATCTGTTTCTGTTTATATAGCCTTATAAACCCAAAGCTCAATTTTTTGCAAGGCGTGACTGATGGTTGGTTTTCATTGGCGACGGAGTCGGAATCAGAGTCGTAGTCAGAGTCGTACGAGCGCTTCCGACCTAGTGAAAATCGAAAATCGAAGTCGTAAGTGGAGTCATAAGCTCGACGGAATCGGAGTCGGAAGAATCAGAACGGTTCCATTTTCTTCCGATTCCGCTTATGACTCTGTACTTCTAGTTACGACTCAAGTCCGACTCCGTGGTTAGTGAAAACCAGCCTTAAGGTGCGGCAGATGTGCGACATGCCGTATTTTCTCCCCGGGATGTTTATTTAAAACTCAGCCCCGCAGACCCGGCGTTTATTAAACAGGGGTAATTTTTCATCAGTTTTATGATGACTTGTTTCAGCTTTCATTCCAAAATTCCCGATTTAAAAGTTAAATTGATCGAAATGTTCCGAAAATCTTGATGGAAACAAGAACGAGAAGTTCTGAAGAGAATATATTCAATAAACTGTAACATAATTTCTGAAATTCAAATGTTTCCCAGACCTTGATATTTTAATGCAGTTCTAGGGGAAATAAACAGCGGGCGGCCATTTTACCTAACGATACGTTAGGTTTCAGTAAAATGATTACGCTACTGCTGTTACAACGAATGTTGATTTTATTTACAAATTGGACGAGACAATTTAATTATGAACTCAGATTCATATTTTTACCATCGCAGAAAACTTGTTGGAGCAACAAGTTTTCTGCGTAATGATACATTATTTACATTTCATGTCTTAAAACTCGTATGATTGATCCCGCGAGCTCTAGGGATCACTGATCCCGCGCGATCTAGGGAACCTTTGTGTTTATTACTGCAATCTTGGCCAGAACGTTTTAAAGACACTCGACAGTTAGAGTGAATTCTTTAAACCTTTAAACCGTGAAATAGTTACTAAGCTACTGGGCACTATTAGACACTAATTCCACTGTTTTCTTTTGTTTAGCTTTTACTAATTTTGATTAATTGCTAGATACTGTTTCACGGTCTTTGTAAAATCACTCTAACTAACTGGATAATTGGGGGCTTAGAAAACGTCCTTATCAGTGTTTAACTTCACTGTTGAGACTCCTGCTGATAAGCAATTACATGTAACCGTTCGACCCCCAAACCGCTTTCGCTTTCAGGCGCGTTATACGGGTATACACTTTGTACCACTTATGACGTCATTAAACTTAACGACCCGGTTTAAACGGGTTAATTGACCTGTGTAAACGGTCCGTAATTTCCCAGCAATGTTGAAACTAAACTACCAGTATAGACATAAAACACTGACAAAGCTATGTGACGACGCTACGGCTGAGAAACAGTAAGAATTCCTTTGTGAAGGCGTCATAATTTACGTGAACAAATTTTAACTTAGTAAAGAAGTATTTTTCGTTTGTCTCACGATGTAGTCACTTCCGATGTGGATCGCGACGTTTCGACTGCATACTGCTAGTCTTCTTCAGGCGATGGGGTCGACTGGTTACGCGTCACCTTATGAAGCACGATGCTCTGCTGTGATTGGTTGGTTTTCAACAGCTGTGACTGGTGCATTTTGATACAAGCCACACTACAGAAACTGGAGAACGACCCTACCCTTGCAGACCGTACGACGCTAACGCCTGCTCAGATCGCTGACCTCCTGACTTTCGTATTGAGATCCACATACTTCCAGTATAACGGATCAATTTACGAACAACAAGAAGGCGCAGCCATGGGGAGTCCGGTTTCCGCTGTTATTGCCAACCTCTACATTAGAGCTTCGAGGAACAAGCAATAACTACATCATCTTACAAGCCTAGGATCTGGAAACGCTACGTAGACGACACCTTCACCATTCTAGATCGCGCAATCGTCGATAGCTTCTTACAGCATCTAAACGACCAGGAGCCTTCCATCCGTTTCACCATGGAGACAGAGAATGACAACAAGCTCGCCTTCCTCGACACCGCAGTTTCAAGAGAACCCGACGGCCGCCTCACCACCAGCGTATACAGGAAGCCTACACACACTGATCAATACTTAGCGTATGATTCACACCACCCGCAATCAGTAAAACGCGGTATTGTCAAGTGTCTTTACGAGCGCGCCAAACGTCTCGTAACGAAACCCTCTGTTATCTCCAAGGAGAAAAAACATCTGTCATCTGTTCTTGTTTCTAATGGTTATCCTTTTTCTTTCTTGCAGAAACTTATCAAGACCAGAAAACCCAACACCAGTGCTGAGCCCACGACCGAGTTCAAATCTACTGCGGTTTTACCTTATGTCAAAGGTCTGTCCGAACAACTTCGCCGCTGCCTACAACAACAAGGCGTACGCGCTGTTTTCAAGTCGGAGACGACACTTAGATCACACCTAGTACGGCCTAAAGACGCTGTTGACCCGACTAAACAAGATGGCGTGGTTTACAGAATTCCCTGTGAATGAGGTAAAGTTTATATTGGCGAGACTGGAAGACCTATGCAAGACAGAATAAAAGAGCATGACCGAGACATCCGATTCGCCCGTACCCAGACCTCCGCCGTTTCAGAGCACGCCAACAACACCGGACACCATCCGCTTTGGAATGAAGTAAAGTTTATTGATTGTGATCCTCATTGGTACACACGCAGGGTCAAAGAGGCGATCCACATAAGACTTAACCCTAACAACATCAACAGGGACAGTGGAATAGAAATTCCAGAAGCATGGATGCCCACGATCAAGAAACACAACAACAGGAGAGCCGTACGACTACGGACCGCCGAGGGAACAATTCGCCGAAACAACGAGGATCAAAATGCACCAGTCACAGCTGTTGAAAACCAACCAATCACAGCAGAGCATCGTGCTTCATAAGGTGACGCGTAACCAGTCGACCCCATCGCCTGAAGAAGACTAGCAGTATGCAGTCGAAACGTTGCGATCCACATCGGAAGTGACTACATCGTGAGACAAACGAAAAATACTTCTTTACTAGTGTGTTCACCACGATGAACAACAACAACCCTTATTACGATATTAAATTTTAACTTGAGACAAGCATTACAGAGATGTAAACAGTGCTAAGTCATCACTGTTAAATGATTACCGTGTTTCTCGGCCACAAGCGTTGTCAGTTTTCTCAGTATTGTTGAGTCCTTCTATCCAACATCAAAAAGGACGGAGAGGGGAGGGGAGGAGCGTGTACAATAGCCCAATTTCGATTTACAGTCAACTCTCTCTTAACGGACACCTCTCTAAGACGGACACCTGGTGTTGGTCCCTGCCGTTTTTCAGTCATTTCTCTGCAACTAAACTCTCTATAAGACAGATATCTCTCTAAGACGGACAACGGACACTTTGAAACCGTCAACGGACACTTAAGTGCTTTTTTTTTAGTAAAAAATATTTCAAAACGAATGTAGGTGCTAAATATGCACAAACAAGTCCACTTTTCTAATATTATTTTTGTTCCAGTTTGTACGTTTATAAACAGACTTAAAACATACGTGTATTCATTTTGCATAGGTTCAGCTTTGTTATCTTAGAATAACTGGTGTCACGTTACCTCGACTCTCTATAAGCCGGACACCTCTCTAAGATGGACAGTCGAGGCCGGTGCCGACGCTGTCCGTCTTAGAGAGAGTTGACTGTATTCAAATTCTAAATTGACTCCGAGACTTAGGGGAATAAAACAGGAAATTAATTACTCATCGCTGAAACTCCGAGGCGGTATGTACGTCTCGGAACGCCTCACAGGATTGGCTGAGAAAACAATAGAACAAACAACAGAACAATGGACCCTAGCGCAGCCCTGAAAACAATACATGTGCGTGATAACCAGGTCCAATGAAATTAGAGGTTCTGAAGAGGTGCATGGTATCTGGAAACTCCATGTGATTTCTTTTGTTTTATTCCCCTAAGCCTCGGAACCAAGTAAGTATCGAAACAGGCCTACTCAAATACATTACATATGACTATATGCAGTGTTCCAAATTTACTGACCAGGATTTGGATAAACATGCAACAGGTTGGAATGATCTCATCTGCAACAGCGACGAAAACTTATTAAAAAAGTTAAAAGTTAAAATTTTAAAATTGTTGCATTATGAATACATCATGTATACGATCATCTTGTTTTACAGATGATATGTCTAAAACATAAAGAAGAAAATAAGTCGTTACATATTATTGTACAAACTCAGAGCTGCTTTGTTTGAGAGTTCATGGAATCTCCATTTTGTTGTAAACTGATAAAAATAACGTCCACTTAGAAGACTGACCATTTTCTCGGTCAGTCGCGTTAACGAGACGAACAAGAAAAGTTCTATGATCAAACAAAGTAGAATGTTAGCAATAGCTACAGCTCGCGTTTCACTCCCCACTGACACAGCACCGAAACTAACCAATCTACTTATATGCGGAAAATTCACGGTTTTTCTTCGGGATAAGTTTTCTTCCTTGTGTCAACACAATAGGGACCCGTTTAGCAACCATGACCGTAAAAACTGAATTCACGTTATTTGAATCAACACACACGGCATTGGGGGAATGCTCAAAATTGTTTTCAGTCACTAAACCCCCCTTAGTCAATCCTCCCTCCCCTTATTCACCCCTCCCCCTATTCACTCCCTCCCCCCGCGTATTCACCCCCCTTAGAATGAAGTGTGGTTCCACCACTGCGCAGTATAACAAAATGGCTTCAAAAATAAAATTTTGTGGTCAGTGGAGCACCGCAGCGCAAAGTAAGTTATACGAGAGAAAATTGTAAAAATGGAAGTAGCAAATTTGTATGTCATTATCGTCCGCTGAAACGCTTGGCCCTCTTAACTCCGGAGTCTGAGCATGGAGACCAAGTGGCCACTTGGTCCTCATGCCCAGGCTCCGACGGTTAAGAGGGCGAAGCGGCTCTGGGGATGAGAATGATTCTGTGTTTAAGGTGGTTCGATACAGTTTTCTGGAGACCATACCAACATTTTTCAATTGGCTTTTAAGCGGTCTTCTCCAAGTCAGATCAACGTGAAGTTTTCACCACTAACTGGTTTTGAATTGAAGTTTGGCAAGATATATTTTCTGCTAAAATCGGTATTACCATGACGACGATAAACAAGAAACTTAGAAATCGGTAAAAGTGAAATTTAGCGCGTTTAAGATTTCGCATTGAAAATCCCACATAGACATCTTAAAATATGGTATATGGCATATATATTTTGCAAGAATGAAAAAATCTGCATGTTTGAATTCAAATAAATCGCAATAACATTTCAAACCTTACTATTTGTGTACTGGTATTAAATTGATCGAGAGATTAACACTGGTTTTGTGAAATTACTTAATGATAGTGAAAGTTTTGTTTACTTTCTTTTTTGCGATCTTGAGAACTACCTGTTTTCCTAACATCGCTTCATGTGCAATTTTTGGGTAATTTTCGATTTTAATGGCTTTTGCAAAAATCTGAGAAACGGCTCGATGGATTTTTTTAAAACATTCACATGCTTACCGATGTGCAAAATATTATCTGAAAGTTTCACTGACATTGATTCACTGGAACGCCTTTAAATTTAAAGGTGAAGACGACGTACGAACCGGCCGATAAAATGGCGTTACAAATGTACCCTTTTTAAGTTATGCTTAATAATGATTTCAAATCAATGCGCACTGCATTCCTCCGTGATTTATACTTTCGTTGTGATCTGCTGTGCATCTATTATTATCTATATTCGAGCATGATTGTACCTTATTACACTCCTTGCTACTTTCCAGATTCCCTTAAGTCTCTTTTTAGGATTATTTTGAGCAATAAATGCCTTTTTGCGCTTTGAAAACGTTTTTACAGCAGGCGTTTTGAACGCAAAAGAAAACCGATGCAAAGAAATTTGCATCAACGAGCGTACATTGCAATGTTTCAATCACGAAAGAATGTAGTGTGCATTATTGAGCATAACTTAAGGTGGCTCGACTGGATTTTTTGGAGGCGATACCCCCCAAGTTTGAGCATTAACTACGACTCCATTATCAATGTTATGGAAAAACGGTCACCACAGCTATAATAGATAAAGATGAAAATTTGTTAAGACCATTGTGAAATTAACATCGGAGTTGCCATAGCAACGTAATGACGCCATAACGTTTTTTACTTGCCGTCGTATTTCTCGGCACCAGGAGGTTTTTTCGGCAATCGCTTAAGGGAGCTTGTACTTCCCATATCCGCCTCGAATATGGCAAAGATTGAACAAATTCTGTGAGAGCGTTTTTGAAATTTTTGGGGATGAAGTTTTGGGGATTATAAAATACAGTGAAAAACATATTATCGACATAATTGGCTAATATCTAAAGAAAACGATGCGCTTTGGGAATGAAGTTTCATCTCATAGTATTTTGATTCAATCTGAGATCGTGTGTGAAAACGTGAGGGGGATTACTTTGGCCGGTTACGAGAAAGAAATATTTGATTGGTGTGCGTTCAGATGCTTTTGTATGTAATTTGTTCTACGCCAACAAATGTTATGATAATTTGGAAACCGCTTGATAATTTTTTTTTTAAAAATTGGTCAATCTCGAGATTAATCATCAATTTATATGGCCTGAAAGTTTCAAGGACATTGAAAAGATGTAAGGCAATAAAATAGGGCCTCCAATGTACCAATTTTTTTTCCCCGCGGATATCGTGTTTACAAGTGAGCGCCCTCATTATTCACGGGTATTGTTTTCTAGTTCCATATGCACGTGCACAAATTGCAATTCTCAAGCCAGTTATTAGCATGTTTCGGAAAATTCTTCGCAAAGTAATCGAGCGTTCTGCTCGATGCAAATGAGTTTTTTTGCTAAAGTTGGAGGGTATCGCTCCTGAAAAATCCAGTCGAGCCACCTTAAAAAAGTAAATCTGTAACGCAAACGTTTTGGCCGGTTCGTACGTCGTCTTCATTTATAAATTTAATGGCGTTCCAGTGAATCAATGTCAATGAAACTTTCAAATAATATTTTGCACATCGGTAAGCATGCGTGGTTAACGTTTTCAAAAAATCGATTGAGCCGTTCCTCAGATTTTTGCAAAAGCGATTAAAATCGAAAAATACCCAAAAATTTCACATGAAGCGATGTCAGGAAAAATGGTAGTTCTCAAGATCGCAAAAGAGAAAGCAAACAAAACTTTGAAGGTTTACAAACATAACATGAAGCTACTTTTTGACATTATCATTAAGTAATTTCACCAAACCAGTGTTAATCTCTCAACCAATTTAATACCAGTACACAAATAGTAAGCTTTGAAATGTTATATGTGGCTAAATGTAATTTAGGCAAAGTTAACCTCGAAGCAATGCTCTCCACCAG
Source organism: Cladopsammia gracilis (assembly GCA_022457155.1). Lineage (NCBI taxonomy): Eukaryota > Metazoa > Cnidaria > Anthozoa > Scleractinia > Dendrophylliidae > Cladopsammia > Cladopsammia gracilis. The sequence continues at coordinate 360,151 of JAJGOT010000628.1, read as the reverse complement.
CTTTGGACGCAGGAAGCTCGCTTGCAACCGCAGCAGTTCGCAGGGGCATTTCGTGTCGCATATACGTTGTGGCCCACATTCGCGGGCGCAGGGGCACCTCATGACCCTTACTCGCAGTCCTTGCTTGCAAGGATCATTTCGCTAGCACGTTCGCCCGCAAGCTATGCAATTTTCGAAGCTTTGCAATTTTCGTCCGTTTTTCGCCGTCTTGCTGTTCTCGACATGCCACTCGACGCGAGCACTTCAAGTTTGACCAACAACAGCCTTTCGGCCAGCTGCTTCGAGTCTTCGAGTGCTTCGCCGGCATCTTCGTCGTCTACGCCAGCTGTTTCTTCTGTTGCTGCGAGCGTCGCCATGCCCGTCCCACCGTCGGCCTCAACAACGCCGCTTGACCCGACCTTCATTGCGGCGGTGGCGAATGCAGTTAAAGCTGCCCTTGCTGCAGACAACAACCAAGCTTCATCGTCGTGCATTTCTTCGATGGCCTCCAGTACCGAAGCCGCGTGCTTGCCCGGAGTGGCGAGTGTGCCATCTTCGTTTGGGGGCGTTCCTGTCCATGCACACGGCCTCGAGCAACGCACGTCGTCGTTCTTGGCCTCTGGAGCCTCAATCGTCAGCTCTCCATCAAGCCTTCCACACGTGGGAACGCAAGGTAGGCCAGCGCTTTCTGTTCCTTCTTTTATATCTACTTTCGCAATACCACGTTCGGCGATCTCCAGCCCGGCGTTCGCCACAGGCGCTTCACAATCTCTGCCCTCGTGCGTTAGCTCCGCGAATCTTGGCCTGCCGCCGTGATTCCAACAACCATTTGTTTTACCTCCCGGTTTCACTCCTGTCCCGGCGAAGACCGTAAACCAAATTCTCGCTGGCAAGTTCGTCGATCTGAGCGACCTGCTGTCCGCTAACTTCTTGGAGAAGGAGCCAGAATCGCAAGTCTTCTTCGATGGCCATCTTGTCGTCACTCCGACGGCGAAGAAGCAACGTCGAAAGATCGAGGATATTGTCGCATGGTCAGAAGCGTTCACCATCTTCACGCTAATCGTAACGTTTTATTTCCACCACCGCTGGAAGGATCTGGCCTCCTATAAATTGCTGATTATGCGTACTCACCGCCACTTTAGCGGCCGTGCTTGGCGGTCATACGACATCGCCTTCCGCCAACACGCCGCTGCAACCTAGCTCGTCGACTGGTCGACCATGAACACTGAACTTTTTAACTTCCACGCTGCCGGAGCTCCCGTGCGTCCTGGCTCCAGTGGTGCGAGCTTCGACACGCCAGAGCCCTCAGGAGCGCAGTCCTCGCAAATAATTTGCCGATCATGGAATAGAGGCCGTTGTTCCTCGCAGTATGCGTTTTGCAGAAACGCCCATCGGTGCAGCACTTGTGCTGGTGCCCATCGCTCTTCTGAGTGCTCGCTTCGCACCGATTCTTCAGCCAGAAGTGAGCGCAAACGTAAATCCCCATCCCCGCCAGCCACGTCCACTTCTTCTTCGAAGGCCCGGCGTCACTGAGAGAGAACCATTGGGCAGCGTTCATGTCGATGGCCTACCATGGTTTCTGTCACACGGATGAACTTTGCATCTTTATTTTAGACTAACGTTGTTACTCAGTTTGTTATCGTTATATTTGCCTTTGCTAGTACCGAAGCAAAGTGACAATTCCAGATTAGCCTTTTTCATTTTAGACCTTATTACTTATTGGTGTTTCCTCATGCAAGTCTTGTTGTGGTCGAATTTTCTCTCCCCCCCCCCCTTGTTACTAGCAGTCGTGTAATAAATTTCATTTTTCAGCTAGTTTTCGTTTTCATTTTTAATGCTTGCCTGTTTATCCCATATTGGCCCATCTTACTTATCAGAGTTTCCATCTTTCTCGCTCTCTTCCCTTAGCTGGCCCAGTACTTCCTCCTGTGTATGCCGTTAGCCAGTTGCATCTTAAGGAGTTTGCTCGCGAACTATCCAACCATCCCGATCAGCAGAAGGTCTCTTATGTCCTGCAGGGCATCCAACACGGCTTCAAACTAGGCTTTCAGTCACCCTCGCAGCTCAAGCCAGCAACAAAGAACAAACAGTCTGCCCTCCTGCACGCAAATGTCGTAGATGAGTATCTGGCCAATGAGGTCATGCTTGGTAGGGTCGCGGGACCTTTCCCCTCCCCTCCACTTCCCAACTTACACATCAGCAGCTTCGGGGTTATTCCTAAAAGGGGGCAACCTGGGAAGTGGCGCCTGATTGTTGACCTTTCTTCGCCAGGAGGGTCTAGCGTAAACGATGGCATCGATCCCCAGGAGTTCACTCTCCAGTACATTAGATTGGATGAGGTGATCCGTATGGTGTCGCGCTATGGCCCTGGGGCCCTAATAGCCAAGTTTGACGTCGAAGCCGCCTATCGGAACATAGCCATCCATCTGGGTATGAAATGGCGTGGCCAGTATTTTGTTGATCTCACTCTACCCTTTGGCCTTCTCTCCGCCCCCTGTATTTTCAACTCAGTAGCAGAGATGGTGGAATGGATTCTCCTAAACCAGCACGCCGTTTCGGATCTATTGCACTATCTGGACGACTTTATCACAGCAGGCCCTCCGAACTCCACTCAGTGCGCATACAACCTCACCACTGCCCTGGCAGTGTGCAAGACGCTGGGGTTACCTCTTCATCCCAATAAATGCGTTGGTCCATCTACGTCTCTTTCTATCCTAGGAATTGAGCTTGACTCAGTTCAGCAAGTCGCCCACCTACCAGAGGAAAAACTACTGGCACTCAAACAACTCATTGACACTTGGCTCCAGCGCAAATGGTGCAAGAAGCATGAACTCGAATCTCTGATAGGTCACTTGCACCATGTTGCGAAGGTCGTATGGCCTGGCAGAACCTTTATTCAACGACTTATCGATCTGCTTTGCTGCTTCCATAACAGGGACCACCCCATCCGGGTCAATCGCGAGTTTCGTCAAGACTTGCTGTGGTGGCAGCGCTTTCTGTCGTCCTGGCACGGTGTGGGGTTCTGGTTGTATCCTGACATGTCTGCAGTAGCCGACATAGAAGTAACCTTTGATGCTGCTGGTTCCCTTGGTTTCGGTGCGTATTCTCAGGGCCAATGGTTCTATGGACAGTGGTCTCCCACTCAGGCTCACCAATCTATAGCCTATAAAGAATTGTTTCCTGTGGTGATTGCAGCGCATCTTTGGGGGTCTAACTGGTCAAGGAAACACATCCTCTTTCGCTCCGATAACCAGGCTGCGGTGGCCCTTCTCACGTCCAGGACTTCGAAGATACCCGCTCTGATGCACCTACTTCGGGATCTCCTGCTGTCTGCCGCATGCTGGGGGTTTTTCCTTTTCTTCTGCCCATGTCCCTGGCATTCAAAACAATATCGCTGACGCAATTTCTCGCTTTCATTGGCAGGAATTCCGCCACCTGGCCCCGGAAGCTCAGCTGAATCCGTGTCCCATTCCACAGATTCTTCTGGACAACTTGATACCTCCTTACTAGAGGAACGATGGCGGCACTTCCTGGCCCAAAGACTGGCTCCTTCTACCCGCAAGTCTTAGGCCTCTGGTGAAAGGAAATTTTACGACTTCTGCCTCCAAGCGGGCAAGCTCCACCAGAACGGATCTCCATGTCCAGTCGAGGAGTGGACGCTGTGCCTGTTCGCTTCTTTCCTCGTAGACTCCATCCAGCATTCTTCTATCAAAGTGTACCTCTCCGCCGTTCGCTCCCTTCACATTGAACAAGGCTTTCCTGACCCTCTAGTCAACTGTCTGCGTCTGCAACGAGCGATGAGAGCTGCCCAGCGTCTCCCGGTTACAGACAACATCCTATAATCCATTGTCCATCAGGCCTTGGACCTCTCTTCCTTCGATCACTGCATGTTCTGGGCAGCATGCACGTTGGGCTATTTTGGATTTCTGCATTCGGCAGAATTTACCGTCCCCAACCTAGCCAGCTTCTCATCCGAGTTTTACTTGTCGGTAACAGACGTCGCCTTTGACTCTAGGCTTACGCCTTCTTGCCTTCGGATCTGGATTAAAGCCTCCAAGACGGATCCGTTCCGAAAGGGCTGCTAAGTTCACATTGGCCGGGGTAAGGCACCCCTCTGCGCTGTCCACGCCATGCTGTCTTACCTATCCGTGCAGGGCGACTACCCAGGCCCATTATTCTTGCTCAAATCTGGCCAACCTGTCTCGGGCAACTCTGACAAGTTGGCTAAGACAAATCCTGTCTTCGGCTGGGATTTCGGTCAATTTCTCCAGCCACAGTTTCCGCATCAAGGCAGCTACAGTCACAGCTCGCAACGGTGTCCCTGATCACCTCATTCAGGCTCTTGGGCGTTGGACAAGTAGCGCTTATCAGCTGTATATAAGAACCCCTTCTGAAGCTTTGGCTGGGCTCTCCAATCATCTGGCTTAAGGTGGCCATCTCTCCCCCCCCCCCCCCCCCCCTTCGTTTCACATCTTGTCCTCCATCGCAGCCAAGCAAATGTCTTCTGGCTGGAGAGAGTCTCTGTGAGAGTCTGTCAGCGTCTCCCCCTTACCTCGCAAGGCAGCCTGGTTGGATCGCAAGCCGACCGAAGGACGTGGTAAGTGTTAGCCTTGCACCGCTCTTGTGTGTGTGGGGTGTTTTGGTGCTTGGGGTTATTGGAGTCGGAGGTCCCATTCTCCCTGTTCGCTGGCCCCTCCTTTTCAAGCACCTTGGGGATCGGAGGTTTTGGTGGTGGCCGCTTCAGGGTTGCCATGGATACCTCCTTCCTTGCTTAGCGTTGCCCAGCTCCACCAACCTTGAGGCACAACGCCCAGGCTCATCTAGTGTTGATGGGTTTAAATGTGGCTAAATGTAATTTAGGCAAAGTTAACCTCGAAGCAATGCTCTCCACCAGCTTTGGACGCAGGAAGCTCGCTTGCAACCGCAGCAGTTTGAAGGGGCATTTCGTGTGGCCCAAGCCTTTCGCAGGGGCACCTCGTGACCCTTACTCGCAGTCCTTGCTTGCAAGGATCATTTCGCTAGCACGTTTGCTCGCAAGCTGTGCAATTTTCGCCCATCCCACCCCTCCCGTGGGAGATTGTCTCTTGGTTGGTAAGTATTCCACTGAGTCCTTCAGTGTGACGGTGCCCAGGTGGGTGGTGGCCGCTTCAGGGTTGCCATGGATACCTCCTTCCTTGCTTAGCGTTGCCCGGCTCCACCAACTTTGAGGCACCAATGCCCACACTCATCTATTGTTGATGGGTTTAATGCGATTTATTTGAAATCAAACATACAAATTGTTTTTTATTCTTGCAAAAAATATATGCCATATACCAGATTTTAAGATGTCTATGTGGAATTTTCAATGCCAAATCTTAAACGCGCTAAATTTCACTTTTACTGACTCCGAAGTTTCTTGTTTATCGTCGTCATGGTAATATCGATTTTACCAAAATATATACTTTGCCAAACTTCAATTCAAAACCAGTTAGTAGTGAAAATTTCACGTTGATCTGACTTGGAAAAGACCGCTTAAAAGCCGATAAAAAAATGTAGGTATGGTTTCCAGAAAACTGTATCGAAACACCTTAAGAGGGCTAAGCAGTTCAGGAGACGAGAATGATTCTGTGTTAAAATCCACACAATTTGCCTCTTCTATTTATCCCTTTGCATTCTCTTATGTACTCAACCAAGCGCCATATTTTTACACAGCTTGCGAACTTATTTCGTTTAAGTTTTTACTTTAAGTTACAGAAATAAAGTAAGTTCTACCTAAGAAGGTAATGTATCTTTGTGAAGTTCAGTAGTGTCGAAGTTCCTTGGTTACCAATCCGAGCTGTGCTGGTTCATCTAGTGCCAGGCCTCTTCACTTTTTTCAGTATAGTGAATGTGGTTTGACCTCTCACTCGTCATCAAATGTAACTCCACGCTCTTGTAATTCAGCCTCTGTGTACAGTCGTATGTCTGGCCATTTCCAAGAAGAAAAGATCTATGCATGAAAACAAAAAGCAGCATGTTAAGACAGATGTGGTTATTTGTCGTGGTGGATTGAAACGATAGCTTCCTTTATCTTTAACCTTTATCTTTAATCTTTATATTTAAGTACGACTACGGACCGCCGAGGGAACAATTCGCCGAAACAACGAGGATCAAAAATGCACCAGTCACAGCTGTTGAAAACCAACCAATCACAGCAGAGCATCGTGCTTCATAAGGTGACGCGTAACCAGTCGACCCCATCGCCTGAAGAAGACTAGCAGTATGCAGTCGAAACATCGGAAGTGACTACATCGTGAGACAAACGAAAAATACTTCTTTACTAGTGTGTTCACCACGATGAACAACAACAACCCTTATTACGATAAAAACCTTCATTGTTTTTCTTGTTTATATTATAGCCGAAGTGTTTACACTCAAATTGTTCATTCAGTTTTGCAAAGTTCGCCCGGTCCTCTGTGTGTCAATGTGAGACAATGAGGTTCTACAGGTTTAATAGATTAGGTTCGTCAAATAAAAATGTTTTGGTACCGGCTCTTCTTTTATCGGCCAAATTCATTCCGAGTGCAAAATAAAAAAAATTGCCCACATTTTTGAACCCTCGACATTTACCCTCGACATTTTACCCTCGACCCTCGACATTTTACCCTCGACCCTCAACATTTTCCCTCGACCCTCGACATTTCACCGTCGACCCTCGACAAATACCTACACTCGTTTAGTACATGTAATAAACAAAAATCCACTGTGATGTCCACTGCAGTTTGCTCCCAATTTCTCAACTCAACAACAGTAACAGCAAAGACAAAATAGCACTACTTTCTGAGAAACAACTGCGAACTATCCGTACGGATCCGCTCGTTTCCATCAGTATAGCCTGCACAAACAGAAGTTTTTGTTTGTCGGCTCTTAACTTGACACGAGATCTTCATTTAAAATGACAAGAAAGGGATATTTAAGCTATCACTGCATTACAACTCTCTTAAAAAATTAAAAGGACCTTTCAGCAAAATAATATGTATCTCATATTTGAGCCATCTATTGCAGTCAAAGTCTCAAGGATATGTTTTAGAAAGTGAATAAAAAAAACAACCTGCAGAAACAGAATCATGGTATATTTTTACTCTCTAATTCGGTTTTGACTGATCTTGTGTTACATTACAAAATGAAAGAGGCTGGTAAAAGTTCTTGAACATGACACAAAAAAAAAAACCAGCCTATTATAAGAAATTTTGAACTTTTTTCTCTTTGAATGAACTCTGCATCACGTATGGCTGATATGACTGTAAAGTTACTCCAACTTTTCCTTCCCTTGAAATTTCCGAAATTCAATATATTAAAATTCAGTTTCAAGCAAAAGAAATCACTACGAGGCTTAGTGAAATAAACCATATAAATCCCTACTATCATTCCCCTAAGCCTCATAGTGATGGTTTTTGTTTCAAGCTGAATTTTAATATCAAATATTGGTCTATTCGCAAACATTTTGCTGTGAAATAAACTTAAGCCAAAACAATGGAAGTTGTTAGCTTTATCTTGTTCCATGCAGATTTATCACTGAACAAATGTATTTTAGAATGGCTCTCTGGGAAAGTCCTACGTATTATATGGTATAATAAGCGGAGAGTAAATAAAAAAATTGAAGAAAAGAAAGAACTTACATGGTAATCTGAGTATAACGGTAATCCTTGTGCCTCTGTACATAACTCACTGGCTTCTTTCTTTGTCATTCGAACACCAGACAGCTGTAGGAAATTCAGCTGACGCATACTACTGAGATACTGGATTAGTTCAGTTACACCCCGGCCCAGTGGATTGTGGGATAGGTCAAGCTGCCACAGCTCTGGTGCATACTTCAGTGCACGTACTACAGCTTTGGCTTCCTCTTCACCCATCTGTGTATCCCTCAGGACCAGACTTGACAGATGAGGCACACAGTGCAGGTGTTTGGCAAGCTCAGTGATCCCATGACCAAGCGGATTTGAATTCAAATACAAATTCTGTAATTGAGGAACATACTGTAAACTACGGGCTACAGCTGTGACTTCTTCTTCACCCATCTGTGTATGCGTCAGAGCCAGAGCAATCAGACGAGGCACAAACTGCAGGTGTTTGGCAAGCTCAGTGATCCCGTGACCAAGCGGATTTTTACGCAAAAATAATAAATTCAAGTGAGGAACATATTGTAAACTACGGGCTACAGCTGTGACTTTCTCTTCATCGATCTGTGTATGTGTCAGGTCCAGAAAAGTCAGACGAGGCATACAGTGCAGGTGTTTGGCAAACTCAGTGATCCCGTGACCAAGCGGATTTGTATGCAAAGAAAAGTTCTGTAACTGAGGAACATACTGTAAACTACGGGCTACAGCTGTGACTTCCTCTTCACCCATCTGTGTATCATGCAGGTTCAGTCTAGTCAGCTGAGGCACACAGTGCAGGTGTTTGGCAAGCTCAGTGATCCCGTGACCAAGCGGATTTGTATGCAAAGACAATATCTGTAACTGAGGATTATACTGTAAACTTTGGGCTACAGCTGTGACTTCCTCTTCACCCATCTGTGTATCACTCAGGTCCAGCTCTGTCAGAAGCACACCGTGCAGGTGTTTGGCAAGTTCAGTGATCCCGTGACCAAGTGGGTTTTTTGATAAACACAGTACTTTTAACCTGTCAAGATTTTTAAGTGAGGTGGCAAGTATCGGGCACTCTTCAACTCCCATGTCAACACCACGCAACACGAGCTTAGACAGATGTCTTAGATGATGAAGACTTTCAGCAAGATCAGGCAACCTACAGTGAGAATTGTGTTGAAATGACAAGGCAAGGGTAACTAAGTTAGGAGCCTGGTGCAGTGATCTGGCAATGTCAGCAGCACACTTCGAATTTGTTGTGCAACAAATGTTATAAAGCTCTAAAATAACAAGATTGTTAGTGAAAGGGATACGGGAGACCAAACTTTCTATCAGCTGTACACATTCCGGCTCACTAGCAAATGCAATTTTAATGACTTGCGGTCTGTTTAGAAAAGGCAATATGTTATTCACAACCGTGAGCAGCTTCTTCCTTGTTTCTTCCAGATAGATGTCAATGTTGATGTCAATCTCTCTGACAAATGACAGAGAATGTTTCCGAGTGTGGTCAGATGTTTTCTCAGTCAAATCCAAAGAACTGCTGGCATCATGATTATGTGACACGTGATCTACAGGCTTCTGAGGAGGAGACTCTGGTGCTGATATGAGTGCATTAAGCAGTTCAGCAGATTGCAGACATTCATTGTTGAATGTTTCATCAATGCAAGTTAAGTAGAAGACCATTTGCTGTCCTTCTTTCTTTAGGAAAAATTCATCATTTTTTAGCTCATCATATAGGCACTTGTCGCCATTAGAAATAGACTTGGCGTCACCATAACAGGTTACAATGACAGCTTCTAAATCGCAAATAATGGATAACCAGTCATCATTTACTGATTCTCCAAATCTTCTAACAAAAAATAAATAATCTGGTTTAGGTAACATGGATGACCTCAAGAAATGTCCTCTGGCGACGGCAGGCAGTTGATTATCAATCACTAAAACACTGTTCACACAACGTAGAAATAAGGGGTAGATATCTTGTCTGTCTGAGGCGGGGCAGGAAAGAAAACAGTCTAAGCTGATACGATGAAACTCTCTTTGGTCTTCAGAAAACTTCTTAACAGAAGGGTTTTCGGTGAAACTGTACTCTACCAGACCTTCTTTCTCCCCTATCATGCGCAAATGGCTAAAAACCTCTCTGGTAGCTTCAGATGACAACTCGCAGACAAATCTGAAGACTTCCTCCATTTTTTGGACTTTTTCAAACGAGTCAACTTTTGACAGACAAGTAAAGGTTTCCTTCTTTGCATTCGACAGCTCCCGAACAATGAAGAAGGCGGATAGAAATTCTTGGACCGTTTTATGGAGAAAGCATGCGACTTCTTCAGGATGAGGTGAGCTTGAAAGCTTCGAAATTTGCAAGAAGCCGACGTCAATAAATTTCTCGATGAGAAGGTGAATGTCCTCAGGCAGTTTGCTAAGGTTGAAATAAAGGCAATCATTTAACAGAGCATCAAATGCTAGTTTCCCTAATATTGCGAGGTCTTCTTTGTATTCATCTATGCTTCTAAATTTTTTATCCGAGGTTTTGGCGTTAATGTGATAAAGCAGGGTCTGACAAAAACTAATGTACAGATCCGCGCGTGATGTTAGTAGTACTTGATGACCTTTGACTTTCTCTTTCCAGGTTAGAACCAGCATCAACAGCAGAAGTGGTATTTCTGCCACACCCCAGAGTTGGTGTTTACTCAAGAACCAAATAAACTCATTTACGTCTTTTTGGCCACTAAGAAATCTACCTGCAAACTGTTTAATTTTATCTCTGTCATCAAACCCATTAACCTCGAACAGAACATGGCTGTGCGGTCTCAGCTCATTCTCTTTTGACGGCCGCGTTGTCACCATAACAGTACAATCCCTCAGTTGAATGCCTCTCCAAATCTGATGAACTGGTGATGACTTTTCAGCACTGTACTCGTCGAATCCATCCAAAACAAGCAAGACTTTCTGTTGGTTCTGGATGACGTAATCGTACAACTGATTAAATACCATTGGGTCATCAGCAGACAACAGTTCAGCCTTCTTTAGCATGGCACAGAGGTCTTGAGTGTTGCACACGTCTCGCAGCTTGATTAAAAGTACAACAGCAAATTTCTTAAGGATTTCTTTCTCGCCCCTTGACCAGTCCACGGCAAGCTTCTTTGAGAAGGTGGACTTTCCTATGCCCGGCCTTCCATAAACCAGAATTCTTTTAGGGGTGAGATGATGTCCATGACTCGCGAATATCTCACTGTAATCTTTAAGTTCTTCTTTTGTTGTTCCAGTGAGTTTTCTGTCATCTCTCAGCAATGATAACTGTACATACACCTCATCTATGTCCATGGTGTTGTCTGGGTCCCAAGGAGTAATCATCACCTGACTCGCGGAAGTGTTGTAAAATGAGCGCAGCTGATTTTGACCCCACTCCAAAAATGCAGTTACAGAATCTATAAATAAGGAAATTTCTTCAGACATTTTCTCCCTATACCCATACCTGAGTTGGGCAAATAATACAGTTGTGCGCTTCTTTGCCAACGTTGTCGATCGGTTGTCATTTCTCAAAAAAGGTCTGTACATTTCTTGTTCATTTTGATTTTATGGGAGGCAAAAATGCTGATTGATAATACAGTTAAATTAAACAGCAACTGAAGAATTGAGTTGCAAGTAGACCACTCCCATATAAAAGTGACGAGGGTGATTGTCAAAAATGTCGAAAGGAACCCCTAAAAGGTATTTGAAACCTGTTCTGTGGGTGTGGCTCACATTAGTTTTTATCCCTATGAGGTACCTATAATTTCTAAAGTTGTTCCTATCAGCACATTTTTCTAATTTAATACCCCAAAAGGTATCAGAATAACTCTGAAAGTGGTCATTTTTTAATTCAAACACCCTTAGTTGTACCAAACCATGTATTTTAACCCCTACAGGGTATGACCATCACCCCCATCACTTTACACCCTTAGTTGTACCAAACCATGTATTTTAACCCCTACAGGGTATGACCATCACCCCCATCACTTAACACCCTTAGTTGTACCAAACCATGTATTTCAACCCCTACAGGGTATGACCATCACCCCCATCACTTTACACCCTTAGTTGTACCAAACCACGTATTTTAACCCCTACAGGGTACGACCGTCACCCCCATCACTTTACACCCTTAGTTGTACCAAACCATGCATTTTGACCCCTACAGGGTATGACCATCACCCCCATCACTTTACACCCTTAGTTGTACCAAACCATGTATTTCAACCCCTACAGGGTATGACCATCACCCCCATCACTTTACACCCTTAGTTGTACCAAACCGTGTTTTTTAACCCTCACAGGGTATGACCATCACCCCCATCACTTTACACCCTTAGTTGTACCAAACCGTGTTTTTTAACCCTCACAGGGTATGACCATCACCCCCATCACTTTACACCCTTAGTTGTACCAAACCATGTATTTTAACCCCTACAGGGTATGACCATCACCCCCATCACTTTACACCCTTAGTTGTACCAAACCACATATTTTAACCCCTACAGGGTATGACCATCACCCTCATCACTTCACACCCTTAGTTGTACCAAACCACGTATTTTAACCCTCACAGGGTATGACCATCACCCCCATCACTTTACACCCTTAGTTGTACCAAACCACGTATTTTAACCCCTACAGGGTATGACCATCACCCCCATCACTTTACACCCTTAGTTGTACCAAACCATGTATTTTAACCCCTACAGGGTATGACCATCACCCCCATCACTTTACACCCTTAGTTGTACCAAACCATGTATTTTAACCCCTTTAGGGTATGACCATCACCCCCATCACTTTACACCCTTAGTTGTACCAAACCACGTATTTTAACCCCTACAGGGTATGACCATCACCACCATCACTTTACACCCTTAGTTGTACCAAACCATGTATTTTAACCCCTACACGGTATGACCATCACCCCCATCACTTTACACCCTTAGTTGTACCAAACGATGTATTTTAACCCCTACAGGGTATGACCATCACCCCCATCACTTTACAGCTTTAGTTGTACCAAACCGTGTTTTTTAACCCCTACAGGGTATGACCATCACCCCCATCACTTTTATATAGGAGTCCCAGGGGTCGCAAAGGTCATGGGTTTGAATCCCAATTTTCCCACTGTAGCTGCAACTCCTTCATTTGTTCTAACTGCGATGGTGACATTCTCTTGAAATCTTTTTTACCGCAGCTAATATGAATATACTTTTATGTACACATTATCAGATGATTATTCGAGGGGGGGGGGGGGGATTAATCAAGGGATGGCTATTATTCAAGGAAAATAGTATATGGTAATTATAAGAATAGTTCTAAGCCAAAATAACAAGCGACTGACATGCCGTGGCATGCTAATTTGAAAAGCAGATGCTCATGAGGTACAGAGTAAAAACAAGAAAACAATTTCTGTAGTTTTAAGGTTGTTTCTGGATGATACCCATAGCAAGACGACAACTGAGTAAGCTGAGGGTGGACTGTACTTTGAGAACCGAAAATGAACCAGACATGGATTGGATTATTGTGTTTTTACTTTCTTGAGGCATGAAACAACATTAGTTAAATGAACTGTTCAAATTATAAAGGAAATTGCAGGCTTACATCTTTTTCTCTGACACCCGGCCAGTGGGACTAAAACAGCTAGGGGCTGGGGTCTTACAAAACTGGGCTTCCTTACAAGGACGCACTTGTGCACTGTGGTCTTCGTACTCTCTCGGATCCGCGCGCTTCAGCATGCACTAAGTTTATCCAGAGAGTTCGGGACACGGGTGTCCTTGCTAACCTGCTACAACAGCGCACAACTGTGCCCCATGGATATAATCTACGTTCAGGCACCTTTAGAGAGGACCTCGCCATGGCCTCTACTAACCGTCTTGATAAATTTATTACATATAGATATTCCTAGTAAAAGTTTCATGTTAATGTATGTATATGATTAGTACTTTGACCACTCTTGTAATTTAGCTGAGAAGCTACGAAAAGAGTAATTAAACTGATTATTATTATTATTATTATTATTATTATTATTATTATTATAATGGTGGGGTTCTACAAAAAGAATTGTACTTAATGCACTTCCCTACATGTAAATGTTTTCAGATATATTATTTTATAGTGTAACAAAGAGAAATATCATGAGCACTCCAAATAAATATGGGAAGGAAACAAGCTAGAAGGAAGGAAAATGAGTGCAAAAAGCAACAATCAGTCACCATGACTACTTGTTTGGTATTACACTTAAAATAGTAGTACCTCCAGAAAATGGAGACTCTTCCTTTGATTTGCTGGCTGAACTCTGCACCGATGAATCTGCAACAATAAATATCTTTTAAGTCTTAAGTTCATAAGGGTTAAGGAGATTGCATGGCACTCTAAGGGGCTTCTGGTATTTCCAGTTTGATAGCTTTTAACCAGTTGCCTGCAATTTATTAATATTGGTTCTGGCATGCATCGACATTATTTACCAAGACCAAAATACCATGAACGAAGAAGAGATTTATAAACTTAAATGGTCTCTGGATCTGTCTTTACTGCAAATGAGGTAAGGAAATTTCAAAGTTTTTCAATGTGGCTATTTCAATCTCATAATAACAGAAGCAGAAGTTAGAATATTTGTATGACCCGGAAATTGATAGTTGACCTCATAAGGTCAAATAACTTTGAAATGCACTTGCGTCATTCTAAATCGTTTGCCCAAAGAAATTTTTACGGCAATCTTGAGATCATCTTATAAAAATTACCCAACAGAAACTTAATCCGTTTGAAGGTTTAGCACATAGTGAAAAATTGTTTTGTTTGCAAAGTACTTTTAAAGACGTAAAATGCGTGTCTTCGAAATAAAATTATTTCGCATGCAAAGAACAACCAGGAGCCATAATCAGGGACGGAGACTGTAAGCGTGGGGCCCACGCAAACCCATGTTAAGGACGTGTTGGTCTATTTTTAGCAGAAATTGTGCCACCCTTGACGCAATGAGAGTGTGCGCACATACTACCTTATATGGAAAATAAAAGTCTTTCGAGTTTGTTGATTGCAAATGAAGTTTTTACGTGGATGCCAGAAGTTTACCTAAACAAAGTGAGTGAAACCACAAAAATAATTTTTACAATGTATCTACCGTACACTCAACAAAATAGACACTGGTGTCAGATTAATCATAATTAACTTTTTTAACAGAACATGCAGATTATCGAAAAAGTCATTTGATGGTCTTTTTTAAGGTGGGCAGACACGAGGGGTCATGTAGCAGGGACATGTCACAGCGACATGTAGCAGCGACAAAAATATGTGTAGTACACACTGAGGGACTGTCATGTAGCAGGGACGTGTAGCTGGGACGTGTTGCAGGGACAAAATCATAGCATTTGCACACACATGAAAATGTTGCAGGGACATGTCACAGGGACATGTTGCAGTGACATGTCCCCTCGTGTGAACTGATACTATCATAATTATGCAACACCAATTTTGGGTACATTTTGTCCCTGTGACATGTCGCACGGAGTTCAACTGGCCGTAAAAAGTATCCAGTGATTTTTGTTATACCTTTTAAAACCTATCTAACTTTAAAATATGAAAGAAATCAAATTTTATCACTTGCCGCGATATGTTTGATTTTTACAGACAGGCACTCTTAAACTAAAACTGTAATATTAATTTCACTATTAAAACACACCTTCCTCCTTAGAAACCTCTATACTCTCCAGTTCATTCAGTTTGTCCTTCACGTTTTCCTCAATCTTCTTCCATTGCTTGAAAAGTTCTTGGAAATGTTCTTCATCCAGAGGGTCCATTTCTTGATTCTTCATTTCATCAATGGCATCTTCATGATCACCTCCTCCTAATCGCACCAGCGTGTCACGGATCTGCTGCCAGTAGTTACTGAATACAGCATCACTAACAGAGCCTTCCCCAGCATGTTTAGACACTGTATTCATGAAATACTTCACACGAACAATGTCAGACTCACGGCTGGTGTCTGCTGTAAGGGGAGGTGTATCCCAGCCAGCGTGTGGAGGACTCAGATTACAGATTGTCCTTAGGAGCACTATCAGGAGGGCAGCGTCAAAGCTTGCGGATGACACTTCTGAGGGTGTGGCAGGATACAGTTTACTCCACTGCGTTGAATTCAGGATCCCTTCCTTTCGACGTGACTGAAGTTTAGAGTGTGCTGGGTCACATTTTAAGATGGTTTGAAGATTCTGTGGTGGAATTATTCTGTCAAATGTATCTCTCAGTACTCGTGAACCCACGCTGATCAGAAGACGACACAAGCGGGAATAATTGCAGGTTTTCTCTTGGGGGGAAGTTAAATCTGAAGTATTGCCTAAAACAAGCGTTAATAAAAATAGAATACTTGTTAGGATATGATTGGTAACTGATGATACATAATATTGTAGTGTGGATAGTTTACATACATTGTAAACTCAGTTGGTTCAATAATTTAAGCTGTTTTATGGTTGTAAATCTAGGAAATGGTAAAGTAAGGTAAAATAAAGCAATACACATGTAGTACATGTATCCTTTATATGATAATTGTCACATTTGTGTGACATAACATAATAGAATCAAAGTGCCAAAAATACTTGTTAACCCATACAGGTACATACTGGTGGACAAATTGGTGAGACATGTTCCAACAAACAGAAAAAAGTTTCAAAAGTGGGTGCCAGCAATGTGTACTTCTTAATGAAGCCACACAAAATAGAAGTCTATGGAAACTCCCTAAGTTAAATAATTCATAAAAGTTGAATAAAAAAGGCAACTACTATACATTGTATTACTTACCCACTTGAGTGATATTCAGCATCCTTTCTACAAGACTCTCACACTGTTCCTGCCAGTTGTACTTTTTTGCATATGTTCCAAGAAGTTCTTTGGACTCTTCAAGTCGTAACTCTCTGTCTTTCTTTCGAACATCTCTGATTGCCTTGGCCCACTCCTTAGGATCTTCTGATTCTACTACACAGTGTGAACCATATGGAACCTTCTTCAAAGCTTCACCAAGACCAGAGTTTCCACTAACCAGCACAGGTAGACCAGCAGATAAAGCTTCAAGAGCAGCCAGCCCAAAACCCTCAGTTCTTGATGGCATTACAGCGAGATCCACCTCACAAAACAATTCAGCTAGCTGCTCCCTACTTTCTTTAAAACAACGCACCCTGAGTTGACTGCGATCAATACCTTGCTGGAGTAACATTTCTTTAACTTTCTCCTCTTCTCCACTCGATGCACCAACAAACACAAGTTTGTACGTCATGTCTTTCAACTCAGCAATTGCTTGGGCAGCAATATCATAGCCCTTTAGCTGAAAGTCTTCACTATCACCACGCCCAAAAACTAAAACACTAAAAGTTCCTATTTCTTTAGTGGTCTGCTTGACATCAGCAAACTCAGAGAAAATGCCCGGGGTGAGATTGAAAACATCTTGATCTTTAACACATGAACGGAGATAACCTGAGAAAGCTTCAGCCAACTTAGGTCCAACTGCTACAACTTGATCAGCTAATTTACAGAGTTTTACTTCTACCTGATGTTTTCTCTCACCTTTGGAAATGGTGTCTGCATAGCTTTTGTACATTCCAAGTTCTTCTGGGGCGGTATGAACGACCTGAATCCACTTGCAGTTATGGTGACGCTTTATGAGTTGTACTTGACGACCAAGATGGACTCCATGTCCTATCACACAGTCCACAGCATGGTCATCTGGTAAAGAGGACAACCAGAGTTCTGGTTCTAAACCTGGCATTTCCTCTGCTTCAATGATATGGACATTGTGGCTTGTGGCAACTCTTTTATCCTCTTCACTGCACTGAGGAAGATAAACACTGACTTCCACATTGGGATGTTTTGCCAACTGAATGGCCAGCTCTCGGTTGATGGTTGACAATCCTCCCTTTGTGGATTTCCATTCACTGCTTAACAAAGTAACTCTCAATTTCCTGCTGGAAGTGAAACTTGAACCATTTTCTAGGTCTTCCTGTGATGTAGAGGCTGTGCTAGGAAAGGATGAATCCTAAAACAAGAAGATGGTAACTTTAAATTTACTAAAAGGCAACACAATGAAAAATGTTAATATGGCTAAATTATCTAATTTGGGTAAACTTAACCTTGAGTCTGAATCAATGCAGTCAGTCAGGCTTCCACCTATAGTGTACCTCATCTGCTGGGTTACCTTAGGGGCTTGCTGCTAGTTTAGTGATTTACACGGCATTCCTCTTCTCTTTGCATTGGAGGTTATTCTTTCTTTCTTTCACTCCAACTAAATCATGTATTTCTCACCAAAATGTTCACTAGATCCCAGTCTCTTCAAAACCGTGTGGATGTTGACATTACGCCTATTAAAATGAGTTATACCGCTAAAAGCGATGACGGCGCGGTTGAACCGCATACAAGCCTTTACCGAACATTGGTCACTTCAAGGTCAAAATGACGGTACTATTTTTTTAAGTTATTAAAATATTTTAATGTTTCCAGATAGAATAACCAAATTACTGGAATCCGAGTATGGATTTCCGAAAGGTAATTCATAAATGGGTGAAATTGTGATTTTACCTTCAAAAAATGCAGTTCTTGCTGTGATTTTAAGGGTCAAATTGGGGGTCTGGGGACAAGTTAAAAAATTAGAGGCAAATGTCATCCAATTTTTTGCCATGGGTGCCCAGTTAGCAGCTGCTGGTTTGGGTGGTTCCCGCCTCCAGGGTTGCCATGGATACCTCTGTTTTCGCACCTTGCTTTGGCCCCCCGCTAACCTTTAAGGTACCCAAGCTCATCTATTAGTGATGAGTTTAAACACAATAAAATACAGCATAAATGACATGTGGCTTAGTTTCCGTTCAAGGGTGGCCCCTTAATACAGGAGGACTGCTACAGGGTGGTCGCGGACACTTACATAATAGAGGTGGCCGCCTACTGTAGTACTGGTAACAAATACAGTGTTTGTATGAGCGAAAATTGGGACTTATTGAAAACTGGCCGCTTAATTGAGGGTGGCTGCTTAATACAGGGCTGTTATATACAGTTTTGACTGTACATGTAAGTAGGAGGACCCTTCTGTAAAGCACTTTCGAGTGAAGTAGGTACATGTATCCTCAATAAATATTTATTATTATTAGGTCAGTACCATCCGTCTAATTTGTCAAAACCATGAGCTTAAAAATCAGGAAGTTGCAGACTTTGGACACGCCTTTATTTATCACCACCAATTTAACTGACACTTTCAATATTGAGAACATATGGGATGGTCATGAAATGATAAAATGCTCAGTTGTCTGCCTTGGGGTAGGATCAACGCCTGACCCTTAGTGACTAATTAATGTGCACAGTGATTGGACAATGTTGGACCATACTATTGACTTAAATATACTAAACACATGGTAATATGATTAACATAAAAGGCAGTCGAGGACTGCATGGGCTTCTGCCGTAATATATATTTGGACTGTAGAGGGAATGGGTCAAAGGAAATTAAAGAAGAAATTACCGACCAATGGCAACAAATGTGGAAGGTTTCAGGAGGCTGCAACTTATAATAGACAAGAGGCTAGCTGGTAGCCTGTACTCTGCGCTTGCATAATAACGTTTTATGATTTGATTTTAACTGGGTCACGCACCCCTTCCCTCTCAACGAATTTTGCGCGACATGTAAGTCTTATTTTTGTTTACATACTACCAGATATCATTTATTATGACTGAATTTACAACTGAATTTAAACACGTTTTACAGGCATTTCTCCCAAACTAGCGACAACACCAACAAAAATTAAATCACAAATTGATATCCACATAAATTCTCATCGAAAAATGTAATTTCTTTTCCGGTGAAGTCCAAATGCTAGTGGCTTGACTCGGCTATTTGAAAACAAGAACGTGATTACGGGCACACCGAAATCACGAGGTCGTGTGTCAACCAATCAGACCAGTGAAAGTCGTCCCGCGGGATACGGGAAACTTTAAAAAAACAAGGCAATTTGTGACTACAAAAAGCGGGACGAAAAGAAACCTTACCGAAACCTTGACTCATGCCGCTATGCACACGAGTAATAATTATTCATTACTTTAGCTTCCGTTCAACTATGTATTTTGACCATTGTATCCCGAAGGATAGGTTTTGTGTGCCGAAGCACTAGTTTTGTATCCCGAATAGAGTGCCGAAGCACTAACTGAATATTGCCAAAGATTCGTGTCGAGAAACAAAGCCCACTTGGAGTCTTCTGAAGCCAAAGGGAATTGATGATGCAACATGAACTACAAATGATCAATGAAACAAACAATTCATGTCAGTGGGTTTTCTGTAACGAAATCTGGACAAATTGCTATCAAAATACGTTGGAAAAATTCCAAACGCAAAAGCTTGGTAGATTTTATAAAGAATATTGTTGGTTACAGAAGCAAAATAGTGCAAAGACATTGTACTAACTTACCTATCAAATCCAAAGCACATGGGCAACGCTGTCATAACGTTCACTGCCGATATATGATCGGCAAATACTCGAGAAGTCAATAAAAATTATCGAGTCGGACCATTGGCGACTGTCAAATCGACGTGTACTCGAGAAATCAATAAAAATTTTCGAGAGTCATTGGCGACTGTCAAATCGATGTGTTTTTGGACGCAAAAGCGAGGTTTGCAGAAGAGACTGGTACTGGAAAGGATAATAAGAGAAGTACTGGACACGATAGGACTTATACATTACATTACATTACAAACACCATGACATAGGGCTTCCAGCTTCCTGAAGAAGCAGAAGCCCAAAAATGGGACGGGATATAAATAATATATACATCAAGTTCATATGTTACCTTTGTTAGCCTGGACATCACAGGAAGCCTAAACAACCTTGAACTTTGACACTGCAAGAAAGAAACAAGTTAAAACAGTCAATAACTGTCCACAGTTATCTATGAATATAAATTACATTTAATTAATGTGCAGCCTTGCATTGCACATATATATTAGCCTTGTGCATTACATAAATATTTGATTTTGAAAGAATCCAAAAACAAAAAAGAAAGATGAAAACAACTGTAGAGAAGCATTATTTTCTTGGCACTAAAGGCCATTAAAGGCAACAATAACATGACAACAATGAGCTAGCTCATGCATCTGAAGCCTGTTTTTGTGCTCCCTTATTTCCGTGTTGTACTGTAATATAAGATGCAATTTTTTGGATGCACATGAAATAGTAGGCAAATAATAAGAAGGACAGACGGCCAGGAAGACCAATTTTTTTCTTCAACTACAGTACCGCTCAAAAGTAAGTTACCACCGTCTCGCGAGACGCGATTCTCGTCTCGCGAGACGAGATTCTCGTATCGCGAGACGCGATTCTCGTATCGAGAGACGAGACACTCGTATCGCGAGAAGCTTTAAAAACTGTAAGTTTCACTGCCTTAACTTCTCGCGAGATTTTAATAGCCTATTGTAAACCACACTGTAGCAACATGAACGCGACGAAACTCCGCTTTGACTATGCTTCACTTGCCGAACTCTGTTGCGTTGTGCGTGCATTAAGATTATAGACTTCAAATTTTCAAATCTACGAGGCCTCAAAAATCGTATTTATACGAATGGTGTTAAGTTTTATGTTTTAAATCGAAAACATAACGTTCATGGCTTTCAGCGTCTTCAAACATGCCAGTCACGTGTATATTAAAATTTGCCGATCGCTACCCGGCGCCGATCAGTTCGCTTCCCGAACTCTGTGCTTGTCATTGATTGTAACACTGCCGTTCGGAGTAGGTGACGCTTTTCCCGCTATTATGTATCTTTGGAAGTTAAAGGCACAATCTTTAGTGATAAAAATTTCCATGATGTGCCGAGTATTTTTCGTTTACTTAGTGCGAGCAAATTTTCATTTTTGCCAACGAGGCGGCCGACGCAAGAGGGTCGGCCGTCGAGTTGGCAAATCATAGAGCCGTGCGTGAGTACAGGCGAAAAATCTCATCTCAGCGTAAGGGACCTTTTTTTGACCATATTTGGGTGTAAGTAAACCATGACGTCACGTGACGTCACGTTCTTGCAGTGTTTGAACGTTTCAGCTTGTGAGGTTTCTCGAGATTTGAGGCTCTTTTAGAGGTGAGTAATCTTACTTTTCCTTTTTAAAACGGCTTTTGGTTGCCTTATGTATCTGTAAATTGAGTTGTAAGCAGCCGCTGATCAAGAAATAGGGTTATACCAACAAATTTCGGACAGAACCAGCGTGTTCGATTCTCGATTGAAAACCAGCGTGTTTGTTTCGAACCAGCGTGTTCGCTTGTCAGTTTCGAACCAGTGCGTTCTTTCGTCGATTGACACGTTTACAAAGATTTTAGATCAAAGAATTGAACAGATTACTAGAACACATCTTATAGCACAAAGAATCACCTTGAACGCCAGCGTTGCGTAATTAAAACCACTGACAACTTGGATAAAGCGCGGGTAGACAAATATAATCTTAAGCTTATTGCTTGGTCACTAGCTGTGTTCAATACGTTTTATTATCTGGTTAATCGCCGTTACAAGCCGACAACTAGCAGACATTGCTTTTCAGGGTTCATTCAATGTTAAATACAGTGCTGTTTTGCAAAGCACTTGCGCTTTTGAAGCGGAAAGAAACGGAAACTATAAATTCAATCATCAATTGTTTGCCTTTCATGAATTTTTATTTCGCCAGGTTGAAGAAGGATAGAACAGCCAACAAAAACTTCAGCTGCGAAAAATTCACCACCATTATAAGATGTAAACTGCACGTGTCTTGTGATCCATTTCTCGCTGTCACACAATCGCGGTGCTGAAAAAGACTCGAGAAGAATTGAAGATTTTCCACCGAATGCTGTACTATTTCTGAGAAACCAGTCATCATAAGTTTCGCTTGCGCTAGTGAATTTGTCTCGGGCGAAAATAACCTTAAAGCGATCACTTTTCAGTCATTTAATTTTCTTTTCTGTGTTACAGATATAGAGGAATAAAACTTGAATATTTTCGTTGTGTCTGATTGCGAGATGTTTTATGAAATGGTCACGTTGTGTTAATGAAAGGTTTCAAATTACGGCTTATTGCTAAAATTTCTTACCACAACTGAAAAAGTATATTTGATTGAAACGGCTAAATTTGTTTTTCTCCTCCAGAATTATCAATTCTGTCGTTAACTTTGATTAAATTGACAAGTTATATTCAATTTTTTATTATGATAATGGCGGGAATATGTCAAAACTTTCAATTCCAAAAGTTGTTTTGATCCCGGGTCTGGAGCAGGCAAATAAACAAATGGTGTCGGAAACACAAACCAGTTACAAAGATAAATTTAGCTAGATACAAGATAACTCAAACTAATAACAACCACCAGGAAATTCAGATATAGGCCTTTTTTTAAATCAAGAGCAGTAAGTATATTAAACTGAATAGGCTTGGATTTGTATAAATACATACGGGTAGCCCAGTTTACGCTCATAAAGCGTCTAGTTCTTTATGGAAGCAGTTGCTCGATATTCAAACCTTCGTTTTCTTGTTTTACAGTTAATTCTCAACTAGAGAAATTCATGTGCACACTTATTCAAACAATACTAGAACAACCAGTTAACCTACGGAAACACTTCAATATCACAAGATATAACTTCCAACATGAGTAATACTCCCTCAACATTGCACATTTAAAAAACATGATACAAATTGTGGCCTCTTGTTCAAAGCCTCTTGTCACAGTTGTTTTAGGCCCAGTTCAAACGTCGAACTTCACATGTGCCGAACCTAATGCAAATCAGCAAAATCTATTGTTCTTGCTAATTTGCATTAGGTTCGGCACATGTGAAGTTCGACGTTTGAACTGGGCCTTACACTCTTCCCTTTCCTACTTTTATTTAAAGTATAGATTTCACCCGTGTGTCAACCTTTCACACATTCCAAAGAGATTAAACGATTTTGCCTCGTTGGCACTTGCCGGAAGGCACAACTAGTAGTAAACATACATGTAGAAGCGGGCGAAAATTTGTCGGCGCGGCCGCATTGAATATCGTGGATTCCACAACGCTTATAAAGTTACAATTGAAACAGTGAAATACTCTGCCTTCGACAGCTGTCATTAATTATGATATCAGTAGACTTTGAAGTTCTGAGTTTTTTCGGCATGATTCTCGACCTTGCTTTCTTTCAAATTCTTTGCAACACGCTTAAGTCACAAGTTGTGTCACGTTGTCAAAGGCACGAGTATCAAATTTCGTTTGTTTGCGTTTCCACTTTCACCGACTAAATTCATCACGTAAATAACGTGTTTCTTATCAAAAGTTTTTTCCCGGAAAAAAGGAACATGGTGAATGAAGATGAGGGCGGTGAAAGAGAAAAATTATCCCGCTTTGTAAAAGAGAGAATAATCTCAGACTTGGAATGAGCCGACAGTGCATTCCCACGGGACATCTTTGGACTTCCAAAAGCGCTCATATTTGCATACTGTCAAAGGTCGAAACATTTTCGGGAAACTTGTTGAATAAAACTTAGTTTAGTTTAACTTTTAGTTTAATTGTTGAATAAAACTGTAGTTTTGAATAAAACGTGTGTTAATCGATAATCGAATGTTATGAAAGTGAAGATGGCCAAGGAGCGAAAAAGAACCGTGACTAATTCATGACGGTGTTTGTAAACAACGCAAATTTTACAAAGTTCGATCGATCGCAGCGGGGTTTGTTGCTATATTTATAAAGCCGTGCACTGATATATTGAAATCAAGCGCTTTCATTAACGTCGTGTTTTCCGATTTTTAACATAACTTCCATTCAAGTTTTCCATTTGTAATGGCAGTTTTTGGATTCAAAAGCCTATCAAGTTCAATTCGCTCACACGCACAAAACATGCAAATTCAATGCGCTTTGAACTAAAAATAATCTGGGAATAAAAAGTGCAATTTTAAGCAAGTGCTTGCACTAACGTTGTGATTTTCGATTTTTAACCTGTGGCAAACACATTGCTAGACATTAGTCGTTTTCTCGCGAGATAATTGAGATAATTGATCGTAATGTATTCCAAAATATCCGCTTCACTGATTCTCTCGAGACGCGATTCTCGTATCGCGAGACGAGATTCTCGTCTCGCGAGACGAGAATCTCGTCTCGCGAGAAACGAGACGAGAGGTGGTAACTTACATTTGAGCGGTACTGTAGTCTGCCAGCAACTAAAATATGTACGTTTACAGTGTATATTTTTTTCTCTTAAGTTTGCCTTTGTGATTAATCGGAAATAATTTCCACTTTCGTTTTCACCCGGGTCATTACCATTTTCACTATATAACCAAAATGGCTAGTGCACCCAAAATCTACTAGCCAAAACTGAATTTTTACTAGACTAGGTCTAGTTCGCTACTGTTAGTCTCAAGCCCTGTTTATTTTACAACATTTACTTCTCACAGCTTTCATATTTTGTTTCTAACTGCTCAGATAAAGGTTGCCTGAGCCTTTTCAGCTTTTAGGTCGGTATTTACACAAAAGTCTTGAATGAGGAAAACTGACTTAAATCTTGACTCTTCAGAAGATATTACTGAGCCTTCTCAGAGATAAATCACCAAGATTTGCCATTTTAAACATTTGCTTCAATTCTTATCCACTACAGACCCGCATATAGAGGGTGTCTCAAAAGTTCCTTCCTCTGATTTATATTAAAATAACTTTTGATTCACAAGCGATATATGCATCAAAATACCAGCAGTTCTTAACTGTTTTGTACACTAATATCATATGTAGTTTCAGTAGCCTGAGTGGCCTCCATTATTTTTTATCACATTTTGTAGCCGCTCTGGCATGTAAAGTGATAATTCTTGTAGCGTGAAAAATGGGACGTTTGCCTATGCTAGCTTGAGCCGCCATTTTGCTTGCTTGCTTATTTCGAGCGAACTCGAACTCCATTAACTAGCTTCATCCATTCCTTCCGGTTTTCCATGATGCTCTTCAGTTCAGCAATGCTCAAACCAGTATCATTTCACAGCTGGTTCCTTCATGGTCTTAGGGATTCGTATCTTTATATGTGAATTTATCTATTATACTCTAGAGATTCTCAATCGGGTTGATGTCTGATGAATTATTGGCTGGCCACTCTACTTTCTCGATAAAATTGGGCAAATTTGCCAGTTTCACACCATGTTTGCATGGCCTTTTAAGCTGTGTGAGCTGGTGCCCCGTCTTGAACGAATGTCATGTTACGGTTCAAACTGAAAAGTTTTCTTTCAGGGTTGTTGCACTTGAAGATTACGACACAGAAGTGTTGTGATAGCTGCCTTGTTGATTTTCCTCATTTGTACTTTGCCTTCTCAAGGACTTTTTTTGCCTTATCGCTTAAGATCTTAGGTCTCTCACTTCGTTTCTCGTCTTCAAAATCTTCGGCTCTTGACGACCATTTTACTACCCAACGTTCGCTTTTTTCGAGTAGTTTAGCGATTTGTTGAACAGAAAAACCAGAAGATCTAAGTTTAGATGCTTGCTTGTACTTGTGAATAGAAGATTTTTTTGACTTTGAGAGGATTCATTTCAATATATGGTAAGCCGCTAAGCAAACCACTGGCAATTAATTCAGAGCAACTTGTGGCTGTGAAATGCTGTAAAATGGCGGGAAATTTTCGCATGCGTGATTTATTATCTTGTATTTTAGTGGGAAAATTAAAAAAAGGCCTGCTGCATTAAAACCCCCGTAAGTAATAAGGACATTAAACTAGATTGTTTTTGTGAAAGATTCTGTTAAAAGGCTATAACATGAGTCAATACAGAATAAAATACAGGCCTGTAAAGTAGAGGAATGAACTTTTGGGACACCCTGTATAGGACAATTCTACATTTCGCATTTTTCACCTTTTACATCATTCTTAGTAGTAGTCACATGCGCCTGTTGGACGACTATTGTTTACAAACAACTTACAAGTACAGTAAAAAAAAGAAATTACATTAAATTAAACTAAACAATTACTACACATTATGGGAACATTATCCAAATTGTTATAATTATTGGCTTTGCAAAGTTTAAAAACACTCTCAAGAGGGCGTTCTTGAATTATTAGTTGTTTTGTTGGGAAACAAAAATACACTTTTTTTTTTGTTATAATTATTTTTAAATTATTTTTTTAAATACCAAATACCAGGGTCATAAGTCCAAAACTCCAATCTCACGCCTACTTACATGTACGCCTATGGAGCAATTTCTCACACCTGACAATTTACAGATTTGAGCTACCAGCCTTAACTGATTGCATGATCCGATTCTGAAATGATACGCCTTGATACATGTCAGTATCTCAACGTCGAGAAGTTGTATTCAGCATATGTTTAATCAGTTAAGTATGGACAAAGGTTCTTCTCCGGGGATGATTGCTGTGAAATCAACCCAAAAGTTGTCATATTTTCCTCTCTTCTACGAAAGTAGTGTGCTTTTAATGCTGTAACGTAATTTATAATAACAGACGCTCAAGCGATCTCAAGGTCAAGCTACATGTAGGTCACGTACGCAAACTGAGTATTAGCTGCAGTAGTTATTATGATCTGTTCATAACGCTCAATTATCAGATAGTAACACAATGAGAACAAGAGCTATTTTACTAGCGAAAGAAGTGCACGTCTGACAGCGTTCCCTAAGTATTATAAGAAAAACAAAGAATATATTTTGGACTGATCTTACCAGAAACATAGGATAAATTTTGAGAAAGGGAAAAGGATTGATATTTGAAAGGATTGATCTTACTTTGTAGTTGTGGAACGTTATACATTGTCAAACGAGTTGTCAGAGCACGAGGCAGCAAAAAAAGTGCGCATGCAGGTCAAAACACGTGCTAAGCATGCGGACGTTTCAAGATGGCGCAGATTGGGTACTGACACTTTTTTCGATTCGTTCCGCCTAGCCAACAAGATTAGGAAGCGTCTCCTTCGTCGACGCAATTAAAATTGTTACGTTTCAAAAACATGACACAATGTTTAAAAAGTTTAGGAAACATGTTTTGGATATCCATCGTCAGTTCAGGATGTTTACAAAATAAGTATTCTGTATAAATTAAGTAACAAAAAGTGTTGATTATAAATAGTAGAAATAATAGCTAATTACAAATTTGTGAAAATGTGTGGCTCCAGAAAATATCCATACCCCCCACGGATGGTCTTTCAGTTTAGACCCCCCACCCCACTGGAATTTCCGTTCCAGGGGGTTCTTTGACGACCCCCCACCCCCCAGGAATTTCCGACTTTTGTTTTTACCCTTTCCAAATTCTCAACTTTGTCATGCTTGGTTTACACACAACATTTGTGACATTTCAAGCGAAAACGATACTGATGGCTATCCGTTCGAGACGTTCAAGCCGTTCATGATCATTGCCGTTCATTTAATAGCCGTCCACGGCCAGCAGGAGGTTGTTCGAATGGCTGTGATTTCGTGATTAGCTGTTCAAAAAATTTATTCAGCCGAACGGCTGCTACTAGCTGTGCAAAAAAAAATCTTTGGCTGTTCGAACGGATGCTGTTAACGCTTATCCGTTGACAAACGATTAAAAACATTTCTAGTCGTTTTTACAGCTATCGGATGGCCGGCGACTTAACAGTTGATTTATTTTTGTTTTTGTTTGCTTACCTAGCCTGTTCCAGGCGTTCAGCTAGTGGGAAAAGCATGAATAGTTGGGGAAGGCACGAAGAAAAGCGAGCGAAGCTCCCCGCTTTTTTTTTTTCGCTCACTTTTGTTCGTGCCTTCCCCAACTATTTGCGCTTTCCCCACTATCTGAACGCCTGGAACAGGCTATCGCTCACCATGCAATTTGCATATGTCAAAAGTAATTTGAAACCTTTTGGATATAAACATCTCAGTCGCTATTCAAAAAGAGAAGCACCTCCAGAGTACGTAGTCATTCGGCTATTGCCGAAACGATACTTGGAAATGAAAGCAGGGAGTTTGGAAAAGCTTAGTCTTAATTTTGTCCGGCAAAACTACAAAGAAAACAATTCTTAGAAGCGGACATTCAAATAGTGTGTTGCATTACCAACACTGTTTCGTATGCAAATTTTAGCAAAACGCAGAGTTATGCTTCGGTTAGTACATACAGTGCTCGAACAGTTACTGTATTAATCTGACGGTTTTGTCGTCCTTAATAAAGTGCTCGGTAAATGTAAACATTAAGCGTGCAATTTACTTGAAGAGTTTTAATTTTAAGACCGAAAAAGACTCGGGTTTTGATTTTAATTGTTGCTGTCAGCAACTGAGCGTAAATGACCCAAACAGTGACCCAAAAATCATTTTGGTTTTGCACGCTTGTTGTCAGAAAACTCCTGGTCTTCAACATATTTTCGACCGCTTTCGTTTGGGTGTTTGGGTGTTTTGCGTTGTTTATAAATTTCAATGTGACTTGTGTGATGCAAGTTATGTAGGGTTTACACTTAGGCATCTGCACCAGCGCGTGCCCGAGCATAAATACCAATCTTCTTCCATTGGCAAGCATCTTCTCAACAAACACCGTAATGTCCCTAAAGACCTTGACAGACACTTTTCTGTCCTAAAAAAGTGCACGAATAAGTTCGATTGCTTAGTTTACGAAATGTTGCTAATTAGGGAGTTAACACCACCTCTCAATGTCCAATCGGACTCAATTAAAGCAAAACTATTTGCGTGACATTATATATTCAGACATTATGTTAATTTCCTTTGGTGAACTATTTCTGACATTGACTCTATAATAATTTTTATCACTTCGAACTTGATAATGGCGTCATGACGACCCCGAAACGTTGTTCAGTTTTATCGTTTATTTTTACTTGTTTATGTATTACCGTTTGTCTTTTTAAAAATTCAGATAATTTTTTCTGTGGGCATATTACAACTTGCCAATATTGACATCTTATCATTTAAAGATCGCCTTTGCCGCTCTCGGTCAAATTTATTCGGAACTTAATATCCCTGTGTCTTGATTGTTCGCTCAAGATTTTTCGATAGCCGTTTACAGCCAGCCATTCAAAATTTTTCTTCTGCCGTTTCGCCGTTCAGCGTGAGCTGTTCGAAATAATTATTTAGCTGTTCAGCCTTTCACTGAGCCAGCCATTCAGAATAATGATTTTGCCGTTAAGCCATTCACCACGAGTCGTTCGAAATTTTTCTTCTGCTGTTCAGCCATTCAACTTCATCCGTTCGAAATTTTTCTTTTATCAAACTAATTCACGTAAGTATAATAAGTTTACTTTGTGCCTTGCTTACGATTTTTCAGTGAATTTCCTTACCCTCCGGACAAATTTTTCATGTGGACACCCCCCAACCCCTCGAAAATTTCTGCCGATTAGCCCCCCCCCTCCCCCTTGGAATTTCCATTAACCATCCGTGGGGGAGGTATGGATATTTTCTGGAACCACACAATGTTACAAAATATGGGATACAACAGAATTAGGGGAATACAAATAAGGTCATACAGATATAGATCTGTGAAAATATTACATAATACTAATTAAGGGATACAACAAAATATGTGATACTTATATAAAAAAAACAAAATCTACATACATGTAGTGTAGTGATGATAACAAGGATGAAAAATTAAAGTGAGAGTGTTAAATTAACATGTTTAACTTGTTTGTTGAGAGCGGGTCATTCCCATACAATATAAAGAGCTTCTTTGATCTTAATTAAGTTGGAAAATAGTGGGAGCCGAGTCCAAACTAAAAAAAAGCTCATAGAACACAAATTCTTACATGACTGTGAACCCTGCAAATGTTTGTAGACGCGAGGAATTACAATCTGAAAGTAGATGCTCACAAATCCTGGTGCCAAAATGTCTGGTGGTTTCACCAACATGACAAGCATTACAACCTGCACATGTACTGTAAATTTATATTCCACCTGAGAACGCAGTGCACTGGGGATCGAATCCTTTCAACTAAACAAGTTTTTTAACTAATAAGAAGTGAAAACTAACCCAATGTCTAAAACCTAACAATTAAATCTCCTAGCAATAATTTTAATTTTGCATTGTGCTGAAAGAAAAAAGGGGCCAATAAACAGTAATTTGAAGAAACAAGGTTTGATTGTTTGATTTTAAAGGCCCTATCCAGTATGAATGAGACCAATTTTGTGAGAAAGGGTGGAAAATTTATTGACTATTGTACATGTACATACATACATAAACTTTATTTTGTCTTGAATTTCAAAGTACAGCTGTAGCTTACACAAGCCAATATTTTCAAGAACATACGGTAAAAGTTGAAATATATACTGTAGTTGAGGACATCTAAGAAAGGCAGTTTGTGGTTTTCCTCCTTCTCCATAGTAAACTTAATGTTGATAAATATGTTGCCAGTTAATATTTTAAGTCAAAAAATAATCCTTTCATGGTGACCCATGAAAAGATTGGCAAGAACAGGTACGAGGGCGAACCCCTCTGGCCTGGCCAGGGTTCTTTGAGGGTGGCACTTATTAATACTGTATATGTATTTTACTGTTGTAGTACATGTGCAATGTTTATTATACAGTGAAACCTGTATTAAGCGGACACCCTCGGGACCCTCGCTAGTGTCCGCTTAATAGAGGGTTCTGCTAATACAGGTTCGTTTTACGATAAATATGGGAAAAAAAATTGTGGACCCAAGCAGTTAGTGTCCGCCTTATAGAGGGTGTCTGCTTAATATGGGGTCCGCTTAATACAGGTTTCACTGTATTAGGGCGTGGCACTCATTCATGACTGCACATTTTCGAGTACATTCACTCTATATACACTGCACATGTACATGTATATCATTCTTACTTGGCTTTTTTTTCCATGTTTCAAATGGTTTCTTTGCACTTGTTTTTAAATCATCCAAAAAGGACCTTCCTTTCTTTTTTGACATCTTCCATTGCCACCATATGGAACCCAAGCTATAAGAAAAGTCGGTACGTGTACATGTACATGAATGTCAATTTCCTAACCTCTTACATTACATTGTAATCATATCAATTTTCAATATGCATATTTAGCGAATTCTCACATTCTTAATCTTATATTAAACAGGTGTCAGATTGTTTCTGGATTGTTCCAGACACCAAATTGCCAGGTTAATAAACAGATTGCCTGTTTTTTTTTTTCTGTTTATTAAACAGGTTTAACATGGTAAATTTTTTTATGCTAAAAATCATACTTGTCCAATACTTGGACAAATTTATGCATTGATAGCACTGTACTGTAATTAAACTCATCAACAATAGATGAGTGTGGGGAGGGTGCCTGAAGGCTTGGGGGGGGGGGGCTGCCTGCACGCGCAGGAGGTAACCACGACAACCCTGTGAGTGGCCACCACCAACGGCACCATCACACTGATAGGAATCAGTGGAAAGTGTGTGAGATGCACTTACCAATACTTACCTAAAGGGAGGGAAGGGGCGGGGGGAGCGAAAAGCAAACAAGCATGTTTACAGAACGGCAACATGAGCAAAATGCTTGACCTTCGCAGGGGAGCTGAAAATCTATCGTGAGACCTGCAAAGGGTCGTGGGGCTGCCCCGCACCCATGGGAAAGACCACTGGCCACCACTGTCTTGAGTTTAACTTCGCCTAAATTACATTTAGCCCCATTAAATTGTGCTGTATCATGCTGTTCTAGAATGTATTGTTAAACTATTGTTATGGTCATATAATACAAAACAATGTTATGCATAAATTTGAATTATGAGTGTCAGTACAACAACAATCATGTATTATAGGTGGTAACTGCAAGTTCATACTCTTTGCCTCATATGAATATGAATTCCAAAGTCAAAATTTTCAAACTTTTCTACTTGTCTAGAGAAAGTTCTCATCAACAGCTTTCGTTTAATCCTTTAATCCCTAAGAGTGATCAGCATCAAATTTCTCCTTGTAATATTAATGTCTTATTAATAAAAAAGGTCATGAGAATTAAGGACATGATCACACAAGATGAATTCTCTTGATATCCAAACAATTTCTCCCCACTACTTCTATAGGAAATGTATAGGACTAGAAATGAGAATTTAAATTTTGATGTTGGGGCTTAAAGGGTGAACCTCTAATATCAAAATTTAATTCTCATTTCTTGTCCCAATACATTTCCTATAGAAATGGTGGGGAGAAATTGTTTGGATATCAAGAGAACTCATCTTGTCCTTAATTCTCATGACTTTTTTTATTGATATTAAGGCATTAATATTACAAGGAGAATTTATTTGATGCTGATCACTCTTGGGGCTTTTGGGTTAAAGGGTTAAATAGTCATCCAAAATCACGACTAAAAAGATTAACATTTAATGGGCAATAGTAGTCCTTTTACAATTTTGGAACATGACCATTGTGATACGTTGCAGTGAAAAAATGTTGGAAGGCTTAAGATATTTGAAAGCCATTTTGCAACTGTTACACAAAAGTATTAAAACATGAGTGTTATCATATCATTAGCTGTTTAATATGGATAATATGGTTATTTCTGAGGGGGGAGACATGTCAGCACTTTGATATTTTTTTCTTGGGCAGCAATTTTCACTAACAAATGGAATGGCCCTCGAGATAGCAGGGGAATCAATATAGCCGGTGTTCGAAAATAGA
The DNA here is from genome assembly GCA_022457155.1 of Cladopsammia gracilis. Taxonomy (NCBI): domain Eukaryota; kingdom Metazoa; phylum Cnidaria; class Anthozoa; order Scleractinia; family Dendrophylliidae; genus Cladopsammia; species Cladopsammia gracilis. The sequence continues at coordinate 327,049 of JAJGOT010000628.1, read as the reverse complement.
CCAATATCACGCTAGCATGGCACAAAAATATATTTAGTTTATTGGGAAAAAGAGCCCAGCATCAAAATCAACCTATCGATATTAGTAATACTACAAAGTTTTGTAAAGATTGCTAGCTAACTGACGAAGATATGAAATTTTGAAACTAAGCATTTCTAATGTATGGTGGACGGGCATAGATTGCCCGTCCAGCCTCGTTTTCGTGTTTTTCCCATACATTTCTTTGTAAAAATTAGGCCAGAGTACTAAGTTTCAAAAGTTCATATCTCCGTCAGTGTACGAGCAATCTTTACGAAACTTTACAGTTTTACTGATATTAATGTGCTCAATTTGATATTGGACTCTTTTCCCCATTAAATTAAATATATTTTCATGCCATGCTGGCGTGATATTGGTCTATAGCGGGAGTCTACTCTATAATCAAGCTTTTTCTTTTACAAAATTAATCCTTCATTCAAAAAAACTAATAATTATGTTATTCTAACAATACAACAACTTATCAAATGGGGTAACGGACTAATGGGTAACGGGAAAAAGTGGAATGAACGTATAAAATATTAAAGCAGGACGTAACAGATCGATAATTTCGATAGTCGATAAAAATCGATCACTGGCGATTAAAGTCAATAATAATTAATCGATCAATATCGGAAGTCGATAAAAATCGAAGACTTGAATCCTTGTGATTATCGGTTTTGATCGACTTTTACTGTTAAAGTTCGATTTCTATCGACTTCAATCGAAAAGTATCGAAAACTAAAGAACATTATTTAGAGCCTATAGAGAACAAGACCACAGATGCGTACCGTCGGAAATTTCAATATCTTATTTTGCACTGTAATCTGAAGCTACATAAAAGCGAAATTACTCTTCATATTTCTATTTCCTTCCAGCAAAAGAAGGCTTCAATTATTTGCAAATCGAATTACACAAGGACACAGACGTACACGTATTTAATCAGATTTAATTACCTCCTCTCTCTGTCTTTTGTCCAACTCGTCCGCTTAGTACAATCTTCGTATAACCTTGAATTGCATGTGCAGAGTTTTGAGAAAAACAAACGTCGTGCCTATTTTTTTTTTTTTAACAAACAACAACAAAAATCTTTATTAGTTAGTTATTGCTGCGGAACGAGCGCAGCGAGTGAGCAGCAACATAATCAGGATTTAAGAGAAATATATGAGAAAAAATTATAAGCTAGGAAAAATCTCGAATTGATCGCTTTTTACCAGAATTCACTGCGCCACGAACACATTTTGGGCCAGAATGCACTGCGCCACAAACAATGGCCACGCTGTTGGCTGCGAGATTTGTAATATTTTGGTCCAACATGTCCTAGTCGAAATCGGAACTGAAGTGTAGAAGACTACCGCGAGTTGGTGAGCGAGGACTGTGAGGCACGATGATAGCACCGTTGGATAGCAAAGATTTTCGAAGATTGTACGGAGTAAAAGACAAATTTAGTTTTGAACTGAATCACTCCGACAACGGTCGATGAGACTGAGTTGAGCGCGTGGGGATGCGAAACCTGAGCTCAGCGCGTGGAGACGCGAACACGATACGTCTAGCTAGTAACGCAACATATTAACCTAAATTTTCACACCTTCCTTGTGGTGAACGCCTGTGGTGAACGCGTCCTTTGCTCAACAATATTCTACAGACATTGCAAGAACTTGATGCGTGAATTTCAAAACAAAATTAGTCTTATCAGTTGGAGTTTTCGTCGATTCATCCCGGTTACATTTGCTTTGCTTCCCCTCAAAAACGAAAGAGAAACTCCTGTAATACCAGCTGAGCGAGACGATAAAACAGCATTATTACAACAAATTTACCACAGCAATTACTATCTTTTGGATACACTAGTTGCTGCCGGCAGGCAGTCTACTAATCGTGTAGGCTTGTAGAATCGAGAATCTAGAATTCTGTCCTTCTGTCCTTCTGTCTGTCTCGGTTTTCCGATAGTAACAATGAAATATTGTTTGAGAACCAATCAAGAGCGGTAGAAGATCTACGAAACCGTCGGCAGTCTCGCGAGAGCCTCGGCATCCAATCAAAACAAAGTAATGACAAGCCGACTCGAGCATGCATAGGCGATGCACGACTAAGCTGTTTCTGTTTCGACGCCATATTGGACTGGTTTTCAAGCTGTTTTGCATGTCCATTCGACTTGGTAATGTCTAAAAGTACGCTGGAAATCAGTTAAACATGGACAAAGGTTCTTCTCAGGGCCAACGTAGTTGCTGGATCTCTGTTGAACAAGACGCTGTGGAAGCGTATACATGTACTTAGCTTGGGCGTCGTTGTATTATTGTTAGGCATATTGGAAAATAAGCCTACATGTCTTGGGAATCTGCTAAGGAATCTGCATGCACGTTAGTTCACGATTTGATAATAGGTAGTATTGGAATAGTGTGAGCACGCTAACAAAGAAGCGCGTTAACCTTCAAAAACAAGAAGACGGAAACGTGCGAGATCGCACGCAAATTATTAAAATAGCGTGTCCACTGTGTCAGAATCTTTCAGTTTTATATTTTGTCTGGTCCGGAACCGCGGTCAAAACAACTTTTCAAATTGAGAGTTTTGCTGGAAGTATTCCAGCCATCATTATAATAAATTTTGAATGAAACTTATAAATTTAATCAAAGTTAACGACAGAAGTGATAATTTAGGGCGAGAGAAACAAATTTAGCCCTTTCTATATTTTTTCAGTTGAGGTAAAAATGCTTCAATTTGCATAATGTGAAAAGTAATTTGAAACCTTCCAAATAACGCAACGCATCTTGCAAAATATATCCAATTTTTAATATTCCTCCGTGTCCGAAACAAAGAAAAGAAAATTAAATGAAAAAGGTGATCACTTTGAGGTTATTTTCGCTCGAGAAACATTCACCTGATTCACTAGCGCAAGCGAAACTCGCAAGAAACGATCATTGTTTACATCCTCATCGGCGGTGAATTTTTGCACCAGAGGCTGTTTTGTTCCTCCAACTTCACGACTATAAAAATTCATGAAAGGCAAACAACCGAAAGAAGTGAAATAAATTGGGATTCCAATGACGCTTATATTTCTTCCTTCGCTGTCCAGTGTTCACTTTTTATTAAACAAACGTTATGTTTTCGTCTATAAAATCTGACGCGGATGATTCGAGAATCGGGAAAATAACCAGCACGAAATCAAGACAAATAGACTATTTACATGTGGGAAAAATCTGAGACCTTCCGGAATGCACAGAACTAAAGGATTTTTGCCAAATTCCACGGCGATGGCGTAAATTTGATTTATGCCAACCCGACGTTTTCAAGATTCTTATCCAGCTTAACCAGCATCTCGCAATGAGGCAGCACTTCACTTCCAATATGGAACTACTAGTTATAGAAATTATAATACTGGCCTGCAGGTAGCAAAGGCTAATCTTGGCAGGCCAGTGAAATTAATAATATGATTAGAAATCGCTACACACACCAATTTGTTGAAATAAAAAGAAAGGATCAAACAATAGAAAAAAAAAATAAAAAGAGAAAACAAAAAGGAAAACAAAAGAAGAAACATCGCCTATTCGGCGATCATTTTATTTTGCTCAGCGTGGATCACGAAAGTGTTGTTTTTTGTCTTAAAATCAAACAATTTGTTGTTCGTAAAAATGTTTGTTGAATAAGATAATTTAGAGAACCATTGAAGAAATACACTGCCTTTTTGGTTGTTTTTGTCTTTGGATAGAGAACCCAGTCAAATGAAACGCATGCGCAGTTGACCAAAAAATTGTGACTGGATATTTTAGCGACTTTCCTCGGAAATCTGTTGATTTCTACGGAACCACTCGTTAGAATTTCACGAAATTTGGCACAATAATAGTTCCGAATATGCCGAACTCACTTGCCATCAGAAATTTGAAATCTAACAGAGGAGATTTTTACAAAACGCAAACATATTAAACCGCAAATTACAGAAGATCCCTCTGTTAAAGTTACATGAGACCAGTGTTAACATGCGGATATTTTTACGAGTTTACTGGAGACAAATGATGGACAAAATCTAACGACTACATTTTCTGAAAATAAACGAAACCAAATATTGCAGGCTGATTTACAATCCACCGTGTTGCCATGGAAACAACCTTAAAGCTCAACAAAAATATCAAAATATATAGCTTGTTGCTTAATGGTATGCCTCACCAATTTGGGCCGCCCAGACGTTAATAGTTTTAAAATGACAATGAATGACGTATAGGTACAGTGAAACTGTGTTCAGCCACCTTAATAGCAAGGAAAATTCCCTTTGTCGCTCAAGGTGAAATAGTCGATAGAAATCGATAACCAGTCCTTGAATCTTGTGATTATCGACTTTTATCAACAATTTAAACTAGTCGATTGACAATTATCGACAAATATTGACCACTATTGACTTATCGACCAGCTTTTCGATGATCGATTTTGATCGATTTGTTACGTCCTGATTAAAGTAAACTGCTTACCTCGCTAGAACATATTTGGGGACGTTACGTTGCTCAATCAACAAATTAATAGAAACGAGATGAAGAAGCGTATTACGAACTTGTTAAAGGGAATAAGCCCGTGAATCTACGCGTTTCTGGACCTCCTAAAAGCGAACTGATAATAAAATACATGTATTGCTAAACGAAGCAACTTTCACTTTCTGTACTGCAACGATGCAAGGAAGGAAAGAGGCTTGGCCACAACCAAATATGGTAATGAGGCGTTTCAGCTGTCCATCAAACGCAAACATTTTTATCACAGCGTGTTTCTGGTGTTTCACAACTGATTTGATGACCTCTGCGCTTTCATTTACGACATTCCCTGCTTTATTTATACATGGAAAAAACATTACCCGATGTTATCAGATGTTTAAAACAGAATTCAATATGATGTGAACCCGGGATTTCGTCCCGCATGACTGTAGGAGGAGTCACGCGTTGTAAACAGGAAGCAGTCACGCACTCGATTGTCACGTCGCTATTAAGTAGCCCTGCATTCTGTATTAAATCGCTCCTAAAACATTCTGGTGTTAATTTGGGTCGCAAATTTTAGTCAGGATTTTTTGGCAGACATTCCTGCAATTGTTTGTTTGGGTTTGAAAAAATATGGCTCCGTCGGCTCCGTCGGCTCCGAACACTTTCAAAAGACTGGAAACCAGACGAGTGTTAATATTTAGCTCGCGAGTGAATCCACCATGGTCCACTGGACGTACCTACTTTACCACGCTGTTTGATCCTTTAGTTAGTTTTTGCAGAATTTGTTCCGTAAAGGTAAGATATTCATTCCTTCCAAAAATATTGTAACAGCATAGCATCATATTTTCAAGTTGCGTCAGTTATAAACTCAAAACTACAACAGTGGAGCCTTTAGTACGTTGATAAGAGCACAGAGAGCAGATTTCATAATTAAATTGGATTTATGACCTTGAAATTCCTTGAAAAGTTTGTGCTAAACAAGCAAAAGCTGTTCAACTGTACGTGTTTGTGTTCAGTGTTTCAACATTGAGCCCTGTGAGGTTTTAGGTACAGATATCACGATCTGTAACTACGTGCCTACTCAGGCATTTTTTGACCCTTCACTCCCAGAGTGGAGACATGTATTATTAGTTCCCGGCGGTATCAATCAATGAAAATCAATCATTGATTGCAATCAATATAATCAATAATAATTAATTGATTGATATTGATTGGTTCAACCAATCAATAGAAATCGAAACTCACTCACTGACACGTCTTAATTTTATTAATTATTATTGATTTTTATAGATAATCAATAACTGGTTATGCAAAAACCTGAGCTTTTACGGCATATGTATGTCACGCGTCATATACCTGTCAGAATTTTGCATGCTGCGGTAATCCGATTGCACACGCACTTGAGTTGGATACCGGTAAAAACGTCCGCGGTAAAACGTCCATAATGTTGAACCAAGATCTCGTGGAACTATCCATATTCTGTGTCCTTAAAGGCTACCTCGAATGTCCTTTTGATGTGAATGTTGGAGAAACATTTTTGGCATCCAAGAAGAGAGAACGTGGGAAGGAGCTGGGAAGTATTCTGCTGCTAAGACCATCACTCGTTTTAGCTAATTAGTATGTTCTTTGTAGAAAGCAATCTCAAGGATGCTAAAATTAAAGAATACGTATAGTTATAATATATATGAGAACGAATAAACTTTTTGAAATCATTTGTCAATTCATATAATGCGTTTTATTGAAAAGAAAACTGCGATTTGACTACTCAATGAAAATCAATATTAATCAATGATAAGCATTATCAATCAATGGTAATCGATAATAATAAATGAAAATCGAAACTCACTCAAATTTGGGGCTTCGATTTCTGTTGATTTCCAATATCAATCAATTGATTATTATTGATTATATTGATTATATTGATCATTGATTTTCATTGATTGATACCGCCGAGATTAGTTCCAACTTTTGAGTCTGTCAACGAAATCCTATGGTGTGACCTTTAAATTCAAATGAAACATGTTCGGCAGTAGTTTTGCAACTTTACAAAATGAAATTTGGGATTTTTCTTGAATATTTTTTTATATAATTTCGCACTATTGGGAGTCAAAGGTGAATGAGCAAGCATACCATTTGGCTAGTAATTTACATCATCTTTTGCAGAGCTTTCATTAATAAGGGCCAGGGGCCAGGGGCCAGGGATTTTTTTCTGGCTACCACACTTCTGTGTCCTGGCTCCTTTAATTTCCTTTAATGCTGCTAATATAGAACTGTTATTTTCTCAGGCTATATTTTTTGAGCTATTTTAGCAGGCGCAAAGGTTGGTTTGTGATGTTTGTTTGTTAGTATGTATGTATGTATGTATGTATGTATGTATGTATGTATGTATGTATGTATGTATGTATGTATGTATGTATGTATGTATGTATGTATGTATGTATGTATGTATGTATGTGTGTATGTCTTGGGTTATGTCACACCAATCAGATTGTCTCTAGTATGTACACCGTGTACTATGTCAGCCGATCAAATTCTCGCTTCTGAAATGGTATTACTGAAGGTCAAAGAAGGGCACTTGGCATGAATTGAAAATCAGCCATCTTGGATGTTCGCGATTGTTGCCTCAAACACGAAAAGTGTAAAGTTCTGAAGATTTGTTGGTTGGGAATTGTGCAGTAATCCCGACTGGCTTGCTAACATGGCAATAGGCAAGGGCATTTATTCGGAAATACTGCCTAAAATGTGCTCTATGCATGAATTGTACAATGGTCTGCGAGAGATGAGACGTCCAAAAAAATGTGGACTGCGGTTACGTTTATAGGTGAGCTTGTACTGAAATAAGAAAATATAGCTTTATTGCAAAAACGGCAAGCGGATTTCAAATAATGTGATGCGGAACATGAATTGTATGTTTCAAACCTGGGTTTCGAGCGATTACTATTTGAAATTGTTTCTTTTTTGTCAGTCAGTTGTCTGCCCGAGAAAATGTTGAACTTTGTCCTTATAGAAACTTGTCCGGGATGCATGGAGTTCAACAGAGAAAACTTAATGCAATTAATATACAATTTACAGTATTTAAAACGTTTATCTTTCTGTGAATTAATGTGAGCAGATGTGTAGGTTATTAATTGTATGCCCCAAGCGATTACTACAAGCGAGTAGCGACTATATTTTGTATGAGCAGTCACGTTGTGTGCACGTGCAAATGTTGAACTTTGTCCTTAGGGGTGGACCATTAGAAATCCTGGGAGGGGGGTCAAAAATTTGTCAGTGTATGAATTTTTTTTTTGGCCTGAGTTTCCTGCAGGATTTTTTTTTCTGGGAGGTGCAAGCCTGCAGGTTTTTTTTTTCTGAGATCTTTTTTATAAATGCGTGAAAGCTCCAATTTTTTTTATACTTGGCCCAATCCATTTTTGTTATTAAACGCTGGACAGTCGATTTAAGTCAGGCTGTCGAACCTTTGCATAAGAAATGGAGAGAAATAAGAATTGAAATAGAGTGGTGGAGCGCCGAAGGCGCGAGCCGCTAGGGGGGTCTGGGGGCATGCCCCACCAGAAAATTTTGAAAACTTGATGCTCTGAAACTCCATTTCTAGTGTTCTGAGACAACAATTTCTGTCAAAAATGTTTGGCAAATTGATGTGGCTTCGCGTCGCTTTGCGTCTCTTTGTGTGGCTCCACATACAAGTACTCGATTTCATTTTATATTTCTTGCTGTTTCTTTAGTTTATCTGGATATCAGAGTTAAGTATACGCAATTTCGTCTTTTTGTATAGTAAGTATTATGAGAATTTGACGAAAATGACAGAACCGGATGTCAAAATCTGGATTTTTCCTATGCCGATCACATTGGTCGGGATTCGGGATTTTCAAGCAAAATCGGGGTAATCTCGACGAAATCGGGACGGTTGGACAATCTGTAAACTAATGTTTTTAAAAAAATACTTGTGTGTAGTAGAGCAGATTACATATTTCATGATGTTTACATAAACAAGGTTTTGGTTATATTAAGATATTGGTACATGTACCAGATCAGGGGCGGATCTAGGGGAGGGGTGCAGGGGGTACGCACCCCCCCCCCCCCCCCCCCACTGAGATGACCTATGCGTTGTTCGCTTTTAAAATTTGTTTACGTCACCCTTCAGTTGCGTCATTCCTTAGAGGTGCACTCCCTCCTAAGAAATGCACCCCCTCCAAAGAAAAATCCTGGATCCGCCCCTGCAGATAGACCTTTGAGGCAGGTAATTTTTGATAGCATTTGACTCAACCTGAAGTTGCTTTTTGATGAATTTTACTAACAGAGAGCATGTCATACTCTCATATGTTCCAGTTTAAAATAAATAAATAAATAAATAAATAAATAAATATATGTATATATAGCCAGTTAGCTTGCAGGATTTTATTTTTTTATGGTCAACTGCTTGCAGGAATTTTTTTTGAGACAATTTTCCTTTGCAGGATTTTTTTTTTGGTAATTGTCACCCCCCCTCCCAAGATTTCTAATGGTCCGCCCCTTATAGAAACTGGTACGTGATGGAATTCAACATGTTTTCGAGAAAACGTTAATTCTTATGGTGCGTTAAAAAACGCCTGTTCAAAAAACTGTTAGTTGCAAAATTCATTTTGGATGCGCTAAGTTTCTGATTTAAGACTTTTCTGGTCGACATTACAGGAAAAGATGTTTGGTTCCAAATGTTAACCTCAACGTTGTGGTTTTGAGTTGAAAACAATTTAATCTAATTAGTTTCTGTTTCTATTTGCACGACTTTTTTGTGGAGAATAAAAACAGTTGTTTGAATACTATTAGTTGCAATTTACAAGGAGACTACCAATATTCATTTTACTTGCGTTTAGTTTCTGTTTAAGATTTTTCTGGTTGACATTACAGAAACAGGTGGTTCAAAGAATTCTTGTCACTAATTTCATTAGCTTGTGGTTTGGAGTTAAAAACAATTTAATTTAATTAGTTTGCGTCTTCCAGGCCAAAGGGAGCCATTTCCACGTTTCTTTTGTGAATAATAAAAGCAACTTTTTAAAAAAAGACTAGAAGTTTCACAAAATAATAATCCTTCAATTTGGATGCATCAAATTTCTGTGCAGGACTTTTCTGGTTGATTACAGAGACAAGTTGGTCATTTCACTGGGGCCGTAGTTTCGTCATAAAATAACTCCGAAGATCCCGTTAAAAAGCTAGCCAAAACTTCCCACCTATTTTCATACCCTAACCCTTTAGGCTAGAATACAAAAGCAAACTTTGCATTTCTCCACCTAAATAGAGTTTTGGTCCCAGAGGGCCCGTTTCTCGAAAGTCCCGACAACTTTTCGGGCCCGCAACTCATATTCAAATCAGAATCTATAAAATGGTGATGCATTTTTAGCCCTCAAACCAGCTCGACTTGTTTTGTCAATTTAGAATTTTATTGCTTAGCTTTCAAAATCAACAAAATTTTAATCTTTAATGAATACATTGCACACATAAGATAGCTTTCCGGGCCCGAAACGTTATCGGGACGTTCGAGAAACGGGACGCAGTTCGTGATCTCGGTAGTTTTTGGGGGTAGGGGGTGGGCCGGAGGATTTAAAAAACGTATATCTGCAGGCGGTTATTTGTGCTAGTTTTCTTCCACTGTTTTGTTGCTTTCACCATTTCATATCATTTAACAAAATAGCTCATGCACGCAATGCGTGCCTATGTTTCAGTATTAGTGGAACTTCAAAAGTTAGTGACAGCCCTGCTTTTGCTATACACTGATGATAAAGTAGATTGCAAGATCTCACCTATCTATTTACTCAATTGTCAATGGACCTCAATGCTACATTGTACAGCTGTAGCTCCCATGTGGATGTATATAGGGGGGCGTAAGGGTTTGCGGTGATGCGGTTTTGCGTTATTTTTGGTGCGGTTTTATGGAAAAAATTTTGACATGCGGTATTGCAATTTTATAAGACTCAGTGGTTTGCGGTTTTCATAAATTTGGTAAATTTTGGATGCGGTATTGCGGTTTTGTTAGCTTTTTCTGCGCGGTTTTGCGGTTTTCGGACCCCCTTACGCCCCCCTCTGTATACATTCAACATGGACCTGGGTTCATGGGCCACCCCTGTGGACCTGGTCCATCGACCACCTGATGGACCACCTCTAATTTTTGTCAATTTTAATTTTTTTTCTGAATTTTTTTGTCAGTTAATAAAGTATAGGCTGCGGACTGGGGACAGGGTATAAAACACAGTCTTCAAATAAATATAGCATTCAGCATCAACATTTAACTTCCTATCTACTATCACTACTATCACTACTTTAACTACTATCAATGTAATTGCAATTTTACGCTTTTGCCGACATTGCATATTACACACAGTCCGATTCCTGGCAGGTACTGTTGGGGCAGGAGCATGTGCAGTTTTAGTGTTCTCCTCACAGATTTTGTGATGCAAGTAGAACAAAAAGGACTGGGCCAAGTCTCAAGCTACCATACTATTATTATGGGATGCAGACAATCCCATGTTCTCTTCTTTTGGATTCGCTGTGCATGTGCAGTCAATAAATACTGATAAAACAAAGCCTAGTGGAGTATAAACAAACACATGAACACATGCATTTGTTTATACTCCACACATGGGATTGTCTGCATCCCATAAATAGTAGCTTGGAACTTGGTCCAGTCCTTCTTGTTCTACTTGCGTCGAGCAAAATCCGTGAGGAGAGCATTAAAACTTCACATACTCCTACCCCAACAGTACCAACAAGGAATTCAACTACATATAAAATGCAAATGTTGGCAAAAGCGTAAAACTGCAATTACATTGATAGTAGGAAGTTAAATATTGATGTCGAATGCCATATTTATACAAACGTAAGACTGTGTATTAACTGACAGAAAAAACATATTAAAAAACTAGTAATGCCTAAATGCCCATATACGGCAAAGTATTTGGATGCCATTTATGAACAATTTCATCATCTTGAATGATGACAACACCTTTGCCTCAAAAGGTGGAAAGCTTACTTGTTCACCAACTATATTATACTTAACAGAAGAGCAGTTTTAAAAAAAAAGAGAAAAAAAGAAAATATAATTCCTTGAACATCACAAACTTGTGAATAGCTGCATAAGTTCCCAAATTTAAGAATTTTGTGAAATTATTATCAGGTAACCCATGTTTCAATTTTTTAATTATTTTATCTATTACACATATTATAATTTATTTGACATCACACTGATCCTGCACAAGTGCAGTATCACAGCTGTCACATATGAAGTTGTATGGCCTTGCTCACCATGAGTCTTCCATAGCTCCCTGGTACATCATCAGGGGCATAACTAGGATTTTTCAAAGAGAGGGGAGGTCACTCTGTGTCACACCCAGGATACAGATTGTCATGTTGAGATCCACACTGTGTTTTACTAAAATTATCTCACAAAGGGGGGTCACGGGCACCCCAGGACCCCCCCTAGCTACACCCCTGGTCATGGGATCGATTGATGTTTGGGGCACTTAGAATTTTTCTTTTTTTCATTCTGCTACTATTTGATTTGGCCACCTCCTCCCAATAAGCACCCCCTTCCTAATAAGTGCCCCATCCCTTTTTGAATGTCATTTTGGTAATAAGTTCCCGCTTTCTTATAAGCGCACCTCCCCCCTTCACTGTTATTTTTAGCACACCTTGTCTCAACAGTTATTTCCATGTGAGAGCACACTCCTTCAAACAGAAGTTCTCGTTGAAGACATTGAAGTGTAATAACAAACCATATTCCGTTATCAAACCATTGTTACTGTTGTTCTGAGACTATATATTGGTATAACAAATTGTACATTTTCTGTTATCGTTTTTGTCAAAAAAGAAAAAAAGTGCCCTCAACCTAATAAGTGCCCCTTCTCCATGACCTACCAAAAGTAAATAAATGCTCCGAATCATTACAGTATTTGACTTAACAACATTTTTGAGATGTTCATTTCCTCTGAAAACAATTTCACTTTACATATTAAGTATTCATATTTTCAACAGGTTTCTCTTAGAATCTTTAATTGATGTCAACTGTTACATGTCTTTGGCAGAAGAACGAAAAGCCAAACAAGAAAGACAAATAAGAAGAAGCATTTCAACAAAAAGTTAAAATTGTGGTCATTGTAACAAGTTATTAACAGTCTCAGATGGAACATCTGGTGATACACGATGGAGCATCTCTGGACAAGAAATCATATAAACGAACACATACAGGAGAAAGGTCATACAACTGTAGGTACTGTAGTAAGTTCTTTAACAAGTTATCACATTGCAAGGTGCATGAACGGATCCACACTGGCGAGAAGCTGCATAAATGCAATCATTGTGATAAGTGCTTTAAAAGTTCAGAGCATCGGAAGATGCATGAACGGACACACACAGGAGAAAAACCGCACAAGTGCAAGCATTTTGATAAATGCTTTATCAAACTATGGCATTGTAGGATGCATGAAAGGATACACACAGGTGTGAAACCTCATAAGTGCAAGTATTGTGATAAGTGCTTTAGGGTGTCATCAAATTGCAAGGTGCATGAACGTACTCACACAGGAGAGAAACCTCATAAGTGCAATTATTGTGAAAAGTGCTTTACCAAGTCATATCATTGCAAGAGACATGAGCAGATACACACAGGAGTAAAATCTTATAAGTGCTTTTACCAGTCATCAAGTTGCAAGAATCATAAAGGAACAGTTGAGAAACGTTATAATTGCAGGTATTGTGATAGGCGATTTAGCCAGTCTTTGCACTACAAGGTGCATGAACGGACACATACAGGAGAGAAGCCTCATAAGTGCAAGTATTGTGATAAGTGCTTCACAAACTCATCAAATTGCATAGCACATGAACGAATACACACAGGAGTGAAACCTTATAAATGCAAATATTGCGATAAGCGCTTCATCCAATTATCAAATTGCAAGGCGCACCAGTGGACACACACAGGAGAGAAACCATATAAATGCAGACATTGCAATGAGGGCTTTAGAAGGTCATCACACTGCAAGAGCCACGAACAAGAACATACAAGAGAGACGTCTTTGCATGACATACAAGAGATACAATATTAAGATATTTCCTCTGGTTTGAAATGGGCTACTATATTGAAAACTTCATGTATGAAATGGTGAAAATAGCAGATTACTCACATGATTTTTATTTTCTTTATAAGTAGTTAGATTTTCGTTTCATGTGATATTTTAGCTGGTGATTATTATAATATTCTTTACGTTACGTTTACTGTTTTATTGTAAAGCGCCCAGTTTGAAAATTTTCCATAGCGTTACGCCGTCGTTTAAAAAATAACCTAACTTTTCAGTAACTATAAACAAAGAACTGCCTTGCACACGACTTCGCTTACCTTATCTCCAATACAGTGTTTTCACCACGTCCTTTATTGCCTTCCTGTTTTAAAAGCTTCTGTTTTTGTTTTTGCAAACAAAACAATTTGAATTTTACTAAATGTGTCCTCACCATATCTACAATACCCCGATCAGAAAGAAACCACTATAGTACACAGCATAAATCGCAACACCAGGTGCTAATAGAAGCCACTTTCCGCCCGGCAAACCAGTTTAACTGACAGGAAGCTGTACGTCAATGTGAGAGGCATCAAAATACCGTTCATTTGAAAGACTTCCCCTCTTACATATTAAACATGTACGACACTTTGACAAGTACAAATCACAAGCGACTGATTTTATGTCTATAAATGAAAAACAGCATCCTCAGAGACGCAGGGCAGTTAGTTGGGGCAGGACGAAGTAAAAACCCGACAAAAATCGGCGCGACGAAAGCTTTTCAAGAGCGAGTGAACGAGCCCCGGCTCGTTCACTCGGTTTTTGAAAACTTTCGTTGTGTCGATAATTGTCGTTTTTTTACTTCGTTCCGCCCCGACTAACTGCCCCTGAGTCTCTGAGGATGGAAAAACAATAGAATCAAGGATGACTCTGTAATCAAATTTTGTTTTCGTCTAAACTAATAAACAGAAAAACAACGATCAACTGCTCGTTGTAGCTCATTGTACATAGGTCATTATAGTTCATTGTAGCTCGTTGTAGGTCACTGTAGCTCGTTGTAGGTCACTGTAGCTTGTTGTAGGTCATTGAAGCTACAGTCGAACCTCTCCTTACGGACACCTCTCTAATAGGGACACCTCTCTATTACGGACAGTTTCCCATGCCTCGACAAAATTCTCACATATTTTCTTTAACAAAAAATCTCTATAATACGGACCCTCTCTAATACGAACAACGGACACTAAATCTCGGTCCCAAAGAGCAAATTCATATAAACGTAACCTCTTTATTACGATAGTTTGAGTAAGTAATGCAATTTCCTGTTTGTGGTTACAAACATATACCGAAAGACGTTTTCAGAATTGTACTTTATATTACTTTTTTACATGCACCATTACGTTGTAGTTCGTTTCGTTTTAAAACAGTGATTCGTATACCTTATGTAGCTGAGAATTTTACAATGTAGTACACTACTGGTAGACAGTGTCTCAATGCTGTATATTAATCAATTTAGATGCAGTTAAAAGACGAGTGTGGGCCTGTTTTTAGTTACTGAACAAAAACTCAGTGGAGTCTTAAAAGTGACGTCATCGTGGTGACCTCTATAATACGGACACTTTGCTTTGTCCTTTCGGTGTCCGTGTTAGAGAGGTTCAACTGTGATTGAATGTAGCCTGCGTGGCAGGCGTAAACGGGGAGGGGGAGACGGAGGGGGAGGGGGCGCGCGAAAAAAAGGGAGGGGAAAGGGAAGAAACGCCTGCCATAAGAACCGGGCTATTCGCATTACGCCCACCAATTTTCAGATAATCGAATTATGTCAACTGTCATAACGTTGACCAATCAGAAACTAGCGCGCGCTTTTACGCATGGCTGACTTCACGCAGGAATTTACCAACCGCCTCGTTCGAGTTTTATCGAATTTGGGAAAGAAAGACAGAAAACGACGTTGACGTTGCAGAAAACGAAGGTGACAATGCACAGGCTGGCGACATTTTAACAACCTACCGCAGTAATATTGATGATATTTCAGGAACAACCGAAAAACAGCTGAAGTAATGATTTTATATTCCAGTGCAACATCGTTGTACGCGATTCCTTTGACAATGCAACGAAATCGCTTATTTCAAACTTGGAAGGCTGTCGTATCCAGTGGGCAAAGCTGCTAGCACATCCCTGCCATCGAGAAGAGATCGTACAGCCGATTATTGTTCAGGTTTCAAGCTCAAATTGTAGCAACATGTACCAGCGAGATTTAAATCGGCCAAAGCTTTCGCCAAAACGTCTCCATCCGCCGCCATGGTGAATGCGATGTGTTTACATTTTTGAATAAATTACTCATATTGCGTTAGCCAATCGGATTTTGCGGCCGCCAGCGACCGCTGAAATGAACAAAAGGGGATCTTTATTGCAGGCGTCCTTTCCCGTTCTCTCCCCAGTTCCCCCTCCCCGACGCCTGCTACGCAGGCGAATTGAAGGTCATTGATGGTCATTCCTTGTTTTAATAACTACGAATAAACAGCACCACAGTAAAGTAACTGCTCCACAGCTTTCATTTGAATGGTAACCCTTGTGGTTTCGTCCACAGACTTCACATTTAAAACCACCTTAGCTTGTACAGCATAGAAACAGTACTACAGGAAAGTATTGCTCAACAGCTTTTATTTGAATGTTCGTAATTAAGGATTTCATCCACAGTGAAAAAAGCGTTTCGTCCAATCACAAATCTCAGTATATATAAAACAAACAAATTACTTGATGGGTAGTGCTTTGTACGGTATTTACGCACTCGTTGGTTTGTATCAGATGACGCTGTTACGCCACAAAATGTAATAATTGACGCAAAATGTAATAGTAACCCAAAATGTAATAACTTTTGACGCAAAATGTAATAGTAACCCAAAATGCAATAACTTTTGACGCAAAATGTAATAAACTCGGTAACCCAAAATGTAATAACTTTTGACGCAAAATGTAATAAACTAAAGTAACGCAAAATGTAATAAATTTGACGCAAAATGTAATAACTTCAGTTTTGTCCTAGCTCAATGGGGAAGTACACATGTGAGCATCTATACTTGGAAACGAAAAACACCACCTGTCAATCAAGCTGTAACGTCATCGATCACGTGACTAGATCGAAAAAATCTACTATTAATTTCCGTTTTATTATACAACACAACATTTTGTGGTTAAAAAAGGAACGAGGATCGCATGTAGAACTGAACTTATTTCTTCCAGTAAATTGACTTTATGAAAAACCAGCCAGCCATTTTGTTTCAGCCTTTTTATTGATCTATGTTTGCTAACCTAGACTGCGTGACAGGCTATGTTAACCGCGAGACGGGTTTACCTGTTGACTTAAACACCTTTCACTTGGTTTCGAGTCATTTCGCAACACAGGCAAACGAGAATAACTGCCACGAATGTGGGCTCTATTTCTGATGTACATAGTTCAATTAGCATATATTGGTTTAGTAGTATACACGACCCCACAACCTTTTTAGCTTTAATTCTATAATTCTTATCGTGTTAAAATAAAGGTTTTATGTTATGTTATGTTTATATGATCATTGCTCTCAGGAGGGAAGTGAATAAAGGTACGCAAATCCACAGATCCCTTCTAAATTTGTACTTGAATCCGTTGATCCACAAAAATAAAATTCACAAATCCAAAACCACGAATTATTTTACGGTAGCTTTGTATGAGATTGTGTTTTAGCAAAACGTTTCGGCAATGAAAATAAAAACAAAACAAAACAAATTTCTAAAGAGGGTTGAAATCCACCACCTAAACTTTATAATTAACAAAAACCAAAATCTGGGGCCCAAAAATGGATAAATATGCTGCATTTGTAGGACATGATCCCAAAATCCGTTAAAATTTTGCTCTGAATCCGCAATCCTCAGATCCGTAGACCGATTCACCCCCCTCTCCCAGGAAAGCTCAGATATTTCGACTTCTCAGACCTTACCTTATGCATAGAAGGAGACAATGTGAACTTTTATTGTGTTTGGTGTTATTTTTATTGCCGTTTTTAATCCTTTTGTAGCCATTTTGACATAGCTCTCTGTTCGTTACTTCGAAGGTTCCAGGTTTATCTTCATCGCTCGGCAAACGCTCGATATCCAACTTATACTTTGCTGGAAAGGGCTTCTTACTCTCTTGAATATGGTTGCCAAGTGTTTCTGGTTAATACGTTGACTTGTATAATTGAAACGGAGATATGAGCGATTTTCGATCTAGTCACGTGATCGATGACGTGTACAACTTGATTGATAGGTGGCGTTTGTAAAACTGAAGTTATTACATTTTGCGTCAAATTTATTACATTTTGCGTTACTTTAGTTTATTACATTTTGCGTCAAAAGTTATTACATTTTGGGTTACCGAGTTTATTACATTTTGCGTCAAAAGTTATTACATTTTGGGTTACTATTACATTTTGCGTCAATTATTACATTTTGTGGCGTAACAGACGCAAAGTTATAATCATTAAACACCGGAAAGTCCTTCTCTGTCACTTTCATTTGAGTGGTCACACCTTAGAATTGTATTCACAGACTCAAAAGTTAGAACCACCTTGTACAGCATAATAAACAGCATCACAGGAAGGTACTGCTCAAAAGCTTCCATTTAAATTGTCACACTTTAGGAGTTCATCCAGAGACTCGAAAGTTAGAACCACCTTGTACAGCATAATAAACATCCCCACAGGAAAGTACTGCTCAGCAGGTTTCATTTGAATGTTTACACTTTTAATCCTTAAAAGGATTTGACCCACAGAAAGATCAGTCCATACAACGCGACAGGAGATTCGATTCTACGAGTGAAATGGTTAAAAACCGTGACTTTTACATTGAGTTCTAGGGTAAACTTATGCCGTCCAAAACGTCAGTGACTCTCACGACCAACAAACATTTTTCTTTCAACATTCCACGTGGGATTGTCTTTGCAAGGTTTGGGTTCAAAAAGAAACCTCGGATTCATGACGCGATGGTCAAAGGTGGTAGTCGGACAAAAACGGGAAAACTGCGGTATAGGACGAACATGTTTTGCGCTGTTGTTAGCATTGCGTCCAAAGTACCGCATTTTCTGCACGTACGTGCCGTGAATCCCTAAATACGAGTCACACACATTTGTGATGTTATAAAATTTGGGAGAAAACGAAGCTGGGGGATCATGATAAAGTCTCTCGTCGTGCAAAAACAATTTTCTCTTAATATTATTTAACCACAGTGCGATCTGTTGATCAGCGTGCGGATGGCATAGCATTGTGCTTTCATTTTGTGCTAAAAATTTTTGGATGATGTCTGGAGTGAAAATCATGAACGCCTCATCTATCCACGTAATTCGGAGAACCTGGTGGCAGTGAAAGTATCCCCAGACTAAACTTTTCTTTGGTCGCAAAGGAAGCTCGGAAAGAAGTCTCTTTAAACACAGGAAGTAGTCATCATCAATTCTTAGAAGGTACCGGAAGTTAAATTTAGCCATGGCCCATTTGATGTGGTTGAGGAAGCGAAGTCCGAACTCCCGTCCTCCCAGGAGCGGCTGTAGTTCTATATCGTTGTAAAGATATTTTTCATGGACTGTAAGATTGCGCTGAACGTGGTCCATAATGAATCCATCGGTAATGAAGACGCACTGGACCTGCTTAAGGGACTGAAAGGGAAAAAAAGCAGACGTATTTATTAAAGTATAAAGCAAGGCATATACTACGTAGAACATTTAACGCGACAACGACATGATAGAGCCCAAACTGAAAGCCAAAATACAACCGTGGACAGCTGTTTTGACCTGGTTGGGTCTCGTCAAAACAATGTAGCAGCAAAAAGATAGAAAAAACTAGCGCGATTACTGCTACACCATGCTGACGACACTCAACCAGGTCGAAACAGCTGTCCACGGTTGCATTTTGGCTTTCAGTTTCGGATCTATCATGTCGTTGTCGCGTTAAATGTTCCACGTAGTATCAGCCTTGCTTTATTCTTTGATTTTATCTCTATGTTTGGCTGACTAGATCCTCTCCAGATCCTACGAACACCAGCAGCATTTTCGTTCGCGGTCCTTTGATTCTTATTTACTTGCATTTATTACATCGGATGATGATATTATAAACGTAACAGCTGCTTTTTAACTTGTGAATACGCGAAGCGTTGAACGAGTTATACAAACGAGTTATACCAGTGCGACAAAATTGCACTCGTTGGAGGGAGGGGAGGGTGAGGAGTTAGACGTAACAGCTGCTTTTTAACTTGTGAATACGCGAAGCGTTGAACGAGTTATACAAACGAGTTATACCAGTGCGACAAAATTGCACTCGTTGGAGGGAGGGGAGGGTGAGGAGTTAGACGAAACAGCTGCTTTTTAACTCCCGAATACGCGAAGCGTTGAACGAGTTTCACCAGTGCGACAAAATTGCACTCGTTGGAGGGAGGGGAGGGTGAGGAGTTAGACGTAACAGCTGCTTTTTAACTTGTGAATACGCCAAGCTTTGAACGAGTTACACCAGTGAGACAAAATTGCACTCGTTGGAGGGAGGGGAGGGTGAGGAGTTAGACGTAACAGCTGCTTTTCAACTCGTGAATACGCGAAGCGTTGAACGAGTTACACCAGTGAGACAAAATTGCACTCGTTGGAGGGAGGGGAGGGTGAGGAGTTAGACGTAACAGCTGCTTTTTAACTCGTGAATACGCGAAGCGTTGAACGAGTTACACCAGTGCGACAAAATTACACTCGTTGGAGGGAGGGGAGGGTGAGGAGTTAGACGTAACAGCTGCTTTTTAACTCGTGAATACGCGAAGCGTTGAACGAGTTACACCAGTGCGACAAAATTGCACTCGTTGGAGGGAGGGGAGGGTGAGGAGTTAGACGTAACAGCTGCTTTTTAATTCGTGAATACGCGAAGCGTTGAACGAGTTACACCAGTGAGACAAAATTGCACTCGTTGGAGGGAGGGGAGGGTGAGGAGTTAGACGTAACAGCTGCTTTTGAACTTGTGAATACGCGAAGCTTTGAACGAGTTACACCAGTGAGACAAAATTGCACTCGTTGGAGGGAGGGGAGGGTGAGGAGTTAGACGTAACAGCTGCTTTTCAACTCGTGAATACGCGAAGCGTTGAACGAGTTACACCAGTGAGACAAAATTGCACTCGTTGGAGGGAGGGGAGGGTGAGGAGTTAGACGTAACAGCTGCTTTTGAACTCGTGAATACGCGAAGCTTTGAACGAGTTACACCAGTGCGACAAAATTGCACTCGTTGGAGGGAGGGGAGGGTGAGGAGTTAGACGTAACAGCTGCTTTTCAACTCGTGAATACGCGAAGCGTTGAACGAGTTACACCAGTGAGACAAAATTGCACTCGTTGGAGGGAGGGGAGGGTGAGGAGTTAGACGTAACAGCTGCTTTTCAACTCGTGAATACGCGAAGCGTTGAATGAGTTACACCAGTGCGACAAAATTGCACTCGTTGGAGGGAGGGGAGGGTGAGGAGTTAGACTTAACAGCTGCTTTTTAACTCGTGAATACGCGAAGCGTTGAACGAGTTACACCAGTGCGACAAAATTGCACTCGTTGGAGGGAGGGGAGGGTGAGGAGTTAGACTTAACAGCTGCTTTTTAACTCGTGAATACGCGAAGCGTTGAACGAGTTACACCAGTGAGACAAAATTACACTCGTTGGAGGGAGGGGAGGGTGAGGAGTTAGACTTAACAGCTGCTTTTTAACTCGTGAATACGCGAAGCGTTGAACGAGTTACACCAGTGAGACAAAATTGCACTCGTTCGGTCGATCGACTGTCAACATTGAGCCCGCGATATAAAATGGTCACCTGCCTTACCCATGGGGATGGCGCTTGGAGGGAGGGGAGGGTTAGGAGTTAGACGCAAGGGGTCAGTAAAACCTTTAATCGTTTCATCAGTACCTTATCTTCATAAGTGATTGTCACTTAATTGAGAGCTTTTCTTATGGTACATTGAAATATAAGACAAATGCTTGATACGCATGCGCATGACAAACATTTTCCGTCATTTGGTCTTATTGGTGTGTAAGTCAGTCCTGTATTTCTCCCATCGAGGTAAACGTTGCTTTTATACACAGCATACAACTTGAGGCCGAATTTGTCGCGATTCTGAAAAAACTAAGAGCTATTTTTAATCAGAGTTCTTCCGAGGCAAAAATGCCAAACATCGATCTCTCGCAGTGATAAGCATATTGTCAATTTATTCCCTTTTTTACTGCCGATTGTTTACAATGTCTTTATCGGAGCAGTCCTCGCAGCCTGTGGTGAGTAATTTCAAGACTTTTTTAAAGAAAGAACAATAGAAACACGGCAAAACAGCGTCGTTACTTCAGCCCATCAGATTTAATAAAAAATTTGGACTTCGGGACTGGACTTCTGCGGATTATGGACTGTGGAATGCATGTCATATTAATGTCGATTTTTACTGACTTTATTGCTTTTTGTGGTTACTAGGTTACTAGTTACCACTATGTTGTCACCTGTCCTGGCCTGTTAATTCGATGACAATCGATCATCGGAAATCCAGTCGATCAATCGATATCAATCGATAAAATTAGTTAATTGATATCGATTGATATCGGCCAATCGATGATCAGTCGATAATCACAAAAAATGTCCCTCAAATTATCGATTTTATCGATTTTTGCGTGTTTTCTCGGAGCTCGTGTAACAGCATTCCGAACACAATCTCTGGTGAAGACACGCCGCATCACGAGCGGGAAGTTACTCTTGTGATATCCGACGTCGTTGTGAAAGGGTACCAGGAGTGCTCATTTACTGTTGCAATTGGTGACAACTTCTCCGCAAGCAAGAAAAGGGGAGATCGTGGCAATGCTTTTAAGGTGACTGATGATCGCCGTTTATTCAGTTGTTGTCCTAGCACAGCTTTTCAAACTGATATGTGTAGCTTTTCTGTTTGCTCGCGTAAATCTTGCCTCGTTTATGAACGGATGGCGATCAGCACGTTGTTCCTGTTGTTTAGAGGGTCGTGAAGGGGGGGTCCTAATCCCATTTCCCAGCAAATTGTTTTTTTCAAATCCCAGCTCAAATCCCACAATCCCAGCCTGTGTTGCTCAAATTGAAATCTCATTCCCATTTTTCTATTGTTTTTGTTTCATGAATCACAGTCCCAGTGCACAAAATCCAATTTCCCAGCCCCTAAAAAAGGCAAATCCCAGCTCCCATTTTACCCCTTCACGACCCTCTGTTTAATTTCATTTAAAACTGTTCAGTTATCGAAATAAAATCATTTCATTGCTTTTTTGATCGTCATAACATGAATAAAATACAACACCGGTGACAATCGATGGCAATCGATAAATACGATATCAATTAATCGATTTTATTGGAAATCGATGGTCAATCGAATTATCACAAACACATACGTCATCGATTGATCATCGATTTCCAATATCAATCAATTAATTGGCATCGATTGATAACGATTGATATCGATTTCATCGATCATCGATTTTATTGATTTAACATGCCGGGCACCTGTGTAAGTAAGTCCGACTTTTAAAAATGCGAAGTTGTGCCGAGTTCACCCGATTGCTGTACGATGAGACAGTTCTGATAGCTTCGGATTAGACGACTCGATTGTCAACACAGTTCTGTTTTGGATCCGTGCGAAAGGTAAACGGAGCTTTCTCGGTCTCTTTACTGCTTTTAACAAGCACAGCTTTCACCAAATGTGGCCAAGTATTGTTTTCAAAGATTATTTTAGGTGTTTTCGTGGTTTAGAAGAAGGTTTTAGTGAAAAATCGAGCTGTGAATCGAAGTGTTTGTTTGAAGACCATGAGCTATCCGAACTCTGACATGATTCAAACGCCGCCAGCATTTCATTTCTGTACCTTTGACCATTCAGAACTGTTTTTTTTTTTTATTATTAGCGAAAGCATTATGCGAATCATTTTTCCGGTTAAGATTGGCATTCTATTACACAGGAAAAGTCGGCAATTTTAGAAAGCATAATAAAAATAGGTTGCTGAATTGAATTATTTTGTGATGTTTATTATATTTTCTCAGACGCTAGTCGGTTCCGCGCAGTAATTAGGATACAATAAATCGCCAAGACTTCCAGAAGCAGAAAATCACTGAATTCTGAAAGGTGTTTGACTCTTTTAATCAAAGAAAAGACATTTTCATTCAAGGAAATATGAGTTTCATTCAAAAGTTTGGACCTTTTATAGAAAATATATTTTGGATTCAGTGGTCATATAAAAACAGCTTGCTATCAAATTACATTTGACATAACATTTGCATAAAGCAAAATTGTGTATTTGCGACAACACTTTGAAGAAACTGTGAAGCCTGGAAAAAACTCATTATAGATGGAAAAATCAAAGCATTTTTTAAAGAACCAGCTTTAAGTTATGGAAACATTTCAATTCGATTTGGTCTTAAAATCACGGAGAGATTTTGATGAATTCGTCACGCAACGTTTATTTACAAAATGTTTGACCAATTCATAGCAATTCTCACCAAAGATTTGAAAACTTTAAAAAAAAATCCCGGATCTCCTGAATACGATTACCTGTTTATTTAGGGCCTACAAAAAGCTAATGGCAATCCGGGCAGGAGGGGGCATCTGGGTTTAAAATCAAGGTGCGAGGGTTGGTTAGTCTCCTACGCAGCCGTTATTAGGGCTCGTCACGCAACGCTCCTCCCCCGTTGCGTGACGAGCCCTAATAACGGGTAGGAGACTAAGAGTTGGTCGGCCTGGGCGGGAAATCTGGGCGGGGAAAGGGTTAAAAGATATTGCATCCGTCGGGGGGGGGGGGGGGGGGGATTTTTTCTGGAATAACCCATTTTACACCGGTTGCATGCGATTTAGTAACACAGGAAAACTAAGTCTTTATATTGATTATCAATTTTCTTTTTACAGCATGTCCTCGACTGCCTATTTCTTCAAGTAGTCTTTTCAAATGTAACAGAAATAATTCACGGCTTGGAAAGTAATAGACGAGTGTGGATTTGATCGGGAATCAATAAATTAAATATTAAAAGCGAGCACAGAAAAATTGGTAACTTCTCATGCGCATGAGTATAGGCTAAGTGTAGCCTCTTGTTTAGTTATAATTTTGTCTTTTTAGCAGTTATTTTGTCTTTTTAGTTCATATTTCTTTGCGTTCATCACTTTTGGCAATTTTTTCTTCCTATTTAAAGATTATATAGCAAGTTTAAAGCAAGCTACAGGCCATAATCATGAAAACACGATATTTCAGCCGGGACAGTATCCCTTTACACAATTCAGCGTTAAGCTGCGCATGACTGATTGACTTACCTTATCTCCAGTACAGTGTTTCCACCACGTGTCCCTTATCGCCTGCCTTCTGTCAAATCTTTGAGGTGCAGTGCTTACAATAATTAAAAGAAGCACTTTTTGCTTTTTATTTCCCAAGTCTTTGAAATCAATCAGAGGAAGTGAGTTTATGTTGGAAATATCTTTTTGTTTTTCATGGCTTGCTATAGGAGAACAGTTTTTGCTTGAATCCTTATGACCAGTGGAAACTTCCAAGCTAGACAACACTTGTCGATGATGGTTGTTAGGGATGCAACCGATATGAGGTAGTGAACCATGATTTATACAACTTTGAAGTTGAACTGAGAAATAGGTATATAATAGTAATGCTGCTGAGAAAAAAACAGCTGAAATAAACAGCATGTACATGAGGAAGGTTGGTGTCTGTCGACACCTCATGGCTTGTGTGGTCGTTATCTGCCTGACTCAATTGTGAAGACTTGTATGGATTCAGCTTTACTTGCTTAGACAAGTCCCACCATCTTCCTGCATTTGACCCTTCAATAGATTTTCTAGAAAGAGTGAAGATAACACCATCATTATTACTCAAACCTCTTTGCTACTCTATGTTAATACGGTAGCCGGGGGAGGGAATCCCATAAAAAATAACGGGGGTACTCGTCGTAACTTTTAGTGGTAAAACTGTGAAGGTTGAGCCGAAAAAATATGATAGAATATGACTTGTGTTATTTTAGAGGTAAAATTTCATGTGAGCCACGCCTATCAAACAAGATTCTGGTACATTTTAGAGTGTTCTTCGAACATTTCCGACGAGGATCCCGTCATTTTTATCATGTGAGTCCCCCACCCCCGCCCCGGCTGGATGTGTCATCAGTGATATTTACGCGGTATCTTTGTAAGCCACTTATTCACGTGACCCTGATGTGCAATGAGATGCTTTTCACAATTATTTTTACACAATTAACATCAGAGTTCATGTGAATATCTATCATTAAAGGGAACCTCCATTGTCAGAACAAATCGACGTTAAATTGTTGGAAATAATGTCGAAATTTAATTTTATAAAAGAACAGGTGCAAATATAACTTTATTGTGCAAATAAAATGGATAAAGATATCGCCTATTTTCGCTTTTAAATTTCCCGCGCGCCGCCATTTTGAATATTTATGACGTGTTACGGTTGCCGCTGTTGTTAAGAATCGTAAACTATCCAGCACTGCATCCATTGTCGAACCGCAATACGATATGGGGATAAATTTGGCGACCCGACAATGGTCACAGTGTGAATGTATGGGAGGGTGGGTGGAAAAACCAATTCCGGTGTTAGCCCCCAGGACTTTCCCGTAAGTAAACCGCATCGCCTCGTACCTGCACAATCCCCGCCGCACTGCAGTTGAGCCAAAGTGATAATTTATTCATATGTCCTAATCTTATATGCGTTACTTTAATGTATGCAGTGTGAATAGTAAACTATCCAGCACTACATCCATTGTCGAACCGCAAAAAGATATGGGGATAAATTTGGTTCTCGTCCCTTTGTGTCATTCAGTGTCCTTCTGTTACCATACCAACGATGGACTCCTCCCCAATACTAATAACTAACTAAGGAGGCCATCGTTACAACCTAGTCGTAACTCCCCAAAACTAAACCCAAACTTAACCCGATAGCCCTGGTGGGAGAGATTGTCCATCTTGACTCACATACGTTCCTTCTCATGAGGTCTCTTCCCTGGGCTGTCCGAACGTATATATACAAACCGTTTCAACTAATTAAAGTTTTCCATGTACTGGTAGGCTCCGTACCCGCGTTCGAGGCCAACCTTAACGAAGCCCTAGATGAGATCAAAACCTTCGCTGTAGGTGGCCGTAACCTGACTTGTTAGCGAGAACAGTCTGGTGAAAGTCCTTGAAGACATACCGAGGCAAATCCGTCACCGTGTCCAACGAGAAAAGGCATCTTCAGCATCCACAAGTACCGTGCATCGTGACACACTCTCGGCTTGGTGGTCTCAGCCGTTACGGGTAGTACTAAATGAGGTGGTTTCGCATGACCAACCTTACCCACGAACGAGATCGCACCGGTTTGCAAGCGACTTAAAAGCGTTTTCCGGACAAATTCTCCAAATTATTTACACGATACGTTACTTTTCAGTGAGTATTCAGGGGGTTGGCCGGTCGGAATCGCAACGTTCCCCCTTGAACGTCCCCCTAAAGTGTCTAAAGTATGGGAATGTTAACACATTATGCTGCTATCGAAGATAGCACATTCTCCTGGTTCAATAAGGGTGCCAACTTCGCTATTTCTGTCAAATTAACTGCATTTCTATGGAGTTCCTCTGCGACAAAAAAAAAAAATGGTCCGGATCCCGGAACATTAATTCATCAAGCTGTCCAATAGCCTCTCCCTTTTTCTACTAGTCGAGCCATTTTCAAGCTGGTCATTTCCTGCCCTCTCACCGCTGACCCATACGGGGTTTCCCCCGGTATTGACCCACTGAGCCGCATTTGTGCAATCACCAGCATTATTGATGGAGGTATTAAAACGTCATGCTTTTCGGCGAAAAGGCGAAATACGCGTGTGAAAAACTCCCGTAGAAGTCAGCAGAGAGAGGACAGTCTTGACCCAGTATGACCTGGAGGGTTTTGAGGTACCCTGGTTTCAAGACTCTCGACTCCCTGTGACTACAGACAGAAGGTACAATAGGGAAAAAGAAACCTTACAGCACTTGCGGATCAAAGGGAGAGCATGGGGGTGGATCTGAGGAAATATATAAACATTTTAAATATTTACGTCACCCTTTCGCTATATATTTACTGTACTGGTTCCCCCATTTTGCTTCGCTAATTCTAGATCCGCCCCTTTAACACCCCAGTTTGTCAACAAACAACCTCTCCTAACGCTCCGCGTTTATTGCACTTATACAATCGTGAAAGAAAATGTTTCTCATGTGACAACACCGGTCCTTACATCTACTTAATTCTGGAGTCTCATCCACTTATTGTCTCCAGCCCGACCTCGGGAGGTCCACTTTCCCACTCGCTATTTGACCGGGTGGTAAAATTCGCGTTTCTCATCCTGATCGTCCCGAGATAAAAACCCGCGACTAATGGGGTCGTGCCATTTCGCTTGTAACATCCTGGAACTTGAGATTGTAGGTGAGACACATCGGTGAGACCTCAAACATGAAACTGTCATCACATTCAAACATCATTGAATTCTCAATACTCTCTCTCATTTTTTTTCCTTGCTGTCTCACCCCCATTTGTTTTTTTTTTTGGGGGTGAACTCTCACACCATTTCCTTTTCTCTTTTCCATGGTGAACCTTCACCCCATTCCTCTTCTTTCCTTTGGTGAACTCTCACCCCATTCCTCCTCTTGTCTTTGGTTAAGTCTCACCCTTTTTTTTTTTGTTTTTGTTTTCCTCTTTCCCTAGGTGAACTCTCACCCGCATTTGTTATTCCCTTGGTGAACACTCACCCGCATTTGTTATTCCTTTGGTGAACTCTCACCCGCATTTGTTATTCCTTTGGTGAACTCTCACCCGCATTTGTTATTCCTTTGGTGAACTCTCACCCGCATTTGTTATTCCTTTGGTGAACACTCACCCGCATTTGTTATTCCTTTGGTGAACTCTCACCCGCATTTGTTATTCCTTTGGTGAACACTCGCCCGCATTTGTTATTCCTTTGGTGAACACTCACCCGCATTTGTTATTCCTTTGGTGAACTCTCACCTCGTTTTGTTTTCCCTTGGTGAACTCTCATCCCATTTTTTTCTTTTCCTTGGTGAACTCTCACCCATTTTTTCTTTTCTTTGGTGAACTTTCACCCCATTTTCTTTTCCTTGGTGAACTCACCCCCCATTTTGTTTTTCTTTTGGTGAACTCTCACCCTATTGTTTTTTTTCGGTGAATTCTCACCCCATTTTATTTGATTCGTTTTGACTACACTCTGCTTAGTGGTGTAAAACACATAGCTGCGGTGAACTCACCTGTTCCACTCTTCTCCTAACTCCAAAAACAAATAGCCATGCAGAGTCGCCGAGCTGCTTGTTGACACATTCATCCATTGTATTCGCAACATTATGAAGTATTCCATCCATGTTAACTACACACACCAAACCTACAACTGACAGAGGTGCCTTGCGATGATAAAAGGCAGCTAAAAATGTGTACACCGCCGAGCATTACGTGAACATTTAAATAAGTATCCCAGACTGTATAGAATGTAGATCGCTCGTGCAGAAAGGCACGTAACACACTGGAGCTACCCAATGAATTAATAAGCTAACACATTGACTGAAATGCAAAACAAATGGAGCGTGGAACCATAACAAGTAAACTTGTACAACGCAATAAGCAAAGTAAAACACACAGGAAAGGAGGGTTGCAGCCCTTTCCCCCCGCGCACAGTTCATATCTACACATATCTTTAAAAGAGAAAACAGATATACTTTATCTCTAGCTCTCCCTGTTAAGCTTGTCCCGCTGCGTGTTGGAATCCTTGTCCCGATGCTGGTTGAACTCCTTGTCCCGCGTCTGGTTGAACTCTCTGAGCTGCATTTCCCGCAGCAGGATGAACTCCTTGAACTCCTTTTTCCGCGGCTGGTAGAACTCTTCGAGGTCTCTGTCTCGCGGCTGGTTGAACAACCTGAGCCGCATGTCCCACGGCTGGTTGAATTCCTCGAGCTCCTTGTTCCGCGGCTGGCTGAACTCCCCAAACTGCTTGTCCCACTGCATGTTGAACTCCTTGACCTCCTCGTCCAGGTACTGGATATTATACGTCTGCTATCAGAAAATAGAAGACGGGAACGAAGAGGCAAAAGAAATCCTTCGACGCGTCAGCGCACAACAACGCCGCACTGCAGTTGAGCCAAAGTGATAATTTATTCATATGTACTAATCTTATATGCGTTACTTTACTGTATGTAGTGTGAATAGAAGTTCTTTTGTATGCAACAATTAGACAACCGTAACACGTCATAAATATTCAAAATGGCGGCGCGCGGGAAATTTAAAAGCGAAAATAGGCGATATTCATATCCATTTCTTTGTACACTAAAATTATATTTGCACCTGTTTTTAAAAAACTTTTAATCTGGACTTTATTTCCAACAATTTAACGTCAATTTGTTATAACAATGGAGGTTCCCTTTAACGTACAACCACTAAACATTAACAATATGACCTTGAAAATCGGTTTCCTTGAGTGTTTGATTCGCGAATTGTTTCATCCTCGGTTGAAGGGATCAAACAAGCTTTGTTCGTTTTCCCGCTAAAAATACCGTCGCTTGCAACTACCTGTCCACACGCGTGACAAAAACATGTTCTGCTGGCCAATCAAAATTCAAAGTTTTGACAATCAAACTTCAAAGTTTACCCGCCCATTTGGGGACGTTTTGACGCCACTTACGCAAATGATCGTAGCTGATTTATCCACCGTTTGGCAACTGAAGACATGGAAATAAATAAGTTTGAAAGGAATTTCAAGCAAGGTGTTGCACTGTCAAGTGATTTACGAAACCAAGTGATAGAACTCGCACAACTTCATTCATATAGGGAAGTTGGAAGAAGGCTGCGCGTAGATGCAAAGACAGTATCTAAAGTTGTCGAACAATTCCGAGAGTCCGGGAGTACAGCTACAAAACCTTTGAACCACACCAGGACTGCCTCTAAATGTTCTTTTCTTTTTTTGTTTGCGGAGGGCATATAACGACGAACATCCACGCATTCTTCACCAACGGGCGAAAATCCAAAGTTTCTGTGTCCCGCATCTGGAAGTTGAAATCCTGATTCGTCAAAACATTTTACAGTAGCAGGGTCTTTATCTGACAAGTAATCAAGATAGACACCAAGTTTTCATTTGTGAATCTCTCGGATGCGCATTTTCCTAATCTTTTACGGGAGTATTTTTGACCGCTTGGCAGTTTGGTTCGAACATGTCTGGAAATTGTCGAAGTTGACAAAACACCACAGTCTCCATGAATAGCCAAATTGTCCCGTAATTCTCTCAAAGACGATGATCCTTTTGTTTGTACCAAAGTCTCCAACAACATGGAGTCTTGAAAAGAACATTTAGAGGCAGTCCTGGTGTGGTTCAAAGGTTTTGGAGCTGTACTCCCGGACTCTCGGAATTGTTCGACAACTTTAGATACTGTCTTCGCAACTACGCGCAGCCTTCTTCCAACTTCCCTATATGAATGAAGTTGTGCGACTTGGTTTCGTAAATCACTTGACAGTGGAACACCTTGCTTGAAATTCCTGCCAAACTTATTTATTGTAAACGCCATGTCTTCAGTTGCCAAACGGTGGATAAATCAGCTACGATCATTTGCGTAAGTGGCGCCAAAACGTCCCCAAATGGGCGGATAAACTTTGAAGTTTGATTGTCAAAACTTTGAATTTTGATTGGCCAGCAGAACATGTTTTTGTCACGCGTGTGGACAGGTAGTTGCAAGCGACGGTATCCCTGAAATGGAAAGAGAATTGTTCGATTGACCTATCAGAATGCTAAAAAGCAAATGACATTAAGAGAATAGTTACTTTTTAGTTCCCAATCCCTTCACTTTGCTTTGCGTGTTCGTTTAATGAACCAACCGAAAGTCGCGCGCGTTTACCTCCGTTCGCTAAACCAACCGAAAGTCGCGCGCGTTTACCTCCGTTTGCTAAACCAACCGAAAGTCGCGCGTGTTTACCTCCGTTCGCTAAACCAATCAAATTGTTTCTTTTCAATTCGTTTGTTGTTTCGGTTGTGTTCACGCATAATCATTTCAAGGTCATACGAAAATCGCTATTTTGCAGGAGTGTAAGGAATTAGCACTAGAATACAAAGGCATTGTCAATATATAAAAACATGCAAGCTAGAAATCATTACTTATCCGATCATTTACAAGAAATGAGGACGCCAAAGCGCTCAGAATTGTCTGGAGTCGAGTTAATTATAACAGCGATCCTGACACAGTCAGAAATCATTTTATTTCAATTTTATTAAATTCAATTTTATACTACAGAAAATAGATAAATAAATACTATATTAATGATACGAAGAAATTGAAAAAGTAAAGGCGAAGAGGCTGAGAAGAAACCCCAAGGATGTGACACGGGACGATTCGCAACGACGATTTTTAGCGCAACATTTTCT
Organism: Cladopsammia gracilis; assembly: GCA_022457155.1. NCBI lineage: Eukaryota > Metazoa > Cnidaria > Anthozoa > Scleractinia > Dendrophylliidae > Cladopsammia > Cladopsammia gracilis. The sequence continues at coordinate 295,135 of JAJGOT010000628.1, read as the reverse complement.
TCGCAATTCTTGCGTTGCGAAGTTTTTGAATCAGCTTCAAAAACATGCAACACAAAAACAGGAATTTTACTCAAGTTGTTTCGTGTAACATACCTGTCGTTGATTTTGTTGCGCTAAAAATCGTCGTTGCGAATCGTCCCATGAAACATCACCTTTAACTGTTGTATTTTCAACATTAACAAGTTAGGCATTCTAGTATTACACATTCAGTGACTTGTTTACTAACAAACGCTTTGCAATATTAAACCAGAACATTCTCTAATGTATGGATTCTAGTGAAGCTGCGGATACGAGGAAAAACTGGGTTTCTTGTAAAGTAGTTAGTATTTGGAAGGAATATATTATTAAGGCAGAAAATCAGTTTTTGTAAGAACACACGAGGTTCTTTGAATTCTTTTTCAATCCCCTTCAATGGCTTCTTTTATGTCCTTTTGTCCTTTCAAATCGAAGTCAAGAGCCTACAGAACTAATTAACAAAATCAATGCTAGTGTATGGGATCGACGTCCATAATCATATGAAAACCTGAATCTTTTTACAATTTTAACAATTTTTCAGTAAACAAAAATTACGTATATTCAACGAGGCGAATTTCGTTATCGGAATTTCGTTCAAAGATGTTCGCGAACAAAAACCCAGTTTATATTTCTGTCAACTAGAAAAGATTTCTTTCATAAACAAGTTTGGTGCAGTTTAGGTTTTAATTTTACGATATTTTTTAATAAAGTAAAAGAATATGACAACAAGCAAATGGAATAGTCCTTTGCCTCAATATTGCAAAACCACAATTGTCATAAACAAGTCTTAAATAATTATAATGTAATTCAGTGAGGTGTTTATATGAGCAACTGGCATAACAACTTACCTATCACTATTATGTCAAAGTTGTCAGGCAGACGGTCTTTTTCTCAGAAAAAATTACTGCACGAAGCTGCGACTGACAAATGAAAATACACTCTGAACTAATTAATACACATATTCAGTGAGTCAATATATTTGTCTGCGGTAAAGATGTCAGAATATATTAATTCCACATTAATGTTCTCTTATACAATATTATAGTCATTATGATTATAACGTTCTTAGACCAGTCGCCGTTTTTTCAAATGAAAGATGGGCTACATTAAATGGGCTATAAGATTAAGACTGATTGCTATTGTAGATCATGATACATTCATCAGTTTAACCAGAGACACAGTGAGACCTTAACAGGGGTAAACAGTTGTCAATAGAGGCCCTGATAAAAAGAAACAATATTGGTAAAATAGCTAAAAGCTGAAACCAATATAATAATTATCAATCATTGGACGAGGCTGAGCAAAATATCGTGATTTGTCAGTGGCGAGCAGATCAATTGTTTGCCGAAGTCGACGGCTGAGGGAAATAATTGATTTGCGAGACACTGGCAAATCACGATATTTTGCGTTAGCTGAGTTCAATAATTGTTTTATCATTCGATCACCGAGTTTTTCTTGGTGTTGTCGCTGTTTTTTGGTTCGATCAGACAATTAAGATCGCTCTCAGATAATTCTGGAAATTGGGCTGCCATTGTAGATGACGAAACATTAAGCAGAACAAATATTCGCAGCAAAACAACTTTGAGCCGTTGTGCGCATGAGCAGAGTTATTCGTAGGCAGTTATTCGCAGCTCACGTGGTGGATTCTCGGCCAATGAAAAGGAAGCAAAAATGCATCGAATGATAATAGAAATTATTTGAAATATTAAAGTACTCGATATTGCAGCCGGTATTGATGAATGCATTTTAACATGTTTCAAAATTGTTGAAGAAAATGACAGCAACGGCAAATACAACAACAAATACATATCACTGACATTTAATGAACCAGAGGAAAGTCCTTTTAGTTCGAATTAACAGAGTTTTATTAAGGGTTAATCTTCTCTTGTGGAGGGAAAAAGTCCAATATTTTTTCTAAAACAGGTTTAGTATTTAATCGAACAGTGCTAAAAAATTCGCAATCTTCAATTGGCGCGAGTTTTCTTAGGAAAGAGCATTTTGTAATAAATCACAAAGCTGTTAAAATCTCCAGCCTAAGCGAGTGACCGCCATTGGGAAATTTTGGGGCAGTACGCAGCTCTGACAAGATCTGACAAGATCTGATTTGCTGAGAAAACAATAGAACAAATAACACAACAATGGACCCTAGCCCTGAAAACAATAGAGCTGCGTGATATACAGGTCCAATGAAATTAGAGGTTGTTTAGAGCTGCGTGGTATCTGGAAATTTTCGTGGTAAACTGGTCAAACTGGTTTTTCCAGCTTGCTTGCTCATGCACATGATTTATTTGAACCACAGGTTTACCATCCTCCGTTTATGTGGTGGACTGTGCTTTAAAATAACTATGTCAGTTATTAATTTAGCCTTTGTAAATGCGTTTTTTAGGGGCGCCCGTACGTGCCCCGTTCGCGTCCTTCCCGTTTGGGCTACTTACACACTTGTATAGTTTATAGCTATATAGCTCATATATGGGAGTATCCCCCCCTCCCCCGGGGGTAAACGTCCGATGCAAAACCCTTCAAATCGCATAAAAACGACAACACACGACATTTCAGGTAAAAATACGTTTATCTTAATCTTATATATGAATATTCATCACAGAATATTACGATAAGTGAACCTTTCCGATGTTCCCATACATTTCCTCTAAATTTAAAAATACGAACGGTCACACAGTTTGTGTGGGCCCCCTGTGGTAAGACGTAACCTGAACCGACCCCCGGGGGGATCCTGGCCATGGTCTCTTGCCTAGTTTCCCCCCCCCCCCTCCCCCTCCCCTGAAAAAACGAGTAGGTCAGCCAAATGTGTAACAGTGTTGCTAGAAGGTGATGGTACTAAAAGGCGCTTTCCATTCAACCAAAAATTCCGATTTGAAAAAAGTCCGGGTATTCCGCGGACATCACTCTAAGCAATATGATAATTGGGGGCTTAGAAAACGTCCTTATCAGTGCTTAACTTCACTGTTTAAAGCTCGTGCTGATTAAAAAAATTACATGTAACCGTTCGAACCCAAACCGCTTTTGCATTCAGGCGTGTCTACGGGTATACACTTTGGACCACTTTTGACGTCATTAAACTTCTCGCGTCAAATTAGACTACGAGTAGTCCCTCCTTTTTCCTCAGGGATAGTAGAGCGAGCGAACCTTTCTCGCGTGGGGTGATTTTCACGCGCGCTCGCATTTCGCTCGCTCTACTATCCCTGAGGAAAAAGGAGGGACTACTCGTAGTCTAGCGTCAAATTTACGACCCGGGTTAAATGACTTATGCAAACGGTCCGTAACTTCCCAGCAATGTTGAAACTTAACTTCTGAAAACATAAAACACTGAGAAAGCTATGTGACGACACTGCGACCGAGAAACAGCGGTACGAATTCCTTTGTAAAGTCGTAATTTTCGTTAACACATTTTAACTCGAGACAAGCATCACAGAGATGTAAATAGTGCTACTTCATCACTCTAAAATGACTACCGCTTTTCTCAGCCACAAGCGTTGTCAGTTTTCTCAGACTTGAAGTACTGCCGAGTCCTTCTATCCAACATAAAAAAAGGACGGAGAGGGGAGGGGAGGGGAGGAGAGGAGCGTGTACAATAGCCCAATTTCGATATACAGTCAACTCTCCCTTAACGGACACCTCTATAAGACGGACACCACTTTTCTAGCATTATTTTTGTTCCAGTTTGTATGTTTTGCTTAAGTAAACGGCTATAAACAGACTTAAAACATACGTGTATTCATTAGCATAGGTTCGGCTTTGTTACCTTAGAAAAACTGGTGTCACGTTTCCTCTCAATAAGCCGGACACGGAGAGTTAACTGTATTCGAATTCTAAATTGACTCCGAGGCTTAGGGGAATAAAACAGGAAATTAATTACTCATCGCTGAAACTCCGAGGCGGTATGCACGTCTCGGAACGCCTCACAGGATTGACTGAGAAAACAATAGAACAAACAACAGAACAATGAACCCTAGCCCTGAAAACAATACATGTGCGTGATAACCAGGTCCAATGAAATAAGAGGTTCTGAAGAGGTACATGGCTACTGGGAGGAAACTCCATGTGATTTTTGTTTTGTTTTATTCCCCTAAGCCTCGGAGCCAAGAAAGTATCGAAATAGGCCTACTCAAAGACATCACATGTGACTATATGCAGTGTTCCAAATTAACTGACCAGGGCCGGGTTGTTCAAAGCACGATTAACCTAACCCAGGGTTAGCGTCAATTCTTTATCTAGCTAAGTCGCTCATGAATGAAGATTTTTCCAAAGTATTTTGGCTCTCTAGTTTTGACTTTGACTTGTCTTCACATGCAGCTTACAATTAGCTTTTAAAAGCAGTTTTAACAAGAGAACTAAAATCCTCGGTTAAGTTTTGTTCCTGGGTTAGCGTTGATCGTCTTTCGAACAACCGGGCCCAGGTTTGGACAAAAACGTACTAAAACTCTAAATATGCAACAGGTTGGAATTATTTCATCTCCAACAGCTGCTAAAACTTTTGCTGGATTCCCCGGTTGCCAAAGTAACTATCCAAACAATCTCACGGTTTTAAAGTTCTATTTTCACCTGATCGCAAATTTATCACAGTTCGACAGGTTCTAGTTCTAAGCCTTTTCTAGTTAACAAAGTTCTTGCATTTCACTTATGATTGACATAAATTCGATCACTTGCTACTTGATTGATTGGAACCTTAATTAATTCTATTTATTGTCTCGACTAAGAACATAATATGCCTGTGCCCAGTCCCCGACAAACTTACATTAGTTAAAATTTTTAAATTTTTTCATTATAAACACATCATATGGATGATCATCTGTTTTACAGATGATATGTTAAAAACATCAATAAGAAAATAAGTCGCTACATATTATTGTACAAAATCAGAGCAGCTTTGTTTGCGAGTTCATGGAACTGCCCTATTTTGGTCTAAACTGATAAAAATAACGTCCAGTTGGAAGACGGAACATTGTCTCGGTCAGTCGTGTTAACGAGACAAACAAAAAAAAACTATGTTCAAACAAAGTAGAATGTTATCAAAGACTACAGCTACGCGTTTCACTCCCCAGTGACACAGCACTAAAACTAACCAATTTACTCATTTTCGGAAAATTCACGGTTTTGCTTCGGGGACAAGTTTTCTTCCCCATGTCAAGTTAATAGGGACCCGTTTAGCAACCACGACTGTAAAAAGTGAATTCACGTTATTTCAATCAACACACGGCAGTGGCGGATCCAGGGGCCCCGAAGGGCGCAAAATTGTTTTCAGCCCTAACATTTTCACTCCCCCCCCCCTCCCTTATTCTCTCTCCATGGCCCTTATTCACCCACCCTTCCCCGTTAATGATTGAGTCTGGTTCCACCACTGTACAGTGTAGCAAAATGTCTTTAAAAATAACATTTCGTGATTAGTAGAGCACCGCAGCGTAGAGTAAGTTATATGAGAGAATAAAATTGTAAAAACTGAAGTAGCAATTATTTGTCATTCTCGTCCCCTGGACCGCTTGGCCCACTTAACCGTCGGAGCCTGAGCATGAGGACCGAGTGGCCACTTGATCCTCGTGCCCTGGCTCCGACGGTTAAGAGGACCAAGCGGTCCAGGGACGAGAATGATTCTGTGTTAAAATCCATACAATTTGCCTTTTCTATTTATCCCTTTTAAACAGCTTGCGAACGGCTTATTAACTGGCTCGTCGCTCTGCGACGAGTCAGTTCTTAAAATACCCTCTTTTTTTCCCCTGTCGGGTCACCTGCCCCGGGAATCGCTTTTGCTGCGGCCAACACCGTACCTAGTATACTTCCGGTAAACGGTTTACTTCCTCTGCTCGATTGATGGTTCAAGAGTTGCTTACTTTCATCGATCGTTATAAAAGCAAACGATATCATCCGCGTGTGCTGTTGTAAAACAAAACGATACTGTAACAAGACTCGGCTGTTGAATTTGTGAGACATCGATGGTCAGTTTGTTTCAGCTGCTGTGACATTCATCGATCGCTTCACTTTGACAAATTTTGGTTAGATATTCTGCAAGGTAAGCCCTTTTCTGTAATTATTTCAAAATACAACCATACATGTATGTTTTTCACATTTTCCGGCTTCGTTTTAGGAGACGTCCAGGAGAAAGTCATGATCATTTAAGGGAAATGGCTTTGCTTTGAAATTTATATTCTTTGTATATCGCTACCGTGTACCGTGGAAAAGCGAACTGTAACCAATAATTAAGCAACTACAATTCATATATTTACCGTTCTAATTTCGATGGAATTGTTAAACATTAAATCTCTGTGATTTTCGGATGTGTTCTATTTCTGGTAAAAGGAAAGCGGGTTGAACTTTTCTTACCAAATCAACTGTCAAACAGTTGAGTTTAGATCGAATAAATCGTTGAACAAAAACACGTCCCGGCAAGTCACTGCTGAGTAAACAATTCTCAAGCATTACGTCATGGAGTCACGTTCAAATTCCACACATCTCGTATTTCTGTCACGCTATGGTCGGCTGTTGATGATTATTTGATCTATGCATGTTGATATTGTTTATTTATTCAAAATCCTATCACCGATTCTCCAGAATGCCTGTGTTTAAACAATCCTGATTCCTTGTAGTAGGTGGTTTCAAGGATTTTAAAGCGAAAAAAAAAAATACAAAGTTCAGAGAAAAAGACATAGACCTGAAATTGTAGCCTCCTTGAAGCAAAGTGTGGAATGTAAAGCGGACTGTGGAATGTAAATGTAGACTGGACTGTGCATATTAATAGACTCTAGATTGTATATTGTGGATTGCTAATATAAAACTCTAAAATGAAAACCGGGTGGAAAATGAGACCAAACGAGCCAGTTTCGAAGCCCAACGGGCTCCTTGTTTCTAATAAATTACTTTTTACTTTACAGAAATAAAGTAAGCTATACCTAAGAAGGTAATGTATCTTTGTGAAGTTCAGTAGTGTTCAAGTCCTTTGTTACCAATCCAAGCTGTGATGGTTCACCAATGCCACGTCCCTTCAGTTTTTTCATTGATGTGAATGTGGTTTAAGCTCTCACTCATCATCATATGTAACTCCACGCTCTTGTAATTCAGCCTCTGTGCACAGTCGACAGTTCTGAAACAAACCGGTCTATACGGCACAAAAACAAAAAGCAGCATGTTTAGACAAATGTGGTTATTCGTCGTGGTGGTTTGAAATGATAGCTTCTTTTATCGCTTGTTTGACGATATAGTCACTTTAGATGAATAAGAGATCACGAAATTTCGATCGCTTACTGATGGCCTTTATCAGGCGAACCACGCGTTATAAGTTGTTTGCAAAATGAACGAAATTGGATTATCAAGTGCGTGCGCAGTACACCAGGTATTCTTTAGATGTATTTTGTTATAATAATAATAAAAATAAAAAGTTAAAAATATAAAAATACAAAATATTTAACTATCGATGATGTGTAGAGTGAAATGGTAGCGCAGGTAATTCGCGTTTTCGAACATCGGTTATTTGGTGTCTAAACTGCCGTATCGGGTCCAATTTTTAGTTTATCGACAAAATTTTGTTTTATGTGTTTCTCCATATTAATATCTGTAAATTGACGTATAGGTCCGGGTACTTTGTCTTAAAACTTAGCCCTTACGGGGTTTTGTTCGAGACACGGTCAACTCTTTTATTGTTACCTTAAAAATGACTTTTGTCAGGTGGAATCTTGTCATTTTCTCAACGGGCGGAAATATGCCAATGAAGTTATGAGATTGACGAATGTACTAAAAAGGTCCGAGATGTTCGCTCTTGCAAGCTTACTACATTCAAAATAAAGCAGAAAACAGTAGCACATCAAATGTATTGAAGTCGATATAAGAAATAGTTTACTTGCATTGTAGCAGCTGTTCGCTTGAAAAACGTTTTTCTTTTTACGTAAAACTATTAAGAATAAATAACAAATGAACACTAACGCCGTTTCTACCTGTTTTTCTGATATAAAAAAGTTTTCCGTTTTTTCCATCAGCATAGGCTGGGCGAGCAGAAGTTTTTGTTTTTCGGCTCTTGATTGACCCGCCAGAAAAAGAAAACGTCTGCTCTCGCAGGCTACAAGCAGTAGCGTTGTCAAAAACCTAACACGAGAACTTCATTATTTGAGCCATCTATTGAGTTAAAAGTCTCAAGAATATGTTTTAGAAAGTAAATGAAAAAAAAACCTGCAGAAACAGAATCATGGTATATTTTTACTCTCTAATTCGCTTTCTTTGTCTGATCTTGTCAGTACATTGTAAAGTGAAAGACGCTGGTAACTTTTTTCTCTTTGAATGAACCCTGTACCAGGTATAGCAGATATGATAGTAATGTAACTCAAACATATCCTTCTCTTGAATTCCGAAAATAATTCGCAAACTTTCTGCTGCGAAATAAACGTAATGAATTAATAAACTTAATGAACGTTGTTAGCTTTATCTCGTTCCATGAAGATTTATCACTTAACAAATGTATTTTAGAATGGCTTTCTGGGAAAGTCCTACGTATTATATGGTGTAATAAGCTGAGAGTAAATACAAAATTCAAGAAAAGAAAGAACTTACATGGTAATCTGTGAATATCACCAGTCTTCGTGCCGCTGTACATAGTTCACTCAGTTCTTTCTTTGTCATTCGAACACCAATCAGCCATATATATTTGATACTCGGCTGAGGAATACTACTGAGATACTGGATAAGTTCAGTTACTCCTCGGCCCAGTGGATTGTGGGATAGGATAAGCCCCATCAGCTCTGGTACATACTTCAGTCCACGGGCTACTGCTGTGACTTCCTCTTCACCCATCAGTGTATCATTCAGGTTGAGACGAGTCAGATGAGGCACACAGTGCAGGTGTTTGGCAAGCTCAGTGATCTCGTGACCAAGCGGATTTCTATGCAAAGATAATTCCATCAACTGAGGAGCATGCTGTAAACTACGGGCTATAGCCGTGACTTCCTCTTCACCCATCTGTGTACGCTCCAGGCTCAGCCTAGTCAGATTAGGCACACAGTGCAGGTGTTTGGCAAGCTCAGTGATCCCTTGACCAAGCGGATTTGTATGCAAAGATAATTTCATCAACTGAGGAACATACTGTAAACTACGGGCTACAGCTGTGACTTCCTCTTCACCCATCTGTGTATCATTCAGGTCCAGCTCTGTCAGAGGCACACCGTGCAGGTGTTGGGCGAGCTTAGTGATCCCGTGACCAAGTGGGTTTCTTGATAAACACAACACTTTTAACGTGTCAAGATTTTTAAGTGAGGTGGCAAGTATCTGGCACTCTTGATCTCCCATGTCAACATTGGACAACACAAGGGTATCTAAGTTAGGTGCCTCGCGCAGTGATCTGGCAAAGTCAGCAGCACACTTCGAATTCGCTGTGCAACAAATGTTATAAAGTTCTAAAATAACAAGATTGTTAGTGAAAGGGATACGGGAGACCAAACTTTCTTTCAGCTGTGCATAGTCCTGCTCAATAGCCTCATTCGAAGAAATCCAATAAATTTTAATGACTTGCAGTCTGTTTAGAAAAGGCAACATGTTATTCACAACCGTGAGTGTCTTCCTTGTTTCTTTCTCATGGATTTCAATTTTGATGTCAATCTCTCTGACAAATGACAGAGAATGTTTCTGAGTGTGGTCAGATGCTTTCTCATTCAAATCCAAAGAACTGCTGGCATCATGATTCTGTGACACGTGATCTACAGACTTCACAGGAGCAGACTCTGGTGCTGATATGAGTGCATTAAGTAGTTCAGCAGATCGTAGACATAGATCGGTCAATTGGTTAAGAATGCGAGTTAAGTAGAAGACCATTTGCTGTCCTTCTTTCTTTATGAAAAATTCACCACATCGTAGTCTGTCAAATAGGCACTTATCATTATTAGAAATAGATTTGGCGTCACTATAACAGGTTACAATGACAGTTTTCAAATCGCAAAAAATAGATAACATGTCATCATTTACTGATCCGTCAAACATTTTACCAAAAAATAAATAATCTGGTTTAGGTAAAGTGGATGATCTCAAGAAATGTTCTCTGGCGATGGCAGGCAGTTGATTACCAATCACTAAAACACTGTTAACACAACATAGAAATAAGGGGTAGACATCTTGTCTGTCTGAGGCGGGGCAGGAAAGAAAAAAATTTAAGCTGATGCGATGAAACACTATTTGGTCTCCAGAAAACTCTTTAACAGAAGGGTTTTCAGTGAAACTGTACTTTGTCAGACCTTCTTTCTCCCCTATCATGCGCAAATGGCTAAAAACCTCTCTGGTAGCTTCTGATGACAACTCGCAGACAAATCTGAAGACTTCCTCCATTTTTTTGACTTTTTCAAACGAGTCAACTTTTGACAGACAGGTAAAGGTTTCCTTCTTTGCATTCGTCGGCTCCTGAACAATGAAGAAGGCGGATAGAAATTCTTGGACCGTTTTATGAAGAAAGCATGCGACTTCTTCAGGATGAGGTGAGCTTGAAAGCTTCGAAATTTGCAAGAAGCCGACGACAATAAATTTCTCGATGAGAAGGCGAATGTCCTCAGGCAGTTTGCTGAGGTTGAAATAAAGGCAATCATTTAACAGAGCATCAAATGCTAGTTCCCCTAATATTGCGAGGTCTTCTTTGTATTCATCTATGCTTCTAAATTTTTTATCCGAGGTTTTGGCGTTAATGTGATAAAGCAGTGTCTGACAAAAACTACTGTACAGATCCGCGCGCGATGTTAGTAGTACTTGATGACCTTTGACTTTTCCTTTCCATGTTAGAACCAACATCAACAGCAGAAGTGGTATTTCTGCCACACCCCAGAGTTTGTGTTTTCTCAAGAACTCAATAAACTCATTTACGTCTTCTTGGCCACTAAGAAATCTACCTGCAAACTGTTTAATTTTATCTCTGTCATCAAACCCATTAACCTCAAACAGAACATGGCTGTGCGGTCTCAGCTCATTCTCTTTTGACGGCCGCGTTGTCACCATAACAGTACAATCCCTCAGTTGAATGCCTCTCCAAATCTGATGAACTGGTGATGACTTTTCAGCACTGTACTCGTCGAATCCATCCAAAACAAGCAAGACTTTCTGTTGGTTCTGGATGACGTAATCGTACAACTGATTAAATACCACTGGGTCATCAGCAGACAACAGTTCAGCCTTCTCTAGCATGGCACAAAAGTCTTGAGTGTTGCACACGTCTCGCAGCTTGATTAAAAGTACAACAGCAAATTTCTTAAGGATTTCTTTCTCGCCCCTTGACCAGTCCACGGCAAGCTTCTTTGAGAAGGTGGACTTTCCTATGCCTGGCCTTCCATAAACCAGAATTCTTTTAGGGGTGAGATGATGTCCATGACTCGCGAATATCTCACTGTAATCTTTAAGTTTTTCTTTCGTTATTCCAGTGAGTTTTCTGTCATCTCTCAGCAATGATAACTGTACATACACCTTGCCTATGTCCATGGTGTTGTCTGGGTCCCAAGGAGTAATCATCACCTGACTCGCGGAAGTGTTGTAAAATGAGCGCAGCTGACTTTGACTCCACTCCAAAAATGCAGTTACAGAATCTATAAATAATAAGGAAATTTCTTCAGACATTTTCCCCCTATACCCATACCTGAGTTGGGCAAATAATACAGTTGTGCGCTTCTTTGCCAACGTTGTCGATCGGTTGTCATTTCTCAAAAAAGGTACATTTCTTGTTCATTTTGGTTTTATGGGAGGCAAAAATGCTGATTGATAATACAGTTACATTAAACAGCAACTGAAGAATTGAGTTGCAAGTAGAGCACTCCCATATAAAAGTGACGAGGGTGGTTGTCAAAAATGTTGAAAGGAACCCCTAAAAGTTATTTGAAACCTGTTTTGTGGGTGTGGCTCACATTAGTTTTTACATAGGTACCAATAATTTCTAAAAAGTTGTTCCTGTCAGCACATTTTTCCAATTTAATGCCCCAAAAGGTATCGGAATAACTCTGAAAGTGGTCATTTCTTATTCAAACACCCTTGGTTGTTCCAAACCGTGTACTTTAACCCTACTGGGTATGACGATCACCTCCATCACTTTACACCCTTAGTTGTACCAAACCATGTATTTTAACCCCTACAGGGTATGACCATCACCCCCATCACTTTACACCCTTAGTTGTACCAAACCATGTATTTTAACCCCTACAGGGTATGACCATCACCCCCATCACTTTACACCCTTAGTTGTACCAAACCATGTATTTTAACCCCTACAGGGTATGACCATCACTTTACACCCTTAGTTGTACCAAACCATGTATTTTAACCCCTACAGGGTATGACCATCACCCCCATCACTTTACACCCTTAGTTGTACCAAACCATGTATTTTAACCCCCACAGGGTATGACCATCACCCCCATCACTTTACACCCTTAGTTGTACCAAACCATGTATTTTAACCCCTACAGGGTATGACCATCAACCCCATCACTTTACACCCTTAGTTGTACCAAACCATGTATTTTAACCCCTACAGGGTATGACCATCACCCCCATCACTTTACACCCTTAGTTGTACCAAACCATGTATTTTAACCCCTACAGGGTATGACCATCACCAACACCACTTTACACCCTTAGTTGTACCAAACCATGTTTTTTAACCCCTACAGGGTATGACCATCACTCCCATCACTTTACACCCTTAGTTGTACCAAACCATGTATTTTAACCCCTACAGGGTATGACCATCACCAACACCACTTTACACCCTTAGTTGTACCAAACCATGTTTTTTAACCCCTACAGGGTATGACCATCACCCCCATCACTTTACACCCTTAGTTGTACCAAACCATGTTTTTTAACCCCTACAGGGTATGACCATCACTCCCATCACTTTACACCCTTAGTTGTACCAAACCATGTTTTTTAACCCCTACAGGGTATGACCATCACCCCCATCACTTTACACCCTTAGTTGTACCAAACCATGTATTTTAACCCCTACGGGGTATAACCATCACCCCCATCACTTTACACCCTTAGTTGTACCAAACCATGTTTTTTAACCCCTACAGGGTATGACCATCACCCCCATCACTTTTATATAGGAGTCCCAGGGGTCGCAAAGGTCATGGGTTTGAATCCCAATTTTCCCACTGTAGCTGCAACTCCTTCATTTGTTCTAACTGCGATGGTGACATTCTCTTGAAATCTTTTTTACCGCAGCTAATATGAATATACTTTTATGTACACATTATCAGATGATTATTCGAGGGGGGGGGGATTAATCAAGGGATGGCTATTATTCAAGGAAAATATTATATGGTAATTATAAGAATAGTTCTAAGCCAAAATAACAAGCGACTGACATGCCGTGTCATGCTAATTTGAAAAGCAGATGCTCATGAGGTACAGAGTAAAAACAAGAAAACAATTTCCGTAGTTTTAAGGTTGTTTCTGGATGATACCCATGGCAAGACGACAACTGAGTAAGCTGAGGGTGGACTGTACTTTGAGAACCGAAAATGAACCAGAGATGGTTTGGATTATTGTGTTTTTACTTTCTTGAGGCATGAAACAACATCAGTTAAATGAAGGAAATTGCAGGCTTACATCTTTCTCTGACACCCGGCCAGTGGTACTAAAACAGCTAGGGGCTGGGGTCTTACAAAACTGGGCAATGGTGGGGTTCTACAAAAAGAATTGTACTTAATGCACTTCCCTACATGTAAATGTTTTCAGATATATTATTTTATAGTGTAACAAAGAGAAATATCATGAGCGCTCCAAATAAATATGGGAAGGAAACAAGCTAGAAGGAAGGAAAATGAGTGCAAAAAGCAACAATCATTCACCATGTACTTGTTTGGTATTACACTTAAAATAGTAGTACCTCCAGGAAATGGCAACTCTTCCTTTGATTTGCTGGCTGAACTCTGCACCGATGAATCTGCAACAATAAATATCTTTTTAGTCTTAAGTTTGTAAGGGTTAAGGAGATTGCATGGCACTCTAAGGGGCTTCCGGTATTTCCAGTTTGATAGCTTTTAACCAGTTGCCTGCAATTTATTAATATTGGTTCTGGCATGCATCGACATTATTTACCAAGACCAAAATACCATGAACGAAGAAGGGATTTATAAACTTAAATGGTCTCTGGATCTGTCTTTTACTGCAAATGAGGTAAGGAAATTTCAAAGTTTTTCAATGTGGCTATTTCAAACTCATAATAACAGAAGCAGAAGTTAGAATATTTGTATGACTAGGAAATTGATAGTTGACCTCATAAGGTCAAATAACTTTGAAATGCACTTGCGTCATTCTAAATCGTTTGCCCAAAGAAATTTTTACGGCAATCTTGAGATCATCTTATAAAAATTACCCAACAGAAACTAAATCCGTTTGAAGGTTTAGCACATAGTGAAAAATTGTTTTGTTTACAAAGTACTTTTCAAGACGTAAAATGTGTGTCTTCGAAATAAAATTATTTTGCATGCAAAGAACAACCAGGAGCCATAATCAGGGACGGAGACCGTAAGCTGGGGCCCACACAAACCCATGTTAAGGATGTGTTGGTCTATTTTTAGCAGAAATTGCGCCACCCTTGATGCAATGAGAGTGTCCACACATACTACTTTATATGGAAAATAAGTCTTTCGGGTTTGTTGATTGCAAATGAAGTTTTTACGTGGATGCCAGAAGTTTACCTAAACAAAGTGACTGAAACGACAAAAATAATTTTTACAATATATCTATATCACTCAACAGAATAGACACTGGTGACAGATTAATCATAATTAACTTTTTTAACAGAACATGCAGATTATCGAAAAAGTCATTTGATGGTCTTTTTTAAGGTGGGCAGACACGAGGGGTCATGTAGCAGGGACATGTCACAGCGACATGTAGCAGCGACAAAAATATGTGTAGAACACACTAAGGGACTGTCATGTAACAGGGACGTGTAGCTGGGACGTGTAGCAGGGACAAAATCATAGCGTTTGCACACACATGGAAATGTTGCAGTGACATGTCCCCTCGTGTGAACTGATACTATCATAATTATGCAACACCAATTTTGGGGACATTTTGTCCCTGTGACATGTCGCACGGAGTTCAACTGGCCGTAAAAAGTATCCAGTGATTTTTGTTATACCTTTTAAAACCTATCTAACTTTAAAATATGAAAGAAATCGAATTTTATCACTTGCCGCGATATGTTTGATTTTTACAGACAGGCACTCTTAAACTAAAACTGTAATATTGTTTTCACCATTTAAACACACCTTCCCCCTTAGAAGCCTCTATACTCTCCAGTTCATTCAGTTTGTCCTTCATGTTTTCCTCAATCTTCTTCCACTGCTTGAAAAGTTCTTGGAAATGTTCTTCATCCAGAGGGTCCATTTCTTGATCCTTCATTTCATCAATGGCATCTTCATGATCACCTCCTCCTAATCGCACCAGCGTGTCACGGATCTGCTGCCAGTAGTTACTGAATACAGCATCACTAACAGAGCCTTCCCCAGCATGTTTAGACACTGTATTCATGAAATACTTCACACAAACAATGTCAGACTCACGGCTGGTGTCTGCTGTAAGAGGAGGTGTATCCCAGCCAGCGGGTGGAGGACTCAGATTACAGATTGTCCTTAGGAGACTATCAGGAGGGCAGAGTCAAAGCTTGTGGATGACACTTCAGAGGGTGTGGCAGGATACAGTTTACTCCACTGCGTTGAATTCAAGATCCCTTCCTTTCGACGTGACTGAAGTTTACAGTGTGCTGGGTCACATTTTAAGATGGTTTGAAGATTCTGTGGTGGAATTATTCTGTCAAATGTATCTCTCAGTACTCGTGAACCCACGCTGATCAGAAGACGACACAAGCGGGAATAATTGGTTTTCTCTTGGGGGGAAGTTAAATCTGAAGTATTGCCTAAAACAAGCGTTAATAAAAATAGAATACTTGTAAGGATATGATTGGTAACTGATGATACTTATAAAAAAAATATTGTTCACAATTTTTTATTGTAGTGTGGATAGAGTTCAATGCATTGTAAACTCAATTGGTTCAATAATTTAAGCTGTTTTATGGTTGTGCGGGGCTGGTGGCGGGGTTGCAGGTAAGGAAGGGGCTGTTCTACCGCCTTGGATTTGAGTTGGTGGTTCCCGTCTGCAGTTTCTTGGGAACCCAACCTCTACTTGTGACATAGGTGTTAACAAATATAAATAATTAAATGTCCTTTGGCTTAGAATTGAAAGCCGTTATCTCAAACACATGCAAGATGTTAATATAAAACTGCTGAACTGCAGTCGCATTCTGGTTGCTTTACTTCCCATATTTTGCCCCCAGCCTTTTGCCTATTTGCCGTTTCTAATATTACCCTCTAAAAATTATAAACACCCTCCCTTTTTCAGCTTGCTTTTTGTTCTACAGTCGAACCTCCTTAATACGGATACCTAAGGGACAGACCAAAGTGTCCGTATTATAGAGGTAGGGATTGTATGAATTTTTGTATCTTAGGGACCAAGAGAACTGTCTGTAATAGAGAGGTGTCCGTATTATGGAGGTGTCCATAAGGAGAGGTTCGACTGTACATTTAAGGTCTATAAATAAGCCCCACTCACTATTTATTCCACTTTCCTAATGCATCTCTATATATTTCAGGCATATAAATGAGCCCCCCTCCCTCTATTTTAAAAGGCCCTTCACCCATCAAGTGTCTTTCATACATGTAAATTGTAAAAAAAAACTAAATATTTTTTATATGTAGTTTTATATGTTGTTATTATGATAATAAAGGTGGGTAGGTGAGGGTAGCCAGAGAAGGACTGTTAAATAATGTTGTTGTTGACGCTGAAAACTAAAGTGGAATTAATTCATGTAAATGGGGTATTTTTTGCTCTGCTTTTTTAAATGTTTTAAATGTTCAGTTAAACTGGGACTTTTTTGGCTGTGAAAAATTGAAATACATTGTATAGTGATTGATCAATGAACTTTGAATTGGAGAATTCCAGCCTCATTGAGATTATTTTTGGCTCTAGAGTGTTAACAGAACTTTACAGTTACACTGTATGACATCAGAGGCTTATGATTTAAGCTTCTGATAAAAATAATTAAATAATATTCAAGGATAACAAGTTAAAAAAAAAATACAGAAAAAGAAAAACAGTACTGTACTTGTATTACCTTTGTCATAATGAATTTTCTTGCCTCGACCTGAAGCACCAGCAACACCTCCACTTGCACTAGTTCCCACACCTCCCCGCTTAGGACCTTAAATAATAGGAAGAAAGACAGCAAACAGTTATTTAAAGTGCCCCTGTGATCAAATTTTGATTTTCATTTTTTTACATTTTCGTGTACTGTTAGACTTTCTTACTCATCTTGCCAAATTTCAACCCATTACGAACATCAGAAGTCATTTTATTTTAACATTTATTTCCCAGAATTTACGGCCGCCATTAATCAACCTTGTTCCAAGGCTTGGTTGCGAATGGGAGAAAGTGACGTCAAAGACTCAAACATACCTCACGGGTTGAAATTATAATAACAACAAGTGTTAAAAATCACGCGAAAAGCAACAAAAACTTTGGACTTGTTCGTCGTGCAATTTTCTATGCTGATTGTTATTATAATTTCAACCTGTGAGGTATGTTTGAGTCTTTGACGTCACTTTCTCCCATTCGCAACCAAGCCTTGGAACAAAGTTGATTAATGGCGGCCGTAAATTCTCGGAAATAAATGTTAAAATAAAATGACTTCTGATGTTTGAATGAATTGAAATTTGGCAAGATGAGTAAGAAAGTCTAATTGTACACGAAAATGTAAAAAAAAAGAAAATCAAAAATTTGATCACAGGGGCACTTTAAAAGGTACAATGTAGCATTACACAACAATACATGCAATATTTTGTGGATCTTGTTTTGCAATGTTGTTGCTGGTATAAGGCCAAAAACTTTAAGGGGCAATGAGGAGCATTTGTCATATTTGAGGAAAATCTGGAGAGGTTGTACATAGTAGGGGATGGGCCTTATTGTCTTCTTAGAAAAATGGAAAACTGTAGGGGTAGGGGGTCACCAGTGACATCCTCTCTGTGGTTGGCACATGGATAAATCCTGGAAACACATATTGTTATAAGCAGCCATTAAACTACCATGATACATAACCGTCAGGGATGTAGGGATGTAGATAATAGCCGGGAGCCGGGGAAATTACCTGGCTGTCAACTTCATTTTTCCGGCTGTTAAAGCCTAGTGCAGCTTTAAAAGGACTACATTTTTCTATTTTTTACCCGTCTGTCAGTTCTATATTCCCGCCAGTTAAAAACTGAATCAACATCCCTGAATAACCCTATTGTACTTATTACACATGTCCCACTGTGAAAATTCTGCAAAAATGAAATTGTATTTTCCCATAATTACAAACCATGGTGCACCCTGAGTTTTCCACAGACCCCAGTACCCTGTGTTTTATTAAGATAGATAATACAAAAGAAAAAAAAAAGGTTCGTGTCTTAATTCTGAATTTCAATCAACCTCCCACTGGAGCTTATTAAGGAGAAGGAATCAAAAGAGGAATAAGAGAATTGTTCTTTATACAGTACCTTGGTCATGATGAGCTTGCTGGCTTGCACCTGAACACCCAGCAGCACCAGGTGCAACAGTACCACATGTACTACTGGCCCCTTCCTGCTCAGAACCTTAAAGAACAATCAGAAAGAACTTGACAGTCAGTCAGTTAACAGGTGCTGGCTAGCTAACACTCCGATTATAATAAAATCTCAATAACACAATAATTTATGACACAAGAACTTCTGTACATGTATTTATTAATAATAGAACTGAAGGGCTCTGGGCAAGAACATCCTCAGTTCCTTGTTGGAAAATTCTCACAGAAATCTTGGATTTTTGGCCTCAAAAGGGACTCACTTGCCAAAATTATGACTGGATCATGTAAATATGACTTTCCTCGTTTGTACTTTGCCTTCTCAAGGACTTTTTTTGCCTTATTGTTTAAGATCTTAGGTCTCTCACTCCGTTTCTCGTCTTTAAAATCTTTGGCTCTTGACGACCATTCCAACGTTTGCTTTTTTTCGAGTAGTTTAGCGATTTGTTGAACAGAAAACCAGAAGATCTAAGTTTAGATGCTTGCTTGTACTCGTGAATAGAAGATTTATTTGGCTTTGAGAGGATTCATTTCAATATACGGTAAGCTGCTAAGCAAAACACTGGCAATTAATTCAGAGCAACTCGCGGCTGTGAAATGCCGTAAAATGGCGGGAAATTTTCGCGCGTGTGATTTATTATCTTGTATTTTAGTGGGAAAATGAAAAAAGGCCTGCTGCATTTAACCCTCTAAGTATAAGGACATTAAACTAGATTGTTTTTGTGAAAGATTTTATTAAAAGGCTATAACACGAGTCAATACAGAATTAAATACAGGCCTGTGAAGTACATTGTAGAGGAACAAACTTTTGGGACACCCTATATAGGACAATTCTACATTTCGCATTTTTCACCTTTTACATCTTAGCAGTAGTCACATGCGCCCATTGGGCGACTATTGTTTACAAACAACTTACAAGTACAGTAAAAAAAAGAAATTACATTAAATTAAACTAAACAATTACTACACATTATGGGAACATTATCCAAATTGTTATTAATAATTATTGGCTTTGCAAAGTTTAAAAAAACTTTCAAGAGGGTGTTCTTGAATTATTAGTTGTTTTGTTGGGAAACAAAAATACATTTTTTTGTTATAATTATTTTTTTTTAATAATTTTTTTAAATACAAAATACCAGGGTCATAAGTCCAAAACTCCAATCTCACGCCTACTTACATGTACGCCTATGGAGCAATTTCTCACGCCTGACAATTTACAGATTTGAGCTACCAGCCTTAACTGATTGCATGATCCAATTAAAAATATAGTTACGTTCATAAAAATATTGCACCTGTTTGTAGGTTTTTATCGTTCTGGACATTACAATTACAGCTGGATGTTAATAAACGGAGGTCTTAGGTCCATGGAAGTTTCCGAATTCTTTGGAACATCTTCTGCCAACTTCGCACAGCTTCAGACATCTTCGGAACAGATCAGGTTCTCTTCGGATTTGGTCGGGGCACCTTCGGAAATTCTGGCACTACCACGAAAAAATTATCATGCCCATCACTCAGAAAAAGTGGGCAGGTTAATTTATATGTTACAAGTGTATATGTACTACTTTGAACATACACTGTAACAAAAGAAGGTCAAGTCTGCGTTCTTGATTTCCAGGCAAGCTGGCTTTTGGGTCTTTGAGGTAAAATAAAATCTGTTCAACTGTTGGATTGACATTTGAATTTTTTATATCGTTAAACCAACATTTTATAATCATTAAACCAACATTTTGCAGGGAATTCTATAAAGGTGTGTACAGTATAAGTGAATCATTGTTTGTGCACAAGGTGCACTTATCATCTGTGGTGATTTTAAATCTCTTAAGTTCCTTTTTTGTAACAATTATTATCCTGTGCAAAAGTTTAAATGAAAATTGTCTGAGTTTATTCCATAAGTTATTAGATATATTTTTGTAAAATGTTTCCACTAAAGGGCCAAGGAACTTGGGAATTGCTGCCTGTAGGTTCAAACACATGCATGACTTGTACACGAGTTTATAAAAAGTTTGTAATAGTTTCTACACAGCATTTTTGGTAACATAACACTAAGATCTTGAGACCGTTATTGTTCTCAGATTTTCAAAACCGATCCTCCTGTAAAATTTTCGTTTGAAAAGCATTTTGTTTCAACTCGTTGGAAATAGCTGCTCAATAACTTGGAAATAATGAACTTGGTAATTAACTTCTTCTGAAACTCTTGTAAGGTAAAAAATTTACCGTCTTAAGTTCAGCAGGTCTTGCACTAAATAATTAATGTATTTTACTGTTGTAGTACATCTGCGATGTTTGTAATATTAGGGCGTGGCACTCATTCATGACTGCACATTTTCAAGTACATTCACTCTATACACTGTACATGTACATGCATATCATTCTTACTTGGCTTTTTTTTCCATGTTTCAAATGGTTTCTTTGCACTTGTTTTTAAATCATCCAAAAAGGACCTTCTTTGCTTTTTTGACATCTTTCCTCACCATATGGAACCCAAGCTATAAGAAAAGTCGGTACAAGTACATGAATGTCAATTTCCTAATCTCTTACATTACATTGTAATCATATCAATTTTCAATATGCATATTTAGCGAATTCTCACATTCTTGATATTATGTTAAACAGGTGTCAGATTGTTTCTGGATTGTTCCAGACACCAAATTGCCAGGTTAATAAACAAATTGCCTGTTTTTTTTTCTGTTTATTAAACAGGTTAAACATGGCAAATTTGTTTATTCTAAAAATCATACTTGTCCAATACTCGGACAAATGTATGCATTGATAGCATTGTACTGTAACAAATTGTGCTGTATTATGCGGTTCTAGAATGTATTGTTAAACTATTGTTATTCATATAATACAAAACAATGTTATGCATAAATTTGAATTATGACTGTCAGTACAACAATCATGTATTATAAGTGGTAACTGCAAGTTCATACGTACTCTTTGCCTCATATGAATATGAATTCCAAGGTCAAAATTTTCAAACATTTCTACTTGTCTGGTTGATATCAATCGATGAACTTTTTTTTGTGACTATCGATTGGTCATCGATTGGCCGATATCAATCGATATCAATTAACTAATTTCATCGATTGATATTGATTTATCGATTGAATTTCCGATCATCGATTTCATCGATTGGTAACGCCGGGATAAATGGACACCATCGGGACCAGAAAAAGTTTCCGTTTAAGAGAGGTGTCCGCTTAAGAGAGATTACTGCTTATGGGAGGTTAAAAATGTAGTGTTTGTATGTGGCTGGGACCACGACTAAGTGTCCGCTTATGGGACGTGTCCGTTAGCGGAGGTTCAACTGTATTTCTGGGGGGGGGGGTTGGGGGGAAGAAAAATTGGGTTATTTCTGAGGGGGGGGGGGGGGGAGACATGTCAGCACTTTGATCTTTTTTTCTTGGGGAGCAATTTTGACTAACCTCATCCATGGGGGGAGGGGGGGGGGTGTGGATAAAAAATGGAATGGCCCTTGAGATAGCGGGGGATTCGATATAGCCGGTGCTCGAAATAGCGGGAGTCTACTGTATAACCAAGCTTTTTCTTTTAGAAAATTAATCCATCAATCAAAAGAAACTAATAATTATGTTATTCTAACAATATAACCACTTATCAAATAGGGTAACGGACTAATGGGTAACGGGAAAAAGTGGAATGAACGTATAAAATATTTTATAAGAAGTCTTATTAAAGTAAACTGCTTACCTCGCTAGAACATATTTGGGGACGTTGCTCAATCAACAAATAGAAACGAGATGAACAGCGTATTACGGACTTGTTAAAGGTAATAAGCCCGTGAATCTACGCGTTTCTGGACCTCCTAAAAGCGAACTGATAAGAAAAAACATGTATTGCTAAACGAAGCAACTTTCACTTTCTGTACCGCAACGATGCAAGGAAGAAAAGAGGCTTGGCCACAACCAAATATGGTAATGAGGCGTTTCAGCTGTCCATCAAACGCAAATATTTTTATCACAGCGTGTTTCCGGTGTTTCACAACTGATTTGATGACCTCTGCTCTGCATTTACGACATTCACTGCTTTATTTATACATGGGAAAAACATTACCCGATGTTATCAGATGTTTAAAACAGAATTCAATATGATGTGAACCCGGGATTTCGTCCCGCATGACTGTAGGAGGAGTCACGCATTGTAAACAGGAAGCAGTCACGCACTCGATTGTCACGTCGCTATTAAGTGGCCCTGCATTCTGTATTAAATCGCTCCTAAAATCGTATTAAGTGACCATTCTGGTGTTAATTTGGGTCGCAAATTTTAGTCAGGATTTTTTGGCAGACATTCCTGCAATTGTTTGCTTGGGTTTGAAAAAATATGGCTCCGTCGGCTCCGTCACGAACGAACATTTTCAAAAGACTGGAAACCAGACGAGTGTT
Source organism: Cladopsammia gracilis (assembly GCA_022457155.1). Lineage (NCBI taxonomy): Eukaryota > Metazoa > Cnidaria > Anthozoa > Scleractinia > Dendrophylliidae > Cladopsammia > Cladopsammia gracilis. The sequence goes on along the minus strand of JAJGOT010000628.1, from coordinate 272,098 downwards.
AATATTTAGCTCGTGAGTGAATCTGCCATGGTCCACTGGACGTACCTACTTTATCACGCTGTTTGATCCTTTAGTTAGTTTTGCAGAATTTGTTCCGTAAAGGTAAGATATTCATTCCTTCCAAAAATACTGTAACAGCATAGCATCATATTTTCAAGTTGCGTCAGTTATAAACTCAAAACTACAACAATGGAACCTTGATAAGAGCACAGAGAGCAGATTTTATAATTCAATTGGATTTATGACCTTGAAATTCCTTGAAAAGTTTGTGCTAACAAAGGCTGTTCAACTGTATGTGTTTGTGTTCAGTGTTTCAACATTGAGCCCTGTGAGTTTTTAGGTACAGATATCACGATTTGTAACTACGTGCCTACTCAGGCATTTGTTGACCCTTCACTCCCAGAGTCAGTTATGGAGACATGTATTATTAGTTTCCGGCGGTATCAATCAATGAAAATCAATCATTGATTGCAATCAATATAATCAATAATAATTAATTGATTGATATTGATTGGTTCAACCAATCAATAGAAATCGAAACTCACTCACTGACACGTCTTAATTTTATTAATTATTATTGATTTTTATAGATAACCAATGACTGGTTATGCAACAGTAAAACCTGAGCTTTTACGGCATATGTATGTCACGCGTCATATACCCGACAGAATTTTGCATGCTGCGGTAATCCGATTGCACACACACTTGAGTTGGATACCGGTAAAAACGTCCGCGGTAAAATGTCCATAATGTTGAACCAAGATCTCGTGGAACTATCCATATTCTGTGTCGTTAAAGGCTACCTCGAATGCCATTTTGATGTGAATGTTGGAGAAACATTTTTGGCATCCAAGAAGAGAGGAGAATGTGGGAAGGAGTTGGGAAGTATTCTGCTGCTAAGACCATCACTCGTTTTAGCTAATTAGTATGTTCTTTGTAGAAAGCAATCTCAGGGATGCTAAAATTAAAGGATACGTATAAGTTATAATATATATGAGAACGAATAAACTTTTTGAAATCATTTGTCAATTCATATAATGCGTTTTATTGAAAAGAAAACTGCGATTTGACTACTCAATGAAAATCAATATTAATCAATGATAATCATTATCAATCAATGGTAATCGATAATAATAAATGAAAATCGAAACTCACTCAAATTTGGGGCTTCGATTTCTATTGATTTCCAATATCAATCAATTGATTATTATTGATTATATTGATTATTGATTTTCATTGATTGATACCGCCGAGATTAGTTCTAACTTTTGAGTCTGTCAACGAAATCCTATGGTGTGACCTTTCAATTCAAGTGAAACATCTTCGGCAGTAGTTTTGCAAGTTTACAAAATGAAATTTGGGATTTTTCTTGAATATTTTTTATATAATTTCGCACTCTTGGGAGTCAAGGGTGAATGAGCAAGCATACCATTTGGCTAGTAATTTACATCATCTTTTGCAGGGCTTTCATTAATAAGGGCCAGAGGCCAGGGATTTTTTTCTTGCTACCACACTTCTGTGTCCTGGCTCCTTTAATTTCCTTTAATGCTGCTAATATAGAACTGTTATTTTCTCAGGCTAATCATTCAGTATTAGTGGAACTTCAAAAGTTAGTGACAACCCTGCTTTTGCTATACACTGATGATAAAGTAGATTGCAAGATCTCACCTATTTATTTGCTCAATTGTCAATGGACCTCAATGCTACATTGTACAGCTGTAGCTCCCATGTGGATGTATATAGGGGGGCATAAAGGGTTTGCGGTGATGCGGTTTTGCGTTATTTTTGGTGCGGTTTTAAGTAAAAAAATTTTAACATGCTGTATTGCGGTTTTATAAGACTCAGCAGTTTGCGGTTTTCATAAATTTGGTCAATTTTGGATGCGGTATTGCAGTTTTGTTAGCTTTTTCTGCGCGGTTTTGCGGTTTTCGGACCCCCCTTACGTCCCCCTCTGTATACATTCAACATGGACCTGGGTTCATGGGCCACCCCTGTGGACCTGGTCCATCGACCACCTGATGGACCACCTCTAATTTTTGTCAATTTTAATTTTTGTTCTGAATTTTTTTTGTCAGTTAATAAAGTATAGGCTGCGGACTGGGGACAGGGTATAAAACACAGTCTTCAAATAAATATAGCATTCAGCATCAACATTTAACTTCCTACTATCAATGTAATTGCAATTTTACGCTTTTGCCGACATTGCATATTAGGGACCGTTCATTATTTATGGGAGGGGGTGGGGGGGATGGGTGAGAAATTAACAAATTTTCCTTTTTTTTATGTCCCCCCCTTAGTGAATCTGGATTTTTTCAGGTCCCCCCTGTTCTGTCGGGGAAAAATTTCAATACCCCCCCCCCCCCCCCACTATTAATCTGAATTCTATAAAATAAAAGTTGTATTGTATGTATCCATACTGTATATTTGTGGGGCGCGATGATGTAGTGGCTAGCGTGTTGGTTTGCAGATCTAAAGTAGGTGAAAATTTGGGGTGACTGTATTGCTGTCTTGATATTAAAAACTGTGCTTCCAATATCATATATGTAGTTTTAAACATATACAGCTGTAGGTGTAAATTTGGGATATGATGGGCCTGGGGAATGATGGGAATGAGGATATAATGGGAATGGGGATATGGAGGAGACATAAACCTGTATAAACCAGACATAAAAGCAATAAAACCATAACATGTTGTAACAGGAAATGAAAAAAAGTTTAGAATAATTTTCAGTAAATATATTTAATAAATAGTTATTACAACTTATGGCATTTTGACTCTTGTGTGGTTTTCTTTATCGAAGCAGTTCAACCACTTGGTCCACTGTGCATTTGAAGAACTAGAGTTAAGACTTTATAGTTGTTAATTACTATCACAACCAAGACTCAGCTGGGCTATATAAAGATTTTAATATTTCAATATACAAAACCACTGCTACTGAGAGCTACTGAGCAACCCAAAAACCAGGAGTAGTGGGTGGGTTGACTCACTTACAAGGATGACAAGGGACTAACTGATAACTACAAGATACTAGTAACAGTTCTTCAACTTAATGTCCATGTAGCAGATAAGGAAAATTCCTTTGGCTAGGGTTATAGATACTAATTAATACTTTTAATTTCAATCACTAAAACCCTCCAGTTTAATACTGTTACAATCCAGTAATATGTTTAATGGTGGGTTAAAACTTTAAGTAATGTCGTGTACAATTATGGAAGTACCAAAATAATAAAGAAATTAAAATTATAAACCATGCTCCATGACTGCACCAAAACACTGTGCAAGGCTGTGCTCTTTAATAGAAGAATCATAGAGAGCCCAAAGGCTCCCAGCCATGAAATCTGGGGTGCCCCGCTCTTTTTGGTACACTGTAATTATGTTTTCGCTTTTTTATTTAAGACATCATCTGTTTAAAATTTCAAGACCCCCCTCCATAACAAAAAAAATTCCCCAGGACCCCCCCTTTTGCAGTGGCTAAAATTTCAGGTCCCCCCATTTTCTCACCCATCCCCCCCTCCCATAAATAATGAACGGTCCCTTACACACAGTCCGATTCCTGGCAGGTACTGTTGGGGCAGGAGCATGTGCAGTTTTAGTGTTCTCCTCGCAGATTTTGTGATGCAAGTAGAACAAAAAGGACTGGGTCAAGTCTCAAGCTACCATACTATTATTATGGGATGCAGACAATGCCATGTGCTCTTCTTTTGGATTCGCTGTGCATGTGCAGTCAATAAATACTGATAAAACAAAGCCTAGTGGAGTATAAACAAACACATGAACACATGCGTTTGTTTATACTCCACACATGGGATTGTCTGCATCCCATAAATAGTAGCTTGGAACTTGGTCCAGTCCTTCTTGTTCTACTTGCGTCGAGCAAAATCCGTGAGGAGAGCACTAAAACTTCACATACTCCTGCCCCAACAGTACCAACAAGGAATTCAACTACATATAAAATGCAAATGTTGGCAAAAGCGTAAAACTGCAATTATATTGATAGTAGGAAGTTAAATATTGATGTCGAATGCCATATTTATACAAACTTAAGACTGTGTATTAACTGACAGAAACATTCAGAAAAAACATATTAAAATTAGTAATACTACGTAGTGCCTAAATGCCCATATACGGCAAAGTATTTGGATGCCATTTAAGAACAATTTCATCATCTTGAATGATGACAACACCTTTGCCTCAAAAGGTGGAAAGCTTACTTGTTCACCAACTATATTATACTTAACAGAAGAGCAGTTTGAAAAAAAGAGAAAAAAAGAAAATATAATTCCTTGAACATCACAAACTTGTGAATAGCTGCATAAGTTCCCAAATTTAAGAATTTTGTGAGATTATTATCAGGTAACCCATGTTTCAATTTTTTAATTATTTTATCTATTACGCATATTGTAATTTATTTGACATCACACTGATCCTGCACAAGTGCAGTATCACAGCTGTCACATATGAAGTTGTATGGCCTTGCTCACCATGAGTCTTCTATAGCTCCCTGGTACATCATCAGGGGCATAACTAGGATTTTTCAAAGAGAGGGGAGGTCACTCTGTGTCACACCCAGGATACTTACCAGATTGTCATGTTGACATCCACACTGCGTTTTACTAAAATGATCTCACAAAAGGGGGGTCACGGGCACCCCAGGACCTCCCTAGCTACACCCCTGGTCATGGGATCGATTGATGTTTGGGGCACTTAGAATTTTTCTTTTTTCCATTCTGTCCCTATTTAATTTGGCCACCTCCTCCCAATAAGCACCCCCTTCCTAATAAGTGCCCCATCCCTTTTTGAATGTCATTTTGGTAATAAGTGCCCACTTTCTTATAAGCGCACCTTCCCCCTTCACTGTTATTTTTAGCACACCTTGTCTCAACAGTTATTTCCATGTGAGAGCACACTCCTTCAAACAGAAGTTCTCGTTGAAGACATTGAAGTGTAATAACAAACCATATTTCGTGATCAAACCATTGTTACTGTTGTTCTGAGACTATATATTGGTATAACAAATTGTACATTTTCTGTTATCGTTTTTGTCAAAAAAGAAATAAGTGCCCTCAACCTAATAAGTGCCCCTTCTCCATGACCTACCAAAAGTAAATAAATGCTCCGAATCATTACAGTATTTGACTTAACAACATTTTTGAGATGTTCATTTCCTCTGAAAACAATTTCACTTTACATATTAAGGATTCATATTTTCAACAGGTTTCTCTTAGAATCTTTAATTGATGTCAACTGTTACATGTCTTTGGCAGAAGAACGAAAAGCCAAACAAGAAAGACAAATAAGAAGAAGCATTTCAACAAAAAGTTAAAATTGTGGTCATTGTAACAAGTTATTAACAGCCTCAGATGGAACATCTGGTGATACACGATGGAGCATCTCTGGACAAGAAATCATATAAACGAACACATACAGGAGAAAGGTCATACAACTGTAGGTACTGTAGTAAGTTCTTTAACAAGTTATCACATTGCAAGGTGCATGAACGGATCCACACTGGCGAGAAGCTGCATAAATGCAATCATTGTGATAAGTGCTTTAAAAGTTCAGAGCATCGTAAGATGCATGAACGGACACACACAGGAGAAAAACCGCACAAGTGCAAGCATTGTGATAAATGCTTTATCAAACTATGGCATTGTAGGATGCATGAAAGGATACACACAGGTGTGAAACCTCATAAGTGCAAGTATTGTGATAAGTGCTTTAGGGTGTCATCAAATTGCAAGGTGCATGAACGTACTCACACAGGAGAGAAACCTCATAAGTGCAATTATTGTGAAAAGTGCTTTACCAAGTCATATCATTGCAAGAGACATGAGCAGATACACACAGGAGTAAAATCTTATAAGTGCTTTTACCAGTCATCAAGTTGCAAGAATCATAAAGGAACAGTTGAGAAACGTTATAATTGCAGGTATTGTGATAGGCGATTTAGCCAGTCTTTGCACTGCAAGGTGCATGAACGGACACATACAGGAGAGAAGCCTCATAAGTGCAAGTATTGTGATAAGTGCTTCACAAACTCATCAAATTGCATAGCACATGAACGAATACACACAGGAGTGAAACCTTATAAATGCAAATATTGCGATAAGCGCTTCATCCAATTATCAAATTGCAAGGCGCACCAGTGGACACACACAGGAAAGAAACCATATAAATGCAGACATTGCAATGAGGGCTTTAGAAGGTCATCACACTGCAAGAGCCACGAACAAGAACATACAAGAGAGACGTCTTTGCATGACATACAAGAGATACAATATTAAGATATTTCCTCTGGTTTGAAATGGGCTACTATATTGAAAACTTCATGTATGAAATGGTGAAAATAGCAGATTACTCACATGATTTTTATTTTCTTTATAAGTAGTTAGATTTTCGTTTCATGTGATATTTTAGCTGGTGATTATTATAATATTCTTTACGTTACGTTTACTGTTTTATTGTAAAGCGCTCAGTTTGAAAATTTTCCATAGCGTTACGCCGTCGTTTAAAAAACAACCTAACTTTTCAGTAACTATAAACAAAGAACAGCCTTGCACACGACTTCGCTTACCTTATCTCCAATACAGTGTTTTCACCACGTCCTTTATTGCCTTCCTGTTTTAAAAGCTTCTGTTTTTGTTTTTGCAAACAAAACAATTTGAATTTTACTAAATGTGTCCTCACCATATCTACAATACCCCGATCAGAAAGAAACCACTATAGTACACAGCATAAATCGCAACACCAGGTGCTAATAGAAGCCACTTTCCGCCCGGCAAACCAGTTTAACTGACAGGAAGCTGTACGTCAATGTGAGAGGCATCAAAATACCGTTCATTTGAAAGACTTCCCCTCTTACATATTAAACATGTACGACACTTTGACAAGTACAAATCACAAGCGACTGATTTTATGTCTATAAATGAAAAACAGCATCCTCAGAGACGCAGGGCAGTTAGTTGGGGCAGGACGAAGTAAAAACCCGACAAAAATCGGCGCGACGAAAGCTTTTCAAGAGCGAGTGAACGAGCCCCGGCTCGTTCACTCGGTTTTTGAAAACTTTCGTTGTGCCGATAATTGTCGTTTTTTTACTTCGTTCCGCCCCGACTAACTGCCCCTGAGTCTCTGAGGATGGAAAAACAATAGAATCAAGGATGACTCTGTAATCAAATTTTGTTTTCGTCTAAACTAATAAACAGAAAAACAACGTTCAACTGCTCGTTGTAGCTCATTGTACATAGGTCATTATAGTTCATTGTAGCTCGTTGTAGGTCACTGTAGCTCGTTGTAGGTCACTGTAGCTTGTTGTAGGTCATTGAAGCTACAGTCGAATCTCTCCTTACGGACACCTCTCTAATAGGGACACCTCTCTATTACGGACAGTTTCCCATGCCTCGACAAAATTCTCACATATTTTCTTTAACAAAAAATCCCTATAATACGGACCCTCTCTAATACGAACAACGGACACTAAATCTCGGTCCCAAAGAGCAAATTCATATAAACGTAACCTCTTTATTACGATAGTTTGAGTAAGTAATGCAATTTCCTGTTTGTGGTTACAAACATATACCGAAAGACGTTTTCAGAATTGTACTTTATATTACTTTTTTACATGCACCATTACGTTGTAGTTCGTTTCGTTTTAAAACAGTGATTCGTATACCTTATGTAGCTGAGAATTTTACAATGTAGTACACTACTGATAGACAGTGTCTCAATGCTGTATATTAATCAATTTAGATGCAGTTAAAAGACGAGTGTGGGCCTGTTTTTAGTTACTGAACAAAAACTCAGTGGAGTCTTAAAAGTGACGTCATCGTGGTGACCTCTATAATACGGACACTTTGCTCTGTCCTTTCGGTGTCCGTATTAGAGAGGTTCAACTGTGATTGAATGTAGCCTGCGTGGCAGGCGTAAACGGGGAGGGGGAGACGGAGGGGGAGGGGGCGCGCGAAAAAAAGGGAGGGGAAAGGGAAGAAACGCCTGCCATAAGAACCGGGCTATTCGCATTACGCCCACCAATTTTCAGATAATCGAATTATGTCAACTGTCATAACGTTGACCAATCAGAAACTAGCGCGCGCTTTTACGCATGGCTGACTTCACGCAGGAATTTACCAACCGCCTCGTTCGAGTTTTATCGAATTTGGGAAAGAAAGACAGAAAACGACGTTGACGTTGCAGAAAACGAAGGTGACAATGCACAGGCTGGCGACATTTTAACAACCTACCGCAGTAATATTGATGATATTTCAGGAACAACCGAAAAACAGCTGAAGTAATGATTTTATATTCCAGTGCAACATCGTTGTACGCGATTCCTTTGACAATGCAACGAAATCGCTTATTTCAAACTTGGAAGGCTGTCGTATCCAGTGGGCAAAGCTGCTAGCACATCCCTGCCATCAAGAAGAGATCGTACAGCCGATTATTGTTCAGGTTTCAAGCTCAAATTGTAGCAACATGTACCAGCGAGATTTAAATCGGCCAAAGCTTTCGCCAAAACGTCTCCATCCGCCGCCATGGTGAATGCGATGTGTTTACATTTTTGAATAAATTACTCATATTGCGTTAGCTAATTGGATTTTGCGGCCGCCAGCGACCGCTGAAATGAACAAAAGGGGATCTTTATTGCAGGCGTCCTTTCCCGTTCTCTCCCCAGTTCCCCCTCCCCGACGCCTGCTACGCAGGCGAATTGAAGGTCATTGATGGTTATTCCTTGTTTTAATACGAATAAACAGCACCACAGTAAAGTAACTGCTCCACAGCTTTCATTTGAATGGTCACCCTTGTGGTTTCGTCCACAGACTTCACATTTAAAACCACCTTAGCTTGTACAGCATAAAAACAGTACTGCAGGAAAGTATTGCTCAACAGCTTTTATTTGAATGTTCATAATTAAGGATTTCATCCACAGTGAAAAAAGCGTTTCGTCCAATCACAAATCTCAGTATATATAAAACAAGCAAATTACTTCATGGGTAGTGCTTTGTACGGTATTTACGCACTCGTTGCTTTGTATCAGATGACGCAAAGTTATAACCATTAAACACCGGAAAAGTCCTTCTCTGTCACTTTCATTTGAGTGGTCACACTTTAGAATTGTATTCACAGACTCAAAAGTTACAACCATCTTGTACAGCATAATAAACAGCATCACAGGAAGGTACTGCTCAAAAGCTTCCATTTAAATTGTCACACTTTAGGAGTTCATCCAGAGACTCGAAAGTTAGAACCACCTTGTACAGCATAATAAACATCACCACAGGAAAGTACTGCTCAGCAGGTTTCATTTGAATGTTTACACTTAAGGATTTGACCCACAGAAAGATCAGTCCATACAACGCGACAGGAGATTCGATTCTACGAGTGAAATGGTTAAAACCCGTGACTTTTAAATTGAGTTCTAGGGTAAACTTTTGCCGTCCAAAACGTCAGTGACTCTCACGACCAACAAACATTTTTCTTTCAACATTCCACGTGGGATTGTCTTTGCAAGGTTTGGGTTCAAAAAGAAACCTCGGATCCATGACGCGATGGTCAAAGGTGGTAGTCGGACAAAAACGGGAAAACTTCGGTATAGGATGAACATGTTTTGTGCTGTCGTTAGCATTGCGTCCAAAGTACCGCATTTTCTGCACGTACGTGCCGTGAATCCCTAAATACGAGTCACACAAATTTGTGATATTATTAAATTTGGGAGAAAACGAAGCTGGGGGATCATGATAAAGTCTCTCGTCGTGAAAAAACAATTTTCTCGTAATGTTATTTAACCACAGTGCGATCTGTTGATCAGCGTGCGGATGGCATAGCATTGTGCTTTCATTTTGTGCTAAAAATGTTTGGATGATGTCTAGAGTGAAAATCATGAACGCCTCATCTATCCACGCAATTCGGAGAACCTGGTGGCAGTGAAAGTATCCCCAGACTAAACTTTTCTTTGGTCGCAAAGGAAGCTCGGAAAGAAGTCTCTTTAAACACAGGAAGTAGTCATCATCAATTCGTAGAAGGAACTGGAAGTTAAATTTAGCCATGGCCCATTTGATGTGGTTGAGGAAGCGAAGTCCAAACTCCCGTCCTCCCAGGAGCGGCTGCAGTTCTATATCGTTATAAAGATATTTTTCATGGACTGTAAGATTGCGCTGAACGTGGTCCACAATGAAGCCATCGGTAATGAAGATGCACTGGACCTGCTTAAGGGACTGAAAGGGAAAAAAAGCAGATGTATTTATTACATGGGATGGTTATATTATAAACGTAACAGCTGCTTTTAACTCGTGAATATTCGAAGCGTCGAACGAGTTATACAAGTTAAACGAGTTATACAAACGAGTTATACCAGTGAGACAAAATTGCACTCTATCGGTCGATCGGCTGTCAACATTTAGCCCGCGATATAAAATGGTCACCTGCCTTACCCATGGGGATGGCGCTTGGAGGGAGGGGAGGGTGAGGAGTTAGACGCAAGGGGTCAGTAAAACCTTAAATCGTTTCATCAGTGCATTATCTTCATGAGTGATTGTCAGTTGATTGAGAGCTATTGAGAAGTGCTATACTAATGTTGAAGGCCCGGTGGGGGAGATTCCCATATAAGAGTGACGGGGGTGATCTTCGTACCTTTTAGGGGTTAAAATTCATGGTTTGGTATCACCATTGGTGTTTGAATCGAAAATGACTTTCGTTATTCTGTTACCTATTATAGTATAAGCCAGAAAAATGTGCTGACAGGAACAAATCCGAAAAAATTGGTACCTATGAGGGGTAGAAATTAAAGTGGGCCACACTCACAAAATAGTGTTATGGTACCTTTCAAATTTGCGACGATCACTCCCGTCAATGTTATATGGGAGTACCCCCTCCCCCGCGGGGGGTTGAGGGTGGTTCTATCTTATAAGCTTCTGATTTGGATGTCATTAGCACCAAATTGCTACCAAAATCTACTGAACGGTTTTCTTTTAATGATTGTTATGTTGTACAAAGTGGATCTAACTTTTGAGAATGCAAACGAAATGTAATTTGACCATTACATTGTAAGCTTTCTAGTTTTACTATGATCAGTTACGATATTTGCATCGGGATAATTCCTCTGGTTTCATGAAAAATGGGCTCCCATTGAAAATTAAAGCTTTGATATCGTGAAAAGTGCGATTTTTATATTCTTTTTATATATCAAGTTAGTTTTTTGTCTCATGTAATATTTTAGCCGGTGATCATCGTTATATGTTGTATCTATGATTCATATCTATGATTTTTTGTAAACGGCGTTTGATTACTTTCCATAATAATGCGCCATCGCTTAACAATTAAAGGGATACTTTCCCTCCGAAATAACGAAATTTTGCTGATTTAATTCCCTGTTATATCGCCAAATGCCACCAAATATACAACTAAATTGGATAAAAAGATTCTATAGAGCAAAAGAGAAGCAGTAGTTTGGAGAAAAAGTGCAGGATTACAAGGATGGAAGTGGATTACAGTCCATCAATTTTGATTTCGCGGTGACAGGCGGTCAAGAAATCAAAGTTTCTGGTGGAATATTGAGTTTTTAGTCAAAATTTTGTCTTTTTAGTTCATATTTCTTTGCGTTCATCAATTTTGGCGATGTTTTCTTCCTATCTTAAGATAATAAAGCAAGCTTAAAGCAAGCTACAGGCCATAATCAGGAAAACACGATATTTCAGTCGAAACAGTGTCCCTTTACACAATTCAGCGTTAAGCTGCGCATGACTGATTGACTTACGTTATCTCCAGTACAGTGTTTCCACCACGTGTCCCTTATCGCCTGCCTTCTGTCAAATCTTTGAGGTGCAGTGCTTACAATAATTAAAAGAAGCACTTTTTGCTTTTTATTTCCCAAGTCTTTGAAATCAATCAGAGGAAGTGAATTTATGTTGGAAATATCTTTTTGTTTTTCATGGCTTGCTATAGGAGAACAGTTTTTGCTTGAATCCTTATGACCAGTGGAAACTTCCAAGCTAGACAAAACTTGTGGATGATGGTTGTTAGGGATGCAACCGATATGAGGTAGTGAACCATGATTTATACAACTTTGAAGTTGAACTGAGAAATAGGTATATAATAGTAATGCTGCTGAGCAAAAAGCAAATGAAATAAACAGCATGTACATCAGGAAGGTTGGTGTCTGTCGACACCTCATGGCTTGTGTGGTCGTTATCTGCCTGACTCAATTGTGAAGACTTGTATGGATTCAGCTTTACTTGCTTAGACAAGTCCCACCATCTTCCTGCATTTGACCCTTCAATAGATTTTCTAGAAAGAGAGAAGATAACACTTTGATCACCATCATTATTACTCAAACCTCTTTGCTACTCTATGTTAATACGGTAGCCGGGGGAGGGAATCCCATAAAAAATAACGGGGGTACTCGTCGTACCTTTTAGTGGTAAAACTGTGAAGATTGAGCCGAAAAAATATGATAGAATATGACTTGTGTTATTTTAGAGGTAAAATTTCATGTGAGCCACGCCTATCAAACAAGATTCTGGTACATTTTAGAGTGTTCTTCGAACATTTCCGACGAGGACCCCGTCATTTTTATCATGTGAGTCCCCCCCACCCCCCCCCCCCCCCCCGCCTGGATGTGTCATCAGTGATATTTACGCGGTATCTTTGTAAGCCACTTATTCACGTGACCCTGATGTGTAATGAGATGCTTTTCACAATTTTTTTTACACAATTAACATCAGAGTTCATGTGAATATCTATCATTAAAGGGAACCTCCATTGTCAGAACAAATCGACGTTAAATTGTTGGAAATAATGTCGAAATTTAATTTTATAAAAGAACAGGTGCAAATATAATTTTATTGTGCAAATAAAATGGATAAAGATATCGCAAATTTTCGCTTTTAAATTTCCCGCGCGCCGCACAATCCCCGCCGCACTGCAGTTGAGCCAAAGTGATAAATTATTCATATGTACTAATCTTATATGCGTTACTTTAATGTATGCAGTGTGAATAGTAAACTATCCAGCACTGCACCATTGTCGAACCGCAAAAAGATATGGGGATAAATTTGGCTCTCGTCCCTTTGTGTCATTCAGTGTCCTTCTGTTACCATACCAACGATGGACTCCTCCCCAATACCAATAACTAACTAAGGAGGCCATCGTTACAACCTAGTTGTAACTTCCCAAAACTAAACGCAAACCTAACCCGATAGCCCTGGTGGGAGAGATTGTCCATCTTGACTCACATACGTTCCTTCTCATGAGGTCTCTTCCCTAGGCTGTCCGAACGTATATATACAAACCGTTTCAACTAATTAAAGTTTTCCATGTACTGGTAGGCTCCGTACCCGCGTTCGAGGCCAACCTTAACGAAGCCCTAGTTGAGATCAAAACCTTCGCTATAGGTGGCCGTAACCTGACTTGTTAGCGAGAACAGTCTGGTGAAAGTCCTTGAAGACATACCGAGGCAAATCCGTCACCGTGTCCAACGAGAAAAGGCTTCTTCAGCATCCACAAGTACCGTGCATCGTGACACACTCTCGGCTTGGTGGTCTCAGCCGTTACGGGTAGTACTAAATGAGGTGGTTTTACATGACCAACCTTACCCACGAGCGAGATCGCACCGGTTTGCAAGCGACTTAAAAGCGTTTTCCGGACAAATTCTCCAAAATATTTACACGATACGTTACTCCTTAGTGAGTATTCAGGGGGTTAGCCGGTCGGAATCGCAACGTTCCCCCTTGAACGTCCCCCTAAAGTGTCCTAAGTATGGGAATGTTAACACATTATGCTGCTATCGAAGATAGCACATTCTCCTGGTTTAATAAGGGTGCCAACTTCGCTATTTCTGTCCAATTAACTGCATTTCTATGGAGTTCCTCTGCGACAAAAAAATGGTTCGGATCCCGGAACATTAATTCATCAAGCTGTCCAATAGCCTCTCCCTTTTTCTACTAGTCGAGCCATTTTCAAGCCGGTCATTTCCTGCCCTCTCACCGCTGACCCATACGGGGTTTCCCCCGGTATTGACCCACTGAGCCGCATTTGTGCAATCACCAGCATTATTGATGGAGGTATTAAAACGTCATGCTTTTCCCATGACCAGTGTATCGCCTGAAGCGAAAAACAAAGACAAAAAAAAAAGAAAGAAAGGCGAAATACGCGTGTGAAAAACCCCCGTAGAAGTCAGCAGAGAGAGGACAGTCTTGACCCAGTATGACCTGGAGGGTTTTGAGGTACCCTGGTTTCAAGACTCTCGACTCCCTGTGACTACAGGCAGAAGGTACAATAGGGAAAAATAAAACTTACAGCACTTGCGGATCAAAGGGAGAGCATGGGGGTGGATCTGAGGAAATATATAAACATTTTAAATATGTACGTCACCCTTTCGCTATATATTTACTGTACTGGTTCCCCCATTTTGCTTCGCTAATTCTAGATCCGCCCCTTTAACACCCCAGTTTGTCAACAAACAACCTATCCTAACGCTCCGCGTTTATTGCACTTATACAATCGTGAAAGACAATGTTTCTCATGTGACAACACCGGTCCTTACATCTACTTAATTCTGGAGTCTTGTCCACTTATTGTCTCCAACCCGACCTTCCTACTCGCTATTTGACCCGGGTGGTAAAATTCGCGTTTCTCATCCTGATCGTCCCGAGATAAAAACCCGCGACTATTGGGGTCGTGCCATTTCGCTTGCAACATCCTGGAACTTGAGATTGTAGGTGAGACACATTGGTGAGACCTCAAACATGAAACTGTCATCACATTCAAACATCATTGAATTCTCAATACTCTCTCTCATTTTTTTTCCTTGCTGTCAAACCCCCATTTGTTTTTTTTGGGTGAACTCTCACACCATTTCCTTTTCTCTTTTCCATGGTGAACCTTCACCCCATTCCTCTTCTTTCCTTTGGTGAACTCTCACCCCATTCCTCCTCTTGTCTTTGGTTAAGTCTCACCCAATTTCTTTTTTGTTTTTTTTTCCTCTTTCCCTAGGTGAACACTCACCCGCATTTGTTATTCCTTTGGTGAACACTCACCCGCATTTGTTATTCCTTTGGTGAACTCTCACCCCGTTTTGTTTTCCCTTGGTGAACTCTCATCCCATTTTTTTTTCTTTTCCTTGGTGAACTCTCATGATCACTCCATTTTTTTTTCGTTTCCTTGGTGAACACTCACTCCATTCCTTTTCCTTTCATTGGTGAACTCTCACCCACATCCTCTTTTCTTTGGTGAACTCTCACCACATTGTTTCTCTTTTCCTTGGTGAACTCTCACCCAGTTTTTTCTCTTTTCTTTGGTGAACTCTCACCCATTTTTTTCTCTTTTCCTTTGTGACCTCCCACCCCATTTTTTTATCTTTTCATTGGTGAACTCTCACCCATTTTTTTCTTTTCTTTGGTGAACTCTCACCCCATTATTTTTCCTTGGTGAACTCTCACCCATTTTTTTTTCTCTTTTCTTTGGTGAACTCTCACCCAATTTTTTTTCCCTTGGTGAACTGTCACCCTTTTTTTTTCTTTTCCTTGGTGAACTCTCACCCATTTTTTTCTCTTTTCTTTGGTGAACTCTCACCCATTTTTTTCTCTTTTCTTTGGTGAACTCTCACCCCATTTTTTTTCTCATTTCCTTGGTGAACTCTCACCCATTTTTTTCTCTTTTCTTTGGTGAACTCTCACCCATTTTTTTCTCTTTTCTTTGGTGAACTCTCACCCATTTTTTTTCTTTTCCTTGGTGAACTCTCACCCATTTATTTCTCTTTTCTTTGGTGAACTCTCACCCCATTTTTTTCCCTTTTCCTTGGTGAACTCTCACCCCATTTTTTCGCTTTTCATTGATAAACTCTCACCCATTTTTTTCTTTTCTTTGGTGAACTCTCACCCCATTTTTTTTCTTTTCTTTGGTGAACTCTCACCCATTTTTTTCTTTTCTTTGGTGAACTTTCACCCCATTTTTTTCTCTTTTCTTTGGTGAACTTTCACCCCATTTTTTTCCCTTGGTGAACTCTCACCCATTTTTTTTCTTTTCTTTGGTGAACTCTCACCCCATTTTTTTCTCTTTTCTTTGGTGAACTCTCACCCCATTTTTTTCTCTTTTCCTTGGTGAACTCTCACCCCATTTTCTTTTCCTTGGTGAACTCACACCCCATTTTGTTTTTCCTTTGGTGAACTCTCACCCTATTTTTTTTCGGTGAATTCTCACCCCATTTTATTTGATTCGTTTTGACTACACTCTGCTTAGTGGTGTAAAACACATAGCTGCGGTGAACTCACCTGTTCCACTCTTCTCCTAACTCCAAAAACAAATAGTCATGTAGAGTCGCCGAGCTGCTTGTTGACACATTTATCCATTGTATTCGCAACATTATGAAGTATTCCATCCATGTTAACTACACACACCAAACCTACAACTGACAGAGGTGCCTTGCGATGATAAAAGGCAGCTAAAAATGTGTACACCGCTTAACATTACGTGAACATTTAAATATCCCAGACTGTATAAAATGTAGATCGCTCGTGCAGAAAGGCACGTAACACACTGGAGCTACCCGTAGATTAATAAGCTAACACATTGACTGAAATGCAAAACAAATGAAGCGTGGAACCAAAACAAGTAAACTTGTACAACGCAATAAGCAAAGTAAAACACACAGGAAAGGAGGGTTGCAGCCCTTTCCCCCCGCGCACAGTTCATATCTACACATATCTTTAAAAGAGAAACCAGATATACTTTATCTCTAGCTCTCCCTGTTAAGGCTTGTCCCGCTGCATGTTGGACTCCTTGTCCCGATGCTGGTTGAACTCCTTGTCCCGCGTCTGGTTGAACTCTCTGAGCTGCATTTCCCGCAGCAGGATGAATTCCTCGAGCTCCTTGTTCCGCGGCTGGCTGAACTCCCCGAACTGCTTGTCCCACTGCATGTTGAACTCCTTGATCTCCTCGTCCAGGTACTGGATATTATACGTCTGCTATCAGAAAATAGAAGAGGGGAACGAAGAGGCAAAAGAAATCCTTCGACGCGTCAGCGCACAACCACGCCGCACTGCAGTTGAGCCAAAGTGATAATTTATTCATATATACTAATCTTATATGCGTTACTTTACTGTATGCAGTTTGAATAGAAGTTCTTTTGTATGCAACAATTAGACAACCGTAACACGTCATAAATATTCAAAATGGCGGCGCGCGGGAAATTTAAAAGCGAAAATAGGCGATATTCATATCCATTTTTTTTGTACACTAAAATTATATTTGCACCTGTTTTTTAAAAACTTTTAATCTAGACTTCATTTCCAACAATTTAACGTCAATTTGTTATAAAAATGGAGGTTCCCTTTAACGTACAACCACTAAACATTAACAATATGACCTTGAAAATCGGTTTCCTTGAGTGTTTGATTTGCGAATTGTTTCATCCTCGGTTGAAGGGATCAAACAAGCTTTGCTCGTTTTCCCGCTAAAAATATCCCTGAAATGGAAAGGCTATTGTTCGATTGACCTATCAGAATGCTAAAAAGCAAATGACATTAAGAGAATAGCTACTTTTTAGTTCCCAATCCCTTCGCTTTGCTTTGCGTGTTCGTTTAATAAACCAACCGAAAGTCGCGCGTGTTTACCTCCGTTCGCTAAACCAACCGAAAGTCGCGCGCGTTTACCTCCGTTTGCTAAACCAACCGAAAGTCGCGCGTGTTTACCTCCGTTCGCTAAACCAATCAAATTGTTTCTTTTCAATTCGTTTGTTGTTTCGGTTGTGTTCACGCATAATCATTTCAAGGTCATACGAAAATCGCTATTTTGCAGGAGTGTAAGGAATTAGCACTAGAATACAAAGGCATTGTCAATATATAAAAACATGCAAGCTAGAAATCATTACTTATCCGATCATTTACAAGAAATGAGGACGCCAAAGCGCTCAGAATTGTCTGGAGTCGAGTTAATTATAGCAGCGATCCTGACACAGTCAGAAATCATTTTATTTCAATTTTATTAAATTCAATTTTATACTACAGAAAATAGATAAATAAATACTATATTAATGATACGAAGAAATTGAAAAAGTAAAGGCGAAGAGGCTGAGAAGAAACCCCAAGGACGGCCTATCTATTTTAGGGTGATGTGACACGGGACGATTCGCAACGACGATTTTTAGCGCAACATTTTCTTCGCAATTCTTGCGTTGCGAAGTTTTTGAATCAGCTTAAAAAACATGCAACGCAAAAACTGGAATTTTATTCAAGTTGTTTCGTGTAACATACCTGTCGTTGATTTTGTTGCGCTAAAAATCGTCGTTGCGAATCGTCCCATGAAACATCACCTTTAACTGTTGTATTTTCAACATTAACAAGGAAGGCATTCTAGTATTACACATTCAGTGACTTGTTTACTAACAAACGCTTTGCAATATTAAGCCAGAACATTTTCTAATGTATGGATTCTAGTGAAGCTGCGGATACGAGGAAAAACTGGGTTTCTTGTAAAGTAGTTAGTATTTGGAAGAAATATATTATTAAGGCGCAAAATCAGTTTTTGTAAGAACACACGAGGTTCTTTGAATTCTTTTTCCATCCCCTTCAATGGCTTCTTTTATGTCCTTTTGTCCTTTCAAATCGAAGTGAAGAGACTACAGAACTAATTAACAAAATCAATGCTAGTGCATGGGATCGTCCATAATCATATGAAAACCTGAGTCTTTTTACAATTTTAACAATTTTTCAGCAAACAAAAATTACGTATATTCAACGAGGCGAATTTTGTTATCGGAATGTCGTTCAAAGATGTTCGCGAACAAAAACCCAGTTTATATTTCTGTCAACTAGAAAAGATTTCTTTCATAAACAAGTTTAGTGCAGTTTAGGTTTTAATTTTACGATATTTTTTGATAAAGTAAAAGAATATGACAACAAGCAAATGGAATAGTCCTTCGCCTCAATATTGCAAAACCACAATTGTCATAAACAAGTCTTAAATAATTATAATTTAATTCAGTGAGGTGTTTATATGAGCAACTGGCATAACAACTTACCTATCACTATGTCAAAGTTGTCAGGCAGACGGTCTTTTTCTCAGAAAAAATTACTGCACGAAGCTGCGACTGACAAATGAAAATACACTCTGAACTAATTAATACACATATTCAGTGAGTCAATATATTTATCTGCGGTAAAGATGTCAGAATATATTAATTCCACATTAACGTTCTCTTATACAATATTATAGTCATTATGATTATAACGTTCTTAGACCAGTCGCCGTTTTTTCAAATGAAAGATGGGCTTCATTAAATGAGCTATAAGATTAAGACTGATTGCTATTGTAGATCGTGATACATTCATAAGCTGATAAGTTTAACCAGGGGAAACAGTTGTCAATAGAGGCCCTGATAAAAAGAAACAATATTGATAAAATAGCTAAAAGCTGAAACCAATATAATAATTATCAATCATTGGACGAGGTTGAGCAAAATATCGTGATTTGTCAGTGGCGAGCAGATCAATTGTTTGCCGAAGTCGACGGCTGAGGGAAATAATTGATTTGCGAGACACTGACAAATCACGATATTTTGCGTTAGTTGAGTTCAATAATTATTTTATCATTCGATCACCGAGTTTTTCTTGGTGTTGTCGCTGTTTTTTTGTTCGATTAGACAATTAAGATCGCTCTGGATTAGAAATCGGGCTGCCATTGTAGATGACGAAACATTAAGCAGAACAATTATTCGCAGCAAAACAACTTTGAGCCGTTGTGCGCATGAGCAGAGTTATTCGTAGGCAGTTATTCGCAGCTCACGTGGTGGATTCTCGGTCAATGAAAAGGAAGCAAAAATTCATCGAATGATAATAGAAATTATTTGAAATATTAAAGTACTTGATATTGCAGCTGGTATTGATGAATGCATTTTAACATGTTTCAAAATTATTGAAGAAAATGACAGCAACGGCAAATACAACAACAAATACATATCACTGACATTTAATGAACCAGAGGAAACTCCTTTTAGTTCGAATTAACAGAGTTTTATTATGGGTTAATCTTCTCACTTGAAGGGAAAAAGTCCAATATTTTTTCGAAAACAGGTTTAGTATTTAATCGAACAGTGCTAAAAAATTCGCAATCTTCAATTGGCGCGAGTTTTCTTAGGAAAGAGCATTTTGTAATAAATCACAAAGCTGTTAAAATCTCTGGCCTAAGCGAGTGACCGCCATTGGGAAATTTTGGGGCAGTACGCAGCTCTTACAAGATCTTCTCTGATTTGCTGAGAAAACAATAGAACAACCAACACAACAATGGACCCTAGCCCTGAAAACAATAGAGCTGCGTGATATACAGGTCCAATGAAATTAGAGCTTGTTTAGAGCTGCGTGATATCTGGAAATTTTCGTGGTAAACTGGTCAAACTGGTTTTCCTAGCTTGTTTGCTCATGCGCATGATTTATTTGAACCACAGGTTTACCATCCTCTGTTTATGTGGTGGTCTGTGCTTTAAAATAACTGTGTCAGTTATTAATTTATCCTTTGTAAATGCGTTTTTTAGGGGCGCCCGTACGTGCCCCGTTCGCGTCCTTCCCGTTTGGGCTACTTACACACTTGTATAGTTTATACCTATATAGCTCATATATGGGAGTATCCCCCCCTCCCCCGGGGGTAAACGTCCGATGCAAAACCCTTCAAATCGCTTAAAAACGACAAAACACGACATTTCAGGTAAAAATACGTTTATCTTGATCTTATATATGAATATTCATCACAGAATATTACGATAAGTGAACCTTTTCGATATCCCCATACATTTCCTCTAAATTTAAAAATACGAACGGTCGCACAGTTTGTGTGGGCCCCCTGTGGTAAGACATAACCTGAACCGACCCCCGGGGGGGATCCTGGCCATGGTCTCTTATGTAGTTTTCCCCCCTTCCCCCTCCCCTGAAAAAAAGGGTAGGTCAGCCAAATGTTTAACAGTGTTGCCAGAAGGTGATGGTACCAAAGGGCGCTTTCCATTCAACCAAAAATTCCGGTTTGAAAAAAGTCCGGGTATTCCGCGGACGAATGGAACGATTTTCCGGAACGTTATCTTTGAACGGTATATTTGAGACCGCCTAGCATTTAATTACAAATGACATGTCGACATCATGATATTAAAAGCTTAGTAGTTGACGTTTTGGCTTTATTGTATATATGTTTGTCATATTTAAGTCAACAGCTTGTTTTGAACAAAGACGTTTGAGACTAAACGGGGCAACTCGGTTGACAAAAAATCTTAACTGAATGTGCAAACTCGTCTGTATATTGGCAAAAAAAAAATAAAAACTGACTTCTCTTCTTCAGTTGTATCTAAAGATTCCGGCTTTGCTATTAGTTTAGGTCGTGGGCGATGCCTGTGTTCCAAATGATGTGACGGGTTAAAATTTATTGACTAAAATCACATCACAACGACTCTGTCCAGTGGTTTTGGGATTTTTCTTGAATTTTTTTTTTTGGCACTCTAAGGAGTATGACGGGTATCACAGGAGGTATCACAGTCAGAAAGATGTTCAAGCAGAGCTAACTTTATTTTCGTCATTACAAATAAACCTACTACTGTTAAAATCTCAAAATGCACAAAAATAAAGAAAAGACAGTGACTGATTTTTTCATGCTAAGACCATAAGTTGTACATTTTATTCCTAGTTCCCATTAATTTAAGGATTAGCTAAGTATCGGTTTAATTATTTTATTGCATTTTTACTGTCTGAATTATTCTAGCGCTTATTTTCGTTGTTGTTTCTGTAAATATCTAAAATAGTATGGGTAAATCTTCAACACTCGCTCCTTTCCTAGGTCTCTAATTTGATCATAAATGGGTCTCTGCTGATGATGTGGTGCTTTGTCGTCTGATCTTTTTAAGACTGCCATCTTACACGAGATGGTTCTTGTAGATGGCGGCAACTTCGTTCTTGTCCAGGGCGGTGTTGTAAAGTCGATATTCATCCAGTGTTCCCTTGGTTTTCCAGCCATAAAGGGTACCGAACTCGAGTGGCTTTTTGTTATCTACGCTGCCTTGCACGGATGAGATGTCCAGGGTGTTTGACTGCTTTTTACCATTGATGTAAACGAAGACTTTCTTCTGCTGCTCACGATCAAACACAACAGCGTGGTGAACCCATTGTCCAAGCGTCTGCGCCGGTCGATAGCCATTATCGAACACGAGCACTTTGTCAACTGATGTGTTGTCCTTGTCCCGGATGCACACGCGCAGACCCGTTGCTTGGTAGCCGTGCGCTGTTTCCCATCCGGGAACCCATCCAGAGCGGCCTGGGCCAAAGTAGCAGCCAAACCCTTTCCTGACAGCAAAGGTTGTCAGTGGGTATGTGAGATCCAAAATCTTCAACCATCCAGTGACACTGAAGCTCGAAGTTCCAAAATTCAGGATTGCTGTGTTTGGAACTGTAATCTGCCCAGTGGAGCCGTCAAAGAAGCGCCCACGTGAGAACTTGGACAGTTTAGGTATAGGTGCGCCGCTAGCAGAGCCGTGGTTCTCATAACCCGAGTCATCAGCGACTTCGGTTCCAGTTTGCTCATCCATACGCCAGTGACCAATCAAATCAGCGACACGGTTGTTATAGCAACCCTTAAGAGGGTTACACTGGGGAAAGTATGGTTTCCACTGCTTTTTGGAGCAGACTTCTAAGATAGTGTGACCGCTATCGGTGGTGGATCGAATCATTCCTGTTCTCATGGTGGAACAAGGTTTCTCTTCGAAGGTCAGAAGATCAAGGCTCTGGATAATAAAAAAAATCGTTTTTCAATTTGAAGCCTTGAAAGTCTAACGGTATGGCACATCCCAAACACCGCGGGAAAAGGGTAATTGAACATTTACCGTTGAAATGTGTTTGAACCATGCCGCGATGTCATTTATCTGAGATTATGCGTTGTGCTTCGTTTTCTCGTTAAACGAGCTGTCATGGTGAATTTGAGGTTTTTAGGTTAAAACTACCTCAAATTAAACTAAGTACCTTTGTCGTACACGAAATGCTTACAAGTGAATTTTCGAAGAGAAAATAAACCATTATCAGAGTTTTAGCGAGTTTTTCAAGAGAGAAACGATTAACTTGAAAAACAATTTTTTCAAGATGGAATCCATTTCCATCCTGGCCATCTGCAGCCCAAGACACTTTTTTACTCTTGGAGCACTAGTGAGAATAATTTGAAACAAAACTGGATCCTTAATTTTGGGTTTTCACTGGTATAAAGATGTATTTTGGCTTTTTAGAGTGGTACTAAAAATGGTGACAGAGCCCCTTTAAAAAACTATGTTTTAGTGCGCAATATAAAAAATGGACCGATTGCTGGTCTCTTTTTTCCTTCTCGGCTCTCTGCCTTTCCCGTTTCTCTACTTTGTGTGATTTTCTGCCTGATCAGCATCTTAAAAACCGTATCTGAGCGAAAATGTAGTGAAAAATGCTGGAATTTTCATCAACCGTGTTTTCAGAACATCAGGTAGATTAGTTTTAAGGGAATATTGCGAAGCGCTGAAGAACATGCTAAGTTTTGCCCGAAAATGGTGTTTTCATTAACCTTTTTTTCGGTCATTCCATGCCATTCTATCGAAATATATACCGGTATGTTTAAAAACCATGCACGCTGCTCTGTCGATGTGTCTGAAGTCCGCAACTGATATATAAAAAATAAATATTGCTGTTTTGTTTGTTTTTCTCCTCCGCTCTCTCCCTTTCCGTATTCTTTATATTTTGTGTGATTTTCAGCCTGATCAAGGTTATAAAACATATGTCTGAGCCTGATTGTGCGTAAAAATCAGATAGAAGTAGCTTTTCCGACTAACTAACAAACTATTTGTATTGAAGCTAAAAATAGGGAATTTTCAACCATTTCAAGCCACTTTCTCCGACTTTCTTGTATTCATTTTAGTATTGTGAAATGAAAACGGTCTTTGTTTACAGCCGCGAATTTTAAGTTTGGCACATGAAAAATTCGACCGTTTGAATCAATTTGTTGAACTTTATTGTTTTGGTCGACTCAAATAGGTATTAATGTCGACTTTTGTAACGTTTGACGTTTGAAACGGGTCTAAGAGTAGTAAAAATAATAATATGATGACAGTCCTAACCCGACTTGCCATAAAATACCAGAGTTTTTGGCCACCGACGGATTTTTAATGGATGGTCCGGGATCGTTGAAAACTGACCAAGCCGAAAGGCAAGGCGCTTACTTCATGCAGACCCATGCATGCGCAGCTCGTCAAATTGCTAATCACAATGGTGACTGTACATATGTAATACGAATTTATTTCTTTTCGTATCTTTCATTCTTAGAAGGCATTGTATTTTAAGAAAAAAATTTAATCTTACCTGGCAGTTACAACATCCATTTGTTGTTTTAGGAGAGTTATTTGTAGAGCTTGCACACTGCAGTTCTTTACATAGAACGGATAAAACAAAGATAACCAAAAATTGTTTCATTGTGGGCTAGGGGTATTAAACTTGAGTCGATATAGTCTCCTGTATCTTGCTAATCCGAATGCTAGCGTTTCTTCGGCGAACAACGGTGCTCCAGACTCCTGGTTTATTTTATTAGTAATTTCATAATGAAAGTGATTGCTGGCGACACGAACTTTCAAGTCTTCCCAAAATAGTCCCAAAATATAAATATAGATATGCAAATATGTTGAATTTGTCTGCATGAAATAATATTAATTTGACAGGCTTTGAAGTCGAGAGAAAGATACTTTGGAATATTTCTGAGGGCTTCATCAAGCTAAGAGTACCGACGATTGTCAAATCACTCATAAAGATTGTTTTTTTTTTCATATAGTATGTAAAGTCAGCTGCAAAGTTTCAAACATGGGAAACTTTGTGAGTCGGCTCTGCGGTATAACTGAATAACTTTATAACCAAGGAAATGCGAACAAGATTTACAGCAAACACCGATTTAAAATTTAAAATTCTATTTAGCGTAGAATAATTCATCTGACTGAATTTCAAGTTAAAACACCAATTGCATGTCGAAAACTACAGAAAAAATTAAACAAAAGTATAAAGATTTCCGAAAATTTATGCAGACGTTTTGCATTTCGTCGCATGCCTAGAGGGAAATTTATAGTCGAATCTGGTTTTGTTTAACGGCCAAAGGTGCCGTGCTAGTATAAAGTCGACCACAAATTCTTCTCAACAATATCTTATTCAGATATTCATTAGTTTTATTACAGAGCTAAACGCATAACTTAATTAATTCTTGCACCGAGGAAATTGCCCTCGCTAGCAAGTTGGCGAAAATGTGGCAAATTTCAAAATTGTTCTCAAACGGAACAACTTAGCTTTCGATCGAATTTGGGCAAGTCTTTTACTCATCACAGCAAATTATCAATAGCACAAAGAAACAGTGAATGAAACATTTTATATTTTATAATGAAGTAAATGCACTTTCAAAAGGGCAATTTTCTTCACCGTTACGGTGGTTTTTCCAAAGAGTGCCTTAAAATACCTTAGATTTCTCAGAAAAGTTCATCCGGTTTCCATAGCCCATGCAAACAGTCAAAGCAGGTATTCAGCACTCGCCTTTAATAAAGTCTTAAAAGGTATGCTTTTATCCCGGTAATAGCAAATAAACCTCTTAAAAATTGGACATTGAATTGAACGCGAATCTATAATTTTCTGGGTGGACACACAAGGAAGTCCATTCTCGTCTTCAGAGCCCCGATTCTTTTGGCCAGCGCCACGCTTGTGCTGTGTGGGATGCCTGTGGTCCACTTTATCACATCTCTACTAGGCGGAGAGGAGACATCAGAGGAAGTACTGCGACGGCTTAAAATTTATTGATCGCACCACAATAACTCTGTCTTTAGTGCGATATACGCTCTGTCCGAAATGGGCGCATTGTTAATGCTTGAAGCTTACAAAAGGGTGCGAAAAATTGTTCGGTTTGTTTTTAAAAGGCTCGCTCGCTGAAATTTAAAATAAGCAAAAATAAAGAAAAGGGAGTGACTAATTCTTTCGTTATATAAACATCATGTGCCGTTAAAAGGTTCCTATCTTAGTGTTGAAACAGTTTTGAGACTGATTAAGGCGGGGCTCTACCTGAATGCCGTTTTGCCAGCTTTAATGGAAATATTTCGTTTACGTTTCAAGCAATCCAAAAACCCTTCACTCATCTCAAGAATCTATGTTGTGGGATGTTTAGTAAATTTTTGGGTGATTTTTGGGTATTTTGGGGAGGAAATAGTTTTCCTCAAAGGATTCTTAAAATTTAGAGGAATAAGAAATATTGAAGATTTAGTGCAGTTTAAAAATTTGAATTTCTAGTTAATAATTAACAGACGGACACCAAGTTAGTTCACTAGCAACCTGGGGTGCTCTTGTGTGGGTATCAACTGTCTGTTGGTGTTCCAAAAATTATTTTCTTTCTTCTATCCCTTCTTGAAACCTCTTCAAATTTCCTTCAAATTCAGGTAGAGTCCCCCCCTATCTAAGTTTCGGTACAATTTAACAGTTTATTACAATTTTGCAGTCTGAATACAAAGGCTTGTTTTCTTTGTTGTTTCTGCTCATATCTAACACTAAGAGAAAAGACCCATTCCATTCCTTAACTCTAACTTGATCACAAATGGATAACTGATTATGCGGTCCTTTGGCATCATAATCAGACCTTTTCAACGTCACCATCTTATACGAGATGCAAGCAATTTCGTACTCGTCCAGGGCGGTAAAGTCAATATTCCTGATCAAATGTTCCCCGAACTTGAGTGGTGCCGTGTTATTGACGCTGCCTTGCACAGATGAGATGTCCAGGGTGTTTAACTGCTTTTTACCATTGATGTAAACTTTCTTCTGTTGCTCTTGACCGCATCCGCCTAGTATTGTCCAAGCGTCTGCGCCGATTGAAAGACATAATCAAACGTATTTAACTGAGACACCATTCTGTTGAGGTTGTCCCGGATGCGCACTTGCAAAAAACCACCGCGCACCATCCAGGGAGGCCTGGGTCGGGAACAGTTTTAACTGTTCAGTTTTAAAGCAAAGGTTGTCATTTGCTCTGCAAGTCCAAAATCTTCCCTCATCCAGCGACACTGAAGCTTGAAGTTCTAAAATTCAAGATGGCATTTTTTGTAACTGTGATGTGCCCAGGAAATAGATCAAATAAACACTCGCATGTGACCTTGGACAGCCCAGTCATGGGGACACCACGTTCTGATAACCCGAGTCAGCAGCGACCTGCTTTCCAGTTTCCTAGTCCTTACGCCAGCAACCAATCAAACCACCGACAATAGGAACAATAGGGTTACACTGGGGAAGGCACGGCTTCCATATGACAGGAACGGGGATGACGGACTTTTGGTATCACTTACGGTGTTCACTGTTCAGGAAAGAACAAAGATATTTTTAGCCATCGAGGTATACAACAACAACAACAACAATTTTACAACAACAACAATTTTATTTAACAACAAACAACAACAACAATGTATTCTTAGTATATGGCAGAGTTGAAAGATTAGTTTGCCCTGCAAATAGCTGGAAAGCTAATCGAGGCGGGGCAAAACAAGTACATGAATAATACAGATATCTACAAAAACAAAAAAAAAAAAAAAAAAAGAAAAAAACTTATACTATTGAAAAGCCTTGCAGATTGTACATAATAAAGAATAAAAACACAGAAGTTAAGTTAAGTTAAGTTAAGGTATCGTTTAAGGTCGCACGCGAAGAATTAAAGAAAATATCGTCATACTGTGTCGGTGGCCGCTCTCGTTATCTTATCCTTTAAGGGTAAAATAAAGCTTGAGCCACGCCCACATTGGTCTCCTTTCGGGGTTTAATTGAAAATTTCATCCCCCTACCTTTCATATGGATTCCCCCCAACCCCTCCCCCGGCCGGCGAAGGATGTCGTGAGAAAATGATGAGATCGAAATCGCGTGTTCTGATTTTCCCACCGATAACCGCGTTTTAATGGACTTCCGATTTCCCGAGCTTCTTTGGATAGTGCGTAAGTAAGCTGGTAAAAAGGAAGGTTGAATTTTACTCGAAATTGTAATTTCGACTCTTTTAAAGAAGGGTTATCACGGCTACAAAGTAGGCCACTAGTAAAGCTGAAATTAAACCCGTTCAGTAAGTTAAGTTTATTCGAGATCTACTTAGGGTATGTACTTGGTGTATCCCTTATTATTTTGTATTTAAACAATTAGTTTTTATTTCAGTAGAAAAAGAAGATAAAAACAGCAGAATGGGGAATCAACCCGGGCCGTATGATCTACTCCATGCACACTATCCACTGTACCACCGAGGACTAGCTACCGGAAATTGTAATTTTTAAGGGATATAAGATAATATGCTGCCAGCCCAGACCATATATAAGAACTAACCCTTTCGATACACTGGAAAAACTGGAATCAGTGCTTAACCCTAAATACTAAAATCAGTGCTTCAACCCTAGATACTGTAATCCGACCCTACATTACACTGCAATATATCTAAATACATTACAATAAGGGATACATGAAGTACCATACATTATGATCAGGGATACACCAAGTACCTAGGCTACTTAGTATCCATACTACCGGCTTGAATAAAAGCTGCAGTCTCTAGTGCGCATGCTTGGCATTTGAGGATACGTTACATTCTGTGACTGCTTACATGACCCAAATTTTAAGCTTTATCAGAATCTGAATATCCGCCAAAATATACTATCGATCTTGAAATGTTAGGATGATTATTTGTCTGTTTTAGATTCAGCTGAGAACGACTAAATATAAGCTGCTCCAGTTACAATGTTGAGATTAAATCAATCTTGACGCTTCAAAAGTCCTTTTTCGCTATCTTCCTTCCTTTCTTAAACTTGATTTTTAATCCGAAGTCGTTTTCATTCTTTGAATATTTTATCTGTTTCTGTTTATATAGCCTTATAAACCCAAAGCTCAATTTTTTGCAAGGCGTGACTGATGGTTGGTTTTCATTGGCGACGGAGTCGGAATCAGAGTCGTAGTCAGAGTCGTACGAGCGCTTCCGACCTAGTGAAAATCGAAAATCGAAGTCGTAAGCGGAGTCATAAGCTCGACGGAATCGGAGTCGGAAGAATCAGAACGGTTCCATTTTCTTACGATTCCGCTTATGACTCTGTACTTCCAGTTACGACTCAAGTCCGACTCCGTGGTTAGTGAAAACCAGCCTTAAGGTGCGGCAGATGTGCGACATGCCGTATTTTCTCCCCGGGATGTTTATTTAAAACTCAGCCGCGCAGACCCGGCGTTTATTAAACAGGGGTAATTTTTCATCAGTTTTATGATGACTTGTTTCAGCTTTCATTCCAAAATTCCCGATTTAAAAGTTAAATTGATCGAAATGTTCCGAAAATCTTGATGGAAACAAGAACGAGAAGTTCTGAAGAGAATATATTCAATAAACTGTAACATAATTTCTGAAATTCAAATGTTTCCCAGACCTTGATATTTTAATGCAGTTCTAGGGGAAATAAACAGCGGGCGGCCATTTTACCTAACGATACGTTAGGTTTCAGTAAAATGATTACGCTACTGCTGTTACAACGAATGTTGATTTTATTTACAAATTGGACGAGACAATTTAATTATGAACTCAGATTCATATTTTTACCATCGCAGAAAACTTGTTGGAGCAACAAGTTTTCTGCGTAATGATACATTATTTACATTTCATGTCTTAAAACTCGTATGATTGATCCCGCGAGCTCTAGGGATCACTGATCCCGCGCGATCTAGGGAACCTTTGTGTTTATTACTGCAATCTTGGCCAGAACGTTTTAAAGACACTCGACAGTTAGAGTGAATTCTTTAAACCGTGAAATAGTTACTAAGCTACTGGGCACTATTAGACACTACATTCCACTGTTTTCTTTTGTTTAGCTTTTACTAATTTTGATTAATTGCTAGATACTGTTTCACGGTCTTTGTAAAATCACTCTAACTAACTGAATAATTGGGGGCTTAGAAAACGTCCTTATCAGTGTTTAACTTCACTGTTGAAACTCCCGCTGATAAGCAATTACATGTAACCGTTCGACCCCCAAACCACTTTCGCTTTCAGGCGCGTTATACGCGTTGTACCACTTGTGACGTCATTAAACTTAACGACCCGGTTTAAACGGGTTAATTGACCTGTGTAAACGGTCCGTAATTTCCCAGCAATGTTGAAACTAAACTACCAGTATAGACATAAAACACTGACAAAGCGATGTGACGACGCTACGGCTGAGAAACAGTAAGAATTCCTTTGTAAAGGCGTCATAATTTACGTGAACAAATTTTAACTTAGTAAAGAAGTATTTTTCGTTTGTCTCACGATGTAGTCACTTCCGATGTGGATCGCGACGTTTCGACTGCATACTGCTAGTCTTCTTCAGGCGATGGGGTCGACTGGTTACGCGTCACCTTATGAAGCACGATGCTCTGCTGTGATTAGTTGGTTTTCAACAGCTGTGACTGGTGCATTTTGATACAAGCCACACTACAGAAACTGGAGAACGACCCTACCCTTGCAGACCGTACGACGCTAACGCCTGCTCAGATCGCTGACCTCCTGACTTTCGTATTGAGATCCACATACTTCCAGTATAACGGATCAATTTACGAACAACAAGAAGGCGCAGCCATGGGGGGTCCGGTTTCCGCTGTTATTGCCAACCTCTACATTAGAGCTTCGAGGAACAAGCAATAACTACATCATCTTACAAGCCTAGGATCTGGAAACGCTACGTAGACGACAACTTCACCATTCTAGATCGCGCAATCGTCGATAGCTTCTTACAGCATCTAAACGACCAGGAGCCTTCCATCCGTTTCACCATGGAGACAGAGAATGACAACAAGCTCGCCTTCCTCGACACCGCAGTTTCAAGAGAACCCGACGGCCGCCTCACCACCAGCGTATACAGGAAGCCTACACACACTGATCAATACTTAGCGTATGATTCACACCACCCGCAATCAGTAAAACGCGGTATTGTCAAGTGTCTTTACGAGCGCGCCAAACGTCTCGTAACGAAACCCTCTGTTATCTCCAAGGAGAAAAAACATCTGTCATCTGTTCTTGTTTCTAATGGTTATCCTTTTTCTTTCTTGCAGAAACTTACCAAGACCAGAAAACCCAACACCAGTGCTGAGCCCACGACCGAGTTCAAATCTACTGCGGTTTTACCTTATGTCAAAGGTCTGTCCGAACAACTTCGCCGCTGCCTACAACAACAAGGCGTACGCGCTGTTTTCAAGTCGGAGACTACACTTAGATCACACCTAGTACGGCCTAAAGACGCTGTTGACCCGACTAAACAAGATGGTGTGGTTTACAGAATTCCCTGTGAATGCG
Source organism: Cladopsammia gracilis (assembly GCA_022457155.1). Taxonomy (NCBI): domain Eukaryota; kingdom Metazoa; phylum Cnidaria; class Anthozoa; order Scleractinia; family Dendrophylliidae; genus Cladopsammia; species Cladopsammia gracilis. Next base: position 240,789 of record JAJGOT010000628.1, on the reverse strand, counting down.
GTAAAGTTTATATTGGCGAGACTGGAAGACCTATGCAAGACAGAATAAAAGAGCATGACCGAGACATCCGATTCGCCCGTACCCAGACCTCCGCCGTTTCAGAGCACGCCAACAACACCGGACACCACCCGCTTTGGAATGAAGTAAAGTTTATTGATTGTGATCCTCATTGGTACACACGCAGGGTCAAAGAGGCGATCCACATAAGACTTAACCCTAACAACATCAACAGGGACAGTGGAATAGAAATTCCAGAAGCATGGATGCCCACGATCAAGAAACACAACAACAGGAGAGCCGTACGACTACGGACCGCCGAGGGAACAATTCGCCGAAACAACGAGGATCAAAATGCACCAGTCACAGCTGTTGAAAACCAACCAATCACAGCAGAGCATCGTGCTTCATAAGGTGACGCGTAACCAGTCGACCCCATCGCCTGAAGAAGACTAGCAGTATGCAGTCGAAACGTCGCGATCCACATCGGAAGTGACTACATTGTGAGACAAACGAAAAATACTTCTTTACTAGTGTGTTCACCACGATGAACAACAACAACCCTTATTACGATATTAAATTTTAACTTGAGACAAGCATTACAGAGATGTAAACAGTGCTAAGTCATCACTGTTAAATGATTACCGTGTTTCTCGGCCACAAGCGTTGTCAGTTTTCTCAGACTTGAAGTTTTGTTGAGTCCTTCTATCCAACATCAAAAAGGACGGAGAGGGGAGGGGAGGAGCGTGTACAATAGCCCAATTTCGATTTACAGTCAACTCTCTCTTAACGGACACCTCTCTAAGACGGACACCTGGTGTTGGTCCCTGCCGTTTTTCAGTCATTTTACTGTAACTAAACTCTCTATAAGACAGATATCTCTCTAAGACGGACAACGGACACTTTGAAACCGTCAACGGACACTTAAGTGCTTTTTTTTAGTGAAAAATATTTCAAAACGAATGTAGGTGCTAAATATGCACAAACAAGTCCACTTTTCTAATATTATTTTTGTTCCAGTTTGTACGTTTATAAACAGACTTAAAACATACGTGTATTCATTTTGCATAGGTTCAGCTTTGTTATCTTAGAATAACTGGTGTCACGTTACCTCGACTCTCCATAAGCCGGACACCTCTCTAAGATGGACAGTCGAGGCCGGTGCCGACGCTGTCCGTCTTAGAGAGAGTTGACTGTATTCAAATTCTAAATTGACTCCGAGACTTAGGGGAATAAAACAGGAAATTAATTACTCATCGCTGAAACTCCGAGGCGGTATGCACGTCTCGGAACGCCTCACAGGATTGGCTGAGAAAACAATAGAACAAACAACAGAACAATGGACCCTAGCGCAGCCCTGAAAACAATACATGTGCGTGATAACCAGGTCCAATGAAATTAGAGGTTCTGAAGAGGTGCATGGTATCTGGAAACTCCATGTGATTTCTTTTGTTTTATTCCCCTAAGCCTCGGAACCAAGTAAGTATCGAAACAGGCCTACTCAAATACATTACATATGACTATATGCAGTGTTCCAAATTTACTGACCAGGATTTGGATAAACATGCAACAGGTTGGAATGATCTCATCTGCAACAGCGACGAAAACTTATTAAAAAAGTTAAAAGTTAAAATTTTAAAATTGTTGCATTATGAATACATCATGTATACGATCATCTTGTTTTACAGATGATATGTCTAAAACATAAATAAGAAAATAAGTCGCTACATATTATTGTACAAACTCAGAGCTGCTTTGTTTGAGAGTTCATGGAATCTCCATTTTGTTGTAAACTGATAAAAATAACGTCCACTTGGAAGACTGACCATTTTCTCGGTCAGTCGCGTTAACGAGACGAACAAGAAAAGTTCTATGATCAAACAAAGTAGAATGTTATCAACAGCTACAGTTCGCGTTTCACTCCCAACTGACACAGCACCGAAACTAACCAATCTACTTATATGCGGAAAATTCACGGTTTTTCTTCGGGACAAGTTTTCTTCCCTGTGTCAACACAATAGGGACCCGTTTAGCAACCATGACCGTAAAAACTGAATTCACGTTATTTGAATCAACACACACGGCATTGGGGGAATGCTCAAAATTGTTTTCAGTCACTAAACCCCCCTTAGTCAATCCTCCCTCCCCTTATTCACCCCTCCCCCCTATTCACTCCCTCCCCCCGCGTTTTCACCCCCCTTAGAATGAAGTGTGGTTCCACCACTGCGCAGTATAACAAAATGGCTTCAAAAATAAAATTTTGTGGTCAGTGGAGCACCGCAGCGCAAAGTAAGTTATACGAGAGAAAATTGTAAAACTGGAAGTAGCAAATTTGTATGTCATTATCGTCCGCTGAAACGCTTGGCCCTCTTAACTCCGGTGCCTGAGCATGGAGACCAAGTGACCACTTGGTCCTCATGCCCAGGCTCCGACGGTTAAGAGGGCGAAGCGGCTCTGGAGATGAGAATGATTCTGTGTTTAAGGTGGTTCGATACAGTTCTCTGGAGACCATACCAACATTTTTCAATTGGCTTTTAAGCGGTCTTCTCCAAGTCAGATCAACGTGAAGTTTTCACCACTAACTAGTTTTAAATTGAAGTTTGGCAAGATATATTTTCTGGTAAAATCGATATTACCATGACAACGATAAACAAGAAACTTAGAAATCGGTAAAAGTGAAATTTAGCGCGTTTAAGATTTCGCATTGAAAATATGTATTATATGTACGCCATATATATTTTGCAAGAATAAAAAAATCTGTATGTTTGAATTCAAATAAATCGCAATAATATTTCAAGCCTTAGTATTTGTGTACTCGTAATAAATTGATCGAGAGATTAACACTGGTTTTGTGAAATTCCTTAATGATAGTGAAAGTTTTGTTTACTTTCTTTTTTGCGATCTTGAGAACTACCTGTTTTCCTAACATCGCTTCATGTGCAATTTTTGGGTAATTTTCGATTTTAATCGCTTTTGCAAAAATCTGAGAAACGGCTCGATGGATTTTTTTAAAACATTCACATGCTTACCGATGTGCAAAATATTATCTGAAAGTTTCACTGACATTGATTCACTGGAACGCCTTTAAATTTAAAGATGAAGACGACGTACGAACCGGCCGATAAAATGGCGTTACAAATGTACCCTTTTTAAGTTATGCTTAATAATGATTTCAAATCAATGCGCACTGCATGCCTCCGTCCTTCGTTGTGATCTGCTGTGCATCAATTATTAACTGTTTACTGTTTCAACTGTTTATTAATAATCACAAATTTTACATAAAGCAATATCCACTGCCCGCAGTTAGCAGATTAGCTAGTCGAGGCGGGCAGTGGTTACACGTATGTAATACATATACAGACAGAACACAAAAAAGACTAGAGAAAAACAGTAGTTAAATAAATAAACAAATAAATATAAATAAATTCAATTTAATTAAGTTTACAATCATGAACATTGCAAATATAAGAAGGCCAAGTTTTATTATCTATATTCGAGCATGATTGTACCTTATTACACTCCTTGCTACTTTCCAGATTCCCTTAAGTCTCTTTTTAGGATTATTTTGAGCAATAAATGCCTTTTTGCGCTTTGAAAACGTTTTTACAGCAGGCGTTTTGAACGCAAAAGAAAACCGATGCAAAGAAATTTGCATCAACGAGCGTACATTGCAATGTTTCAATCACGGAAGAATGTAGTGTGCATTGAATTGAAATCATTATTGAGCATAACTTAAGGTGGCTCGACTGGATTTTTTGGAGGCGATACCGCCCAAGTTTGAGCATTAACTACGACTCCATTATCAATGTTATGGAAAAACGGTCGCCACAGCTATAATAGATAAAGATGAAAATTTGTTAAGACCATTGTGAAATTAACATCGGAGTTGCCATAGCAACGTAATGACGCCATAACGTTTTTTACTTGCCGTCGTATTTCTCGGCACCAGGAGGGTTTTTCGGCAATCGCTTAAGGGAGCTTGTACTTCCCATAGCCGCCTCGAATATGGCAAAGATTGAACAAATTCTGTGAGAGCGTTTTTGAAATTTTTGGGGATGAAGTTTTGGGGATTATAAAATACAGTGAAAAACATACTACCGACATAATTGGCTAATATCTAAAGAAAACGATGCGCTTTGGGAATGCAGTTTCATCTCATAGTATTTTGATTCAATCTGAGATCGTGTGTCAAAAAGTGAGGGGGATTACTTTGGCCGGTTGCGAGAAAGAAATATTTGATTGGTGTGCGTTCAGATGTTCTTGTTGCCATTTTTGTATGTAATTTGTTCTACGCCAACAAATGTTATGATAATTTGGAAACCGCTTGATAATTTTTTTTTTTTAATTGGTCAATCTCGAGATTAATCATCAATTTATATGGCCTGAAAGTTTCAAGGACATTGAAAAGATGTAAGGCAATAAAATAGGGCCTCCAATGTACCATTTTTTTTTCCCGCGGATATCGTGTTTACAAGTGAGCGCCCTCATTATTCACGGGTATTGTTTTCTAGTTCCATATGCACGTGCACAAAATGCAATTCTCAAGCCAGTTATTAGCATGTTTCGGAAAATTCTTCGCAAAGTAATCGAGCATTCTGCTCGATGCAAATGAGTTTTTTTGCTAAAGTTGGAGGGTATCGCTCCTGAAAAATCCAGTCGAGCCACCTTAAAAAAGTAAATCTGTAACGCAAACGTTTTGGCCGGTTCGTACGTCGTCTTCATTTATAAATTTAAAGGCGTTCCAGTGAATCAATGTCAATGAAACTTTCAAATAATATTTTGTACATCGGTAAGCATGCGTGGTTAACGTTTTCAAAAAATCGATCGAGCCGTTCCTCAGATTTTTGCAAAAGCGATTAAAATTGAAAAATACCCAAAAATTTCACATGAAGCGATGTCAGGAAAAATGGTAGTTCTCAAGATCGCAAAAGAGAAAGTAAACAAAACTTTGAAGGTTTACAAACATAACATCAAGCTACTTTTTGACATTATCATTAAGTAATTTCACCAAACCAGTGTTAATCTCTCAACCAATTTAATACCAGTACACAAATAGTAACCAACCTTGGCACCAACGCCCACGCTCATCTATTGTTGATGGGTTTAAATGTGGCTAAATGTAATTTAGGCAAAGTTAACCTGGAAGCAATGCTCTCCACCAGCTTTGGACGCAGGAAGCTCGCTTGCAACCGCAGCAGTTCGCAGGGGCATTTCGTGTCGCATATACGTTGTGGCCCACATTCGCGGGCGCATGAAGCCTGGGGCGGCCCAAGCTTTTCGCAGGGGCACCTCGTGACCCTTACTCGCAGTCCTTGCTTGCAAGGATCATTTCGCTAGCACGTTCGCTCGCAAGCTGTGCAATTTTCGAAGCTTTGCAATTTTCGTCCGTTTTTCGCCGTCTTGCTGTTCTCGACATGCCATTCGACGTGAGCACTTCAAGTTTGACCAACAACAGCCTTTCGGCCAGCTGCTTCGAGTCTTCGAGTGCTTCGCCGGCATCTTCGTCGTCTACGCCAGCTGTTTCTTCTGTTGCTGCGAGCGTCGCCATGCCCGTCCCACCGTCGGCCTCAACAACGCCGCTTGACCCGACCTTCATTGCGGCGGTGGCGAATGCAGTTAAAGCTGCCCTTGCTGCAGACAACAACCAAGCTTCATCGTCGTGCATTTCTTCGATGGCCTCCAGTACCGAAGCCGCGTGCTTGCCCGGCGTGGCAAGTGTGCCATCTTCGTTTGGGGGCGTTCTTGTCCATGCACACGGCCTCGAGCAACGCACGTCGTCGTTCTTGGCCTCTGGAGCCTCAATCGTCAGCTCTCCATCAAGCCTTCCACACGTGGGAACGCAAGGTAGGCCAGCGCTTTCTGTTCCTTCTTTTATATCTACTTCCGCAATACCACGCTCGGCGATCTCCAGCCCGGCGTTCGCCACGGGCGCTTCACAATCTCTGCCCTCGTACGTTAGCTCTGCGAATCTTGGCCTGCCGCCGTCATTCCAACAACCGTTTGTGTTACCTCCCGGTTTCACTCCTGTCCCGGCAAAGACCGTAAACCAAATTCTCGCCGGCAAGTTCGTCGATCTGAGCGACCTGCTGTCCGCTAACATCTTGGAGAAGGAGCCAGAATCGCAAGTCTTCTTCGATGGCCATCTTGTCGTCACTCCGACGGCGAAGAAGCAATGTCGAAAGATCGAGGATATTGTCGCATGGTCAGAAGCGTTCACCATCTTCACGCTAATCGTAACGTCTTACTTTCCCCACCGCTGGAAGGATCTGAACTCCTATAAATTGCTGATTATGCGTACTCACCGCCACTTTAGCGGCCGTGTTTGGCGGTCATACAACATCGCCTTCCGCCAACACGCCGCTGCAACCGAGCTCGTCGACTGGTCGACCATTAACACTGAACTTTTTAACTTCCACGCTGCCGGAGCTCCCGTGCGTCCTGGCTCCAGTGGTGCGAGCTTCGACACGCCAGAGCCCTCAGGAGCGCAGTCCTCGCAAATAATTTGCCGATCATGGAATAGAGGCCGCTGTTCCTCGCAGTATGCGTTTTGCAGATACGCCCATCGGTGCAGCACTTGTGCTGGTGCACCGATTCTTCAGCCAGAAGTGAGCGCAAACGCAAATCCCCATCCCCACCAGACACGTCCACTTCTTCGAAGGCCCGACGTCACTGAGAGAGAACCATTGGGCAGCGTTCATGTCGATGGCCTACCATGGTTTCTGTCACACGGATGAACTTTGCATCTTTATTTTAGACTAACGTTGTTACTCAGTTTGTTATCGTTATACTTGCCTTTGCTAGTACCGAGGCAAAGTGACAATTCCAAATTAGCCTTTTTCATTTTAGACCTTATTACTTATTGGTGTTTCCTCATGCAAGTCTTGTCGTGGTCGAATTTTCTCTCCCCCCCCCCCTTGTTACTAGCAGTCGTGTAATAAATTTCATTTTTCAGCTAGTTTTCGTTTTCATTTTTAATGCTTGCCTGTTTATCCCATATTGGCCCATCTTACTTATCAGAGTCCCTTAGCTGGCCCAGTACTTCCTCCTGTGTACGCCGTTAGCCAGTTGCATCTTAAGGAGTTTGCTCGCGAACTATCCAATCATCCCGATCAGCAGAAGGTCTCTTATGTCCTGCAGGGCATCCAACACGGCTTCAAACTAGGCTTTCAGTCACCCTCGCAGCTCAAGCCAGCAACAAAGAACAAACAGTCTGCCCTCCTGCACGCAAATGTTGTAGATGAGTATCTGGCCAATGAGGTCATGCTTGGTAGGGTCGCGGGACCTTTCCCCTCCCCTCCACTTCCCAACTTACACATCAGCAGCTTTGGGGTTATTCCTAAAAGGGGGCAACCTGGGAAGTGGCGCCTGATTGTTGACCTTTCTTCGCCAGGAGGGTCTAGCGTAAACGATGGCATCGATCCCCAGGAGTTCACTCTCCAGTACATTAGATTGGATGAGGTGATCCGTATGGTGTCGCGCTATGGCCCTGGGGCGCTAATGGCCAAGTTTGACATCGAAGCCGCCTATCGGAACATAGCCATCCATCCAGACGACCGATTTCTCCTGGGTATGAAATGGCGTGGCCAGTATTTTGTTGATCTCACTCTACCCTTTGGCCTTCGCTCCGCCCCCTGTATTTTCAACTCAGTAGCAGAGATGGTGGAATGGATCCTCCTAAACCAGCACGCCGTTTCGGATCTATTGCACTATCTGGACGACTTTATCACAGCAGGCCCTCCGAACTCCACTCAGTGCGCATACAACCTCACCACTGCCCTGGCAGTGTGCAAGACGCTGGGGTTACCTCTTCATCCCAATAAATGCGTTGGTCCATCTACGTCTCTTTCTATCCTAGGAATTGAGCTTGACTCAGTTCAGCAAGTCGCCCACCTACCAGAGGAAAAACTACTGGCACTCAAACAACTCATTGACACTTGGCTCCAGCGCAAATGGTGCAAGAAGCATGAACTCGAATCTCTGATTGGTCACTTGCACCATGCTGCGAAGGTCGTATGGCCTGGCAGAACCTTTATTCAACGACTTATCGATCTGCTTTGCTGCTTCCGTAACAGGGACCACCCCATCCGGGTCAATCGCGAGTTTTGTCAAGACTTGCTGTGGTGGCAGCGCTTTCTGTCGTCCTGGCACGGTGTGGGGTTCTGGTTGTATCCTGACATGTCTGCAGTAGCCGACATAGAAGTAACCTCTGATGCTGCTGGTTCCCTTGGTTTCGTGCGTATTCTCAGGGCCAATGGTTCTATGGACAGTGGTCTCCCACTCAGGCTCACCAATCTATAGCCGATAAAGAATTGTTTCCTGTGGTGATTGCAGCGCATCTTTGGGGGTCTAACTGGTCAAGGAAACACATCCTCTTTCGCTCCGATAACCAGGCTGTTGTGGCCCTTCTCACGTCCAGGACTTCGAAGATACCCGCTCTGATGCACCTACTTCGGGATCTCCTGCTGTCTGCCGCATGCTGGGGGTTTTTCCTTTTCTTCTGCCCATGTCCCTGGCATTCAAAACAATGTCGCTGACGCAATTTCTCGCTTTCATTGGCAGGAATTCCGCCGCCTGGCCCCGGAAGCTCAGCTGAATCCGTGTCCCGTTCCACAGATTCTTCTGGACAACTTGATACCTCCTTACTAGAGGAACGATGCCGGCACTTCCTGGCCCAAGGACTGGCTCCTTCTACCCGCAAGTCTTATGCCTCTGGTGAAAGGAAATTTTACGACTTCTGCCTCCAAGCTGGCAAGCTCCACCAGAACGGATCTCCATGTCCAGTCGAGGAGTGGACGCTGTGCCTGTTCGTTTCTTTCCTCGCAGACTCCATTCAGCATTCTTCTATCAAAGTGTACCTCTCCGCCGTTCGCTCCCTTCACATTGAACAACGCTTTCCTGACCCTCTAGTCAACTGTCTGCGTCTGCAACGAGTGATGAGAGGGATTAAGCGTTCCCAAGGCTCTCCAGCTGCCCAGCGTTTCCCGGTTACAGACAACATCCTATAACCCATTGTCCATCAGGCCTTGGACCTCTCTTCCTTCGATCACTGCATGTTCTGGGCAGCATGCACGTTGGGCTATTTTGGATTTCTGCATTCGGCAGAATTTACCGTCCCCAACCTAGCCAGCTTCTCGTCCGAGTTTCACTTGTCGGTAACAGACGTCGCCTTTGACTCTAAGCTTATGCCTTCTTGCCTTCGGATCTGGATTAAAGCCTCCAAGACGGATCCGTTCCAAAAGGGCTGCTAAGTTCACATTGGCCGGGGTAAGGCACCCCTCTGCGCTGTCCACGCCATGCTGTCTTACCTATCCGTGCAGGGCGACTACCCAGGCCCATTATTCTTGCTCAAATCTGGCCAACCTTTGTCTCGGGCAACTCTGACAAGTTGGCTAAGACAAATCCTGTCTTCGGCTGGGATTTCGGTCAATTTCTCCAGCCACAGTTTCCGTATTGGGGCAGCTACGGCCGCAGCTCGCAACGGTGTCCCTGATCACCTCATTCAGGCTCTTGGGCGTTGGACAAGTAGCGCTTATCAGCTGTATATAAGAACCCCTTCTGAAGCTTTGGCCTGGCTCTCCAATTGTCTGGCTTAATGTGGCCATCTCCCCCCCCCCCCCCCCTTCGTTTCACATCTTGTCCTCCATCGCAGCCAAGCAAATGTCTTCTGGCTGGAGAGAGTCTCTGTGAGAGTCTGTCAGCGTCTCCCCCTTACCTCGCAAGGCAGCCTGGTTGGATCGCAAGCCGACCAAAGGACGTGGTAAGTGTTAGCCTTGCACCGCTCTTGTGCGTGTGGGGTGTTTTGGTGCTTGGGGTTATTGGAGTCGGAGGTCCCATTCTCCCTGTTCGCTGGCCCCTCCTTTTCAAGCACCTTGGGTTTTGGTGGTGGCCGCTTCAGGGTTGCTATGGATACCTCCTTCCTTGCTTAGCGTTGCCCAGCTCCACCAACCTTGAGGCACCAACGCCCAGGCTCATCTATTGTTGATGGGTTTAAATGTGGCTAAATGTAATTTAGGCAAAGTTAACCTCGAAGCAATGCTCTCCACCAGCTTTGGACGCAGGAAGCTCGCTTGCAACCGCAGCAGTTTGCAGGGACATTTCGTGTCGCATATACGTTGTGGCCCACATTCGCGGGTGCATGAAGCCTGGGGTGGCCCAAGCCTTTTGCAGCGGCACCTCGTGACCCTTACTCGCAGTCCTTGCTTGCAAGGATCATTTCGCTAGCACGTTCGCTCGCAAGCTGTGCAATTTTCGCCCATCCCACCCCTCCCGTGGGAGATCGTCTCTTGGTTGGTTAGTATTCCACTGAGTCCTTCAGTGTGACGGTGCCCAGGTGGGTGGTGGCCGCTTCAGGGTTGCCATGGATACCTCCTTCCTTGCTTAGCGTTGCCCGGCTCCACCAACTTTGAGGCACAACGCCCACACTCGTCTATTGTTGATGGGTTTAATGCAATTTATTTGAAATCAAACATACAAAATTGTTTTTATTCTTGCAAAAAATATATGCCATATACCATATTTTAAGATGTCTATGTGGAATTTTCAATGCGAAATCTTAAACGCGCTAAATTTCACTTTTACTGATTTTGAAGTTTCTTGTTTATCGTCGTCATGGTAATATCGATTTTACCAAAATATATACTTAGCCAAACTTCAATTCAAAAACCAGTTAGTAGTGAAAATTTCACGTTGATCTGACTTGGAAAAGACCGCTTAAAAGCCGATTAAAAAATGTAGGTATGGTTTCCAGAAAACTGTATCGAAACACCTTCAGAGGGCTAAGCAGTTCAGGAGACGAGAATGATTCTGTGTTAAAATCCACACAATTTGCCTCTTCTATTTATCTCTTTGCATTCTCTTATGTACTCAACCAAGCGCCATATTTTTACACAGCTTGCAAACTTATTTCGTTTAAATTAATTTTTACTTTAAGTTACAGAAATAAAGTAAGTTATACCTAAGAAGGTAATGTATCTTTGTGAAGTTCAGTAGTGTCAAAGTTCCTTGGTTACCAATCCGAGCTGTGCTGGTTCATCTAGTGCCAGGCCTCTTCACTTTTTTCCGTGTTGTGAATGTGGTTTGACCTCTCACTCATCATCAAATGTTACTCCACGCTCTTGTAATTCAGCCTCTGTGTACAGTCGTATGTCTGGCCATTTCCAAGAAGAAAAGATCTACGCATGAAAACAAAAAGCAGCATGTTAAGACAGATGTGGTTATTTGTTGTGGTGGATTGAAACGATAGCTTCCTTTATCTTTAACCCGCAAACCGACCCGCCCAGTATTAGAGAAATCTATTTGGGTGTAACTGATTCTTAGTTCTAAGTTTATCGCTTGTCTAACGATGCACATGTAGTCACTTTAGATGAAGATCCTGAAATTTTGACCGCTTACTGGTGGCCTTTATCAGGCGACGCACGCTTTATCAGTTGTTTACAAAATGAACGAAATTGTTAAGTGCCTGCGCAGTACACTGGGTATTCATTCAAAGCTGTATTTTATTATAATGATAATGAAAATAACATTTATCTGGGAGGACCCCTCTCATCAACATATAATTTTCAGGAAGGCCTCAAAATAAAAGTTAAAAATTAAAAAAACAAAAACAATATATGAACAGCAGAAATTGAACCATCTCTAGAAAACCATCATAATGTTTACTCAACGACAATTATTTTGTACTTTTTGTTGGCTTTCTTCCTTTTAAATGAATGAGGAGATAACACATTAAAAAATAAAGCAGAAAACAGTGGCACCTCAAATGTATTGAAGTCGGTATTAAATAATTTTGGGAAAAGGTAACGCCGCTTCTATGTGTTGTTATGAAAAAAGTTGTCTCGGTGGGGAAATCCTGCAGTAAACTTAGCTTATTTTTAAAATTACATGATGTAAATCTCTTTCAATGAAAATCTCTCCGAAGAAACCTTTCCAAAACATCAAGCTGCTTTTCTTTTCTATAGGGAATCATAAATTATGCTCAACGAATTTATAATGATGCAAACGCTGCAATTATTTTGGCCGCGCCAATTCGAAGGGGAAAAAATTAATTGTTTAAAAGAAAAACTGGTAATGTTGACAATTCTTCTCGTGAACTCTTGTCTAATAAACTTCGATGAAAACGGTTTTACTGTAATATATTAAAGAGGAAAACCTTCATTGTTTTTCTTGTTTATATTATAGCCGAAGTGTTTACACTCAAATTGTCCATTCAGTTTTGCAAAGTTCGCCCGGTCATCTGTGTGTTAATGTGAGACAAAAAGGTTCTACAGGTTTAATAGATTAGGTTCGTCAAATAAAATGTTTTGGTACTGGCTCTTCTTTTATCGGCCGAATTCATTCCGAGTGCAAAATAAAAAAAATCGCCGACATTTTTGAACCCTCGACCCTCGACATTTTACCCTCGACCCTCGACATTTTACCCTCGACCCTCAACATTTTCCCTCGACCCTCGACATTTCACCGTCGACCCTCGACCCTCGACAAATACCTACACTCGTTTAGTACATGTAATAAACAAAAATCCACTGTGATGTCCACTGCAGTATGCTCCCGATTTCTCAACTCAACAACAGTAACAGCAAAGACAAAATAGCACTACTTTCTGAGAAACAACTGCGAACTATCTGTACGGATCCGCTCGTTTCCATCAGTATAGCCTGCACAAACAGAAGTTTTTGTTTGTCGGCTCTTAACTTGACACGAGATCTTCATTTAAAATGACAAGAAAGGGATATTTAAGCTATCACTGCATTACAACTCTCTTAAAAAATTAAAAGGACCTTTCAGCAAAATAATATGTATCTCATTTGAGCCATCTATTGCAGTTAAAGTCTCAAGGATATGTTTTTGAAAGTGAAAGAAAAACAACCTGCAGAAACAGAATCATGGTATATTTTTACCTTCTAATTCGGTTTTGACTGATCTTGTGTTACATTACAAAATGAAAGAGGCTGGTAAAAGTTCTTGAACATGACACAAAAAAAAAAAACAGCCTATTATAAGAAATTTTGAACTTTTTTCTCTTTGAATGAACTCTGCATCACGTATGGCTGATATGACTGTAAAGTTACTCCAACTTTTCCTTCCCTTGACATTTCCGAAAATAATAGCCCAATTTCGATATATTAAAATTCAGCTTCAAGCAAAAGAAATCACTACGAGGCTTAGTGAAATAAACCATATAAATCCCTACTATCATTCCCCTAAGCCTCGTAGTGATGGTTTTTGTTTCAAGCTGAATTTTAATATCAAATATTGGTCTATTCGCAAACATTTTGCTGTGAAATAAACTTAAGCCAAAACAATGGAAGTTGTTAGCTTTATCTCGTTCCATGCAGATTTATCACTGAACAAATGTATTTTAGAATGGCTTTCTGGAAAAGTTCTACGTATTATATGGTGTAATAAGCGGAGAGTAAATAAAAAAATTGAAGAAAAGAAAGAACTTACATGGTAATCTGAGTATAACGGTAATCCTTGTGCCTCTGTACATAACTCACTGGCTTCTTTCTTTGTCATGCGAACACCAGACAGCTGTAGGAAATTCAGCTGATGCATACTACTGAGATACTGGATTAGTTCAGTTACACCTCGGCCCAGTGGATTGTGGGATAGGTCAAGCTGCCACAGCTCTGGTGCATACTTCAGTGCACGTACTACAGCTTTGGCTTCCTCTTCACCCATCTGTGTATCCCTCAGGACCAGACTTGACAGATGAGGCACACAGTGCAGGTGTTTGGCAAGCTCAGTGATCCCATGACCAAGCGGATTTGAATTCAAATACAAATTCTTTAATTGAGGAACATACTGTAAACTACGGGCTACAGCTGTGACTTCTTCTTCACCCATCTGTGTATGCGTCAGAGCCAGAGCAATCAGACGAGGCACACAGTGCAGGTATTTGGCAAGCTCAGTGATCCCGTGACCAAGCGGATTTTTACGCAAAGATAATAAATTCAAGTGAGGAACATATTGTAAACTACGGGCTACAGCTGTGACTTTCTCTTCATCGATCTGTGTATGCGTCAGGTCCAGAAAAGTCATACGAGGCATACAGTGCAGGTGTTTGGCAAACTCAGTGATCCCGTGACCAAGCGGATTTGTATGCAAAGAAAAGTTCCGTAACTGAGGAACATACTGTAAACTACGGGCTACAGCTGTGACTTCCTCTTCACCCATCTGTGTATCATTCAGGTTCAGTATAGTCAGATGAGGCACACAGTGCAGGTGTTTGGCAAGCTCAGTGATCCCGTGACCAAGCGGATTTGTATGCAAAGACAATATCTGTAACTGAGGATTATACTGTAAACTTTGGGCTACAGCTGAGACTTCCTCTTCACCCATCTGTGTATCACTCAGGTCCAGCTCTGTCAGAAGCACACCGTGCAGGTGTTTGGCAAGTTCAGTGATCCCGTGACCAAGTGGGTTTTTTGATAAACACAGCACTTGTAACATGTCAAGATGTTTAAGTGAGGTGGCAAGTATCGGGCACTCTTGAACTCCCATGTCAACACCACGCAACACGAGCACAGACAGATGTCTTAGATGATGAAAACTTTCAGCAAGATCAGGCAACCTACAGTGAGAATTGTGTTGAAATGACAAGGCAAGGGTAACTAAGTTAGGAGTCTGGTGCAGTGATCTGGCAATGTCAGCAGCACACTTCGAATTTGTTGTGCAACAAATGTTATAAAGCTCTAAAATAACAAGATTGTTAGTGAAAGGGATACGGGAGACCAAACTTTCTATCAGCTGTACACATTCCGGCTCACTAGCAAATGCAATTTTAATGACTTGCGGTCTGTTTAGAAAAGGCAATATGTTATTCACAACCGTGAGCAGCTTCTTCCTTGTTTCTTCCAGATAGATGTCAATGTTGATGACAATCTCTCTGACAAATGACAGAGAATGTTTCCGAGTGTGGTCAGATGTTTTCTCAGTCAAATCCAAAGAACTGCTGGCATCATGATTATGTGACACGTGATCTACAGGCTTCTGAGGAGGAGACTCTGGTGCTGATATGAGTGCATTAAGCAGTTCAGTGCATTTGAGTGCATTAAGCAGTTCAGCAGATCGCAGACATTCATTGTTGAATGTTTCATCAATGCAAGTTAAGTAGAAGACCATTTGCTGTCCTTCTTTCTTTAGGAAAAATTGATCATTTTTTAGCTCATCATATAGGCACTTGTCGCCATTAGAAATAGACTTGGCGTCACCATAACAGGTTACAATGACAGCTTCTAAATCGCAAATAATGGATAACCAGTCATCATTTACTGATTCTCCAAATCTTCTAACAAAAAATAAATAATCTGGTTTAGGTAACATGGATGACCTCAAGAAATGTCCTCTGGCGATGGCAGGCAGTTGATTATCAATCACTAAAACACTGTTCACACAACGTAGAAATAAGGGGTAGATATCTTGTCTGTCTGAGGCGGGGCAGGAAAGAAAACAATCTAAGCTGATACGATGAAACTCTCTTTGGTCTTCGGAAAACTTCTTAACAGAAGGGTTTTCGGTGAAACTGTACTCTGCCAGACCTTCTTTCTCCCCTATCATGCGCAAATGGCTAAAAACCTCTCTGGTAGCTTCAGATGACAACTTGCAGACAAATCTGAAGACTTCCTCCATTTTTTTTACTTTTTCAAACGAGTCAACTTTTGACAGACAAGTAAAGGTTTCCTTCTTTGCATTTGACAGCTCCCGAACAATGAAGAAGGCGGATAGAAATTCTTGGACCGTTTTATGGAGAAAGCATGCGACTTCTTCAGGATGAGGTGAGCTTGAAAGCTTCGAAATTTGCAAGAAGCCGACGTCAATAAATTTCTCGATGAGAAGGTGAATGTCCTCAGGCAGTTTGCTAAGGTTGAAATAAAGGCAATCATTTAACAGAGCATCAAATGCTAGTTTCCCTAATATTGCGAGGTCTTCTTTGTATTCATCTATGCTTCTAATTTTTTTATCCGAAGTTTTGGCGTTAATGTGATAAAGCAGGGTCTGACAAAAACTAATGTACAGATCCGCGCGCGATGTTAGTAGTACTTGATGACCTTTGACTTTCTCTTTCCAGGTTAGAACCAGCATCAACAGCAGAAGTGGTATTTCTGCCACACCCCAGAGTTGGTGTTTACTCAAGAACCAAATAAACTCATTTACGTCTTTTTGGCCACTAAGAAATCTACCTGCAAACTGTTTAATTTTATATCTGTCATCAAACCCATTAACCTCAAACAGAACATGGCTGTGCGGTCTCAGCTCATTCTCTTTTGACGGCCGCGTTGTCACCAAAACAGTACAATCCCTCAGTTGAATGCCTCTCCAAATCTGATGAACTGGCGATGACTTTTCAGCACTGTACTCGTCGAATCCATCCAAAACAAGCAAGACTTTCTGTTGGTTCTGGATGACGTAATCGTACAACTGATTAAATACCATTGGGTCATCAGCAGACAACAGTTCAGCCTTCTTTAGCATGGCACAAAAGTCTTGAGTGTTGCACACGTCTCGCAGCTTGATTAAAAGTACAACAGCAAATTTCTTAAGGATTTCTTTCTCGCCCCTTGACCAGTCCACGGCAAGCTTCTTTGAGAAGGTGGACTTTCCTATGCCTGGCCTTCCATAAACCAGAATTCTTTTAGGGGTGAGATGATGTCCATGACTCGCGAATATCTCACTATAATCTTTAAGTTTTTCTTTCGTTGTTCCAGTGAGTTTTCTGCCATCTCTCAGCAATGATAACTGTACATACACCTCGCCTATGTCCATGGTGTTGTCTGGGTCCCAAGGAGTAATCATCACCTGACTCGCGGAAGTGTTGTAAAATGAGCGCAGCTGACTTTGACTCCACTCCAAAAATGCAGTTACGGAATCTGTAAATAATAAGGAAATTTCTTCAGACATTTTCCCCCTATACCCATACCTGAGTTGGGCAAATAATACAGTTGTGCGCTTCTTTGCCAACGTTGTCGATCGGTTGTCATTTCTCAAAAAAGCTCTGTACATTTCTTGTTCATTTTGGTTTTATGGGAGGCAAAAATGCTGATTGATAATACAGTTACATTAAACAGCAACTGAAGAATTGAGTTGCAAGTAGACCACTCCCATATAAAAGTGACGGGGGTGATTGTCAAAAATGTCGAAAGGAACTCCTAAAAGTTATTTGAAACCTGTTTTGTGGGTGTGGCTCACATTACTTTTTACATAGGTACCAATAATTTCTAAAAAGTTGTTCTTGTCAGCACATTTTTCCAATTTAATGCCCGAAAAGGTATCGGAATAACTCTGAAAGTGGTCATTTCTTATTCAAACACCCTTAGTTGTTCCAAACCGTGTACTTTAACCCTACTTGGTATGACCATCACCCCCATCACTTTACACCCTTAGTTGTACCAAACCACATATTTTAACCCCTACAGGGTATGACCATCACCCCCATCACTTTACACCCTTAGTTGTACCAAACCACATATTTTAACCCCTACAGGGTATGACCATCACCCCCATCACTTTACACCCTTAGTTGTACCAAACCATGTATTTTAACCCCTACAGGATATGACCATCACCCCCATCACTTTACACCCTTAGTTGTACCAAACCAAGTATTTTAACCACTACAGGGTATGACCATCACCCCCATCACTTTACACCCTTAGTTGTACCAAACCATGTATTTTAACCCCTACAGGGTATGACCATCACCCCATCACTTTACACCCTTAGTTGTACCAAACCATGTATTTTCACCCCTACAGGGTATGACCATCACCCCATCACTTTACACCCTTAGTTGTACCAAACCATGTATTTTAACCCCTACAGGGTATGACCATCACCCCCATCACTTTACACCCTTAGTTGTATCAAACCACATATTTTAACCCTCACAGGGTATGACCATCACCTCCATCACTTTACACTCTTAGTTGTACCAAACCACGTATTTTAACCTCTACAGGGTATGACCATCACCCCCATCACTTTACACCCTTAGTTGTACCAAACCATGTATTTTAACCCCTACAGGGTATGACCATCACCCCATCACTTTACACCCTTAGTTGTACCAAACCATGTATTTTAACCCCTACAGGGTATGACCATCACACCCATCTCTTTACACCCTTAGTTGTACCAAACCATGTATTTTAACCCATACAGGGTATGTCCATCACCCCCATCACTTTACACCCTTAGTTGTACCAAACCACGTATTTTAACCCCTACAGGGTATGACCATCACCCTCATCACTTTACACCCTTAGTTGTACCAAACCACGTATTTTAACCTCTACAGGGTATGACCATCACCCCCATCACTTTACACCCTTAGTTGTACCAAACCACGTATTTTAACCCCTACAGGGTATGACCATCACCCCCATCACTTTACACCCTTAGTTGTACCAAACCATGTATTTTAACCCCTACAGGGTATGACCATCACCCCCATCACTTTACACCCTTAGTTGTACCAAACCATGTATTTTAATCCCTACAAGGTATGACCATCACCCCCATCACTTTACATCCTTAGTTGTATCAAACCATGTATTTTAACCCCTACAGGGTATGACCATCACCCCCATCACTTTACACCCTTAGTTGTACCAAACCATGTATTTTAACCCCTACAGGGTATGACCATCACCCCCATCACTTTACACCCTTAGTTGTACCAAACCATGTATTTTAACCCCTACAGGGTATGACCATCACCCCCATCACTTTACACCCTTAGTTGTACCAAACCATGTATTTTAACCCTCACAGGGTGTGACCATCACCCCCATCACTTTACACCCTTAGTTGTACCAAACCATGTATTTTAACCCCTACAGGGTATGACCATCACCCCCATCACTTTACACCCTTAGTTGTACCAAACCACGTATTTTAACCCCTACAGGGTATGACCATCACCCCCATCACTTTACACCCTTAGTTGTACCAAACCATGTATTTTAACCCCTACAGGGTATGACCATCACCCCCATCACTTTACACCCTTAGGTGTACCAAACCACGTATTTTAATCCCTACAGGGTATGACCATCACCCCCATCACTTTACACCCTTGGTTGTACCAAACCATGTATTTTAACCCCTACAGGGTATGACCATCACCCTCATCACTTTATACCCTTAGTTGTACCAAACCATGTATTTTAATCCCTACAGGGTATGACCATCACCCCCATCACTTTACACCCTTAGTTGTACCAAACCATGTATTTTAACCCCTACAGGGTATGACCATCACACCCATCACTTTACACCCTTAGTTGTACCAAACCATGTATTTTAACCCCTACAGGGTATGACCATCACCTCCATCACTTTACACCCTTAGTTGTACCAAACGACGTATTTTAACCCCTACAGGGTATGACCATCACCCCCATCACTTTACACCCTTGGTTGTACCAAACCATGTATTTTAATCCCTACAGGGTATGACCATCACCCCCATCACTTTATACCCTTAGTTGTACCAAACCATGTATTTTAACCCCTACAGGGTATGACCATCACCCTCATCACTTTATACCCTTAGTTGTACCAAACCATGTATTTTAATCCCTACAGGGTATGACCATCACACCCATCACTTTACACCCTTAGTTGTACCAAACCATGTATTTTAATCCCTACAGGGTATGACCATCACCCTCATCACTTTACATCCTTAGTTGTACCAAACCATGTATTTTAATCCCTACAGGGTATGACCATCACCCCCATCACTTTACATCCTTAGTTGTACCAAACCATGTATTTCAACCCCTACAGGGTATGACCATCACCCCCATCACTTTACATCCTTAGTTGTACTAAACCATGTATATTAACCCCTACAGGGTATGACCATCACCCCATCACTTTTATGTGGGAGTCCCTGGGGTCGCAAAGGCAATGGGTCCTCCGAGTAGGCCTGAAAATTATGTTAAGCTCTAATTGTAACTCCTTCAGTTGCTGTTTAACTGCGATGATGACATTCTCTTCAAGTCCTTTTACCAAAGTTCATATGAATATTTTAACCCCTACAGGGTATGACAATCACCCCATCACTTTTATATGGGAGTCCCAGGATTGCAAAGGTCATGGGTTTGAATCCCTTTGATGTCTGAAAATGTTTTTTAAAGCTCCACAAATGTAGTTTCAACTCCTTCAGATGCTGTTAACCGTGATGATAACATTCTCTTCAAGTCTTTCTACCGCAGTTCATATGAATATACTTTTATATACACATTATCAGATACAATGTATGTTAGATTACATAATTGACACAAATTAGACAGAATATAACTAAGAGCCATGCACCACTGCACATTGTTGACTACAGTTTTTCCTTGAATAATAGCCGGGGCAATTATTAATTTTTCACTACAAAAGGGGACATTTTTTGAGGGGAGGCGATCAATTCAGGAGGGCGATCATTCCTAATGTTACTCGCAAGAAGTGCTAATGTGCTAATTAGAGAGCTCAAAGAAATAAAGGAAAGAGTCAAATAAGTGTACTGTACATGAAAAACACTAAAGAAAAACTAAAACCTGTGTTTTTGTAACTTTTCTGTAATTCTAACGATTAAAATTAATCAAAGCTTGTTTCCTATACAAGAAGTAATTTTTTTTAACTTGACCGGGGAGGAGGCTATTATTCGAGGAAATACGGTATTTATAAGAAAAGTTCTACACCAAAATAGCAAGCGACCAACAATGCCATGGCATGCTAATTTGAAAAGCAGACACTCGTGATGCATGAGGTACAGAGTTAAAAGCTTTGGGAAAAACTAGAAAATGATTTCCAAAGTTTTCAGGTTGTTTCTGGGTGATACCCATAGCAAGACGGCAACTGAGTAAGGTACATGTAAGGGTGGACTTCACCTAGAGAACGGAAACAGGAACCAGAAATGGACTGGATTATTGTGTTTCTACTTTCTTAAGGCATGAAACAACCTCAGTTCAATGAACTGTTCAAATTATAAAGGACACCCGGCCAGTGGGACTATAACAGGGGCTGGGGTCTTATATGACTGGGCAATGGTGGGGTTCTACAAACAGAATGTACTTAATGCACTTCCCTTCATGTAAATGTTTTCAGATATATTTTTTTATAGTGTAACAAAGAGAAATAACATGAGTGCTACCAATAAATATGGGAAGGAAACAAGCTAGAGGGAAGGAAAATGCGAAAAGCAACAATCATTCATCATGTACTTGTTTGTTATTACACTAAATGGTAGTACCTCCAGGAAATGGCGACTCTTCCTTTGATTTGCTAACTGAACTCTGCTTAGATGAATCTGCAAAAAAAAATATATATATATCTTTTAAGTCTTAAGTTTTTAAGGGTTTAGGAAATTGCATGGTAATCTAAGGGGCTTCCGCTTTATTGAAATTCACTGAACGTATAATATATGTTGTGGGTCAAAATTTACCTTGGTTCAAAATTTACTTTCCTTTGTTTCAAACTCATTATCATACATTATCATGCATTTTCATACCCAAAAACAAAGGAAAGTAAATTTTGAACCAAGGAAAATTTTGACCCACAACATATACAATAATAATATAAGAGAGATTACTATATACAATACTGCATAGAGCACTTCTATCTGGTGCACATCATGTGTGGTGCTGTGTAAGGAAACTGATGACTTATCATAACATTACTTAAACAAGCACTCTGCCCCTTGTTGTGCAAAGTTCTTAGGGTCAGGTATTTCTAGTTTGATAGCTTTTAGCCAGTTGCCTGCAGTTGTTTAAATGAAGACTAGTTGCAAGAACTGATGTGGTCTTTAATGAGTTTATGCAATATTTGGACACAGTGACTAGTCCCAAGAGCAGTACACAGGAGGGGACTGAGGGGACAAATCAATGTCATAAGTCACTCAAAACTTCATATTCCACTTAAAAAGCAATAAATATTAAAATTGCATAGGCCACAAAACTGGCAAAACCAACAACTTTGTAAACATGATTACCTTGATAATGAGGCCAAGATTGAAAAACATAGGGATCACTTAAAATGTGTGTAACAAGAGAAGCTGCCATTACACTGGCACAGGGCAACCAACTCTGTGTAGTCAACTGAGCACCATCTGCATAATCAGCTATGCCTTTTACAATCAGCCATTCAACCTGACTGTCAAATGCTGCCGTGAAAATGCCTGCAACAAAAAATAAAGTACAGTTGAAGCCTTCATTAGGATCCACCACAGTATTTTGAAACAGCGGTCCTATGACTACAGCTGGTCGAAACCACTCACTAAAAGGTCTGAATACTGCTGCCAACAGGAGCTTTTAACATGCCAAAACATAGTCTTTCTGATAATGCTGCCAATTGAAAATTTACAGTGCATGCATGGAAAACATAAAAATAATGTTTGCCTTCAGGAAAAATGTTTAACACAACTTTTGTTAAATTGCAAACAAATTTTTATCTTGCAAGTGTAAATCTCTCGGGGGCAGTAGCCTGGGGCTTCTGCTGGAACAGAACACAACAAAAACAACAACAAAACCTTTATTATAGTGTCTAAAAGTATTTAGCTTAATAGCTAATTGGGCACACTGTAATAAAAATACTTAAAAGATAAAAACAAAACTCAAATATATACATAGGTAAAAATAATACTTAAAAAAGCTAATAAATATATACATATGCCCCCCCCCCCCCCCTCCCCACTAGCTGAATTAACTAACAGAACCACCTTAAAAGCTTTAATATGTATGTAACAAAAAAAAATCACCTCACCTTCTCCCTCCATTTCGATTGCTGTTGCCTGTGGATTGGATGCAGCAAGTTGTTCACGTCGCCACTCAGCAGTGACTTGCTCTGGACCGCTCAGAAACTCTCCATCACTATGAACTTGGATTTCTTGAGCTTCTGGGTTCTTCAAAGGAGCCTGCCAGCCCTCAGCACAATGCTTGATGATGTCAAGAAATCGTCTGCTCACAAAACTTCTCATACCAGTTGACTGCTCTTGATTACTTTTTACAACTTTGGATGCATATGTTGCTATATTTGCAGAAACAACAACATCTCCCAACTTGGTTTCTGCAGGATTGAGAGCACTGCATGTTCCTACAGAAATTACTGCCTTGGGTCGAAGGACATCGACAGCATTCTTCACAGATATTAATGAGGCAGAGGGACCAATGCCACCTTTGTAACATCGTAACAAAGCGATTTTAACTTTCTCTTCCTGACTTTCATGATCCACATCCGAAAAGTAAACATAACCAAGACCATCAAACCAACATTTGTACGGATGTGTTAGCTCATTATAACAAGCTAGGAACTCACAGTTCTTGACCGTCACCAACAGAACAACAACAGGAAGATGTGCATGTTTTGAAGGCTTGGTTATCACCCGAATGTTGCTCATGGATGGGACATCAGTACTAAGTTGAGGAGGATCGCCACTGCCCTCCTTTGAACTGTTAGCAGCATTAGCATCTGACCTTTTGGAGCCTAATAAATGAAAACACAGTTATATCTACATGTAAGTGCAACAGTCACAACAGTTACTGTCACTGTCACGAAGCAATTTGGAATAGACTTTAGGAAACCACAGTGCAAACAGCTCCCATCTCCCACTCCCGCAATACCTAGGATAGCACTGTTGCCCTATCAGCATCCCAGCCTCAAGTTCAACATTCAAGTTCAATGAGCAAAATGCTCATAATAATAATCTTTGTCATTAGGGACACCTCTTTGAAGGGAACACCGCTCCTGGTCCCGATGGTGTCCCCTTGAGGCTGTTGACAAAACCTGAATTGGACCGGATCGGATCAGATCGGACTGACAAAACCAGGATTGAATCGGACTGAAAAAATCTGGATCATTTAAAGTATTCTGCTAATTCTGCTTCCTCCTGCATTTATTCAAGGCACTGGCATTTATTTGAGGTCCAGCATTTATTTGAATTAGGTATTGTACATTTGATTGATACCATTAAATAATGTATGATGTAGTTAATTGGGTGAAATAAACTGCAGCAGCCATTCTACCTAACAATAATCATGTTCCGTATGCTTTGTTTTAGTCAAAACATTTTATTAATGGTTACATTACAGCCGCGTTCAACTGCCATTTTGATATAAATGGAAAAAGATCTTACGATAGTCACTGCATGTGCAGTCTAATTTGCTGGACTTTTTGTCAAGCGACATTCTTTCTTTTCATTCAAGATATAAAGTTCATCATCTTAATCATTCTGGGGTCGCTTCATCGTTTCTTTATCTGATGTGATGGTTTATATAAAAAGACAGGCAAAAGTCTACAATTTCTGGTTGGTTAAAATTTTGTCACAGTTTATTGACTGATACACTATATATTCTCTTTGAGACTTCTTGTTCATGTTTTCATCAAGATATTACTGAGGAACAATTTTGTTCAATTTAGCTTCTAAATCGAAAATTTTTTTACCCCTGTTTAAGGGAATAGGCAAGTGTACGCTAAAGTATTACGCATTTTGTAGGTCGCACATTTCCTGTCAGGGCTCGAAATTGTGACTGATCAATCACCAAATGTGACTAACGATTTCCTCCTTGGTGACTTAAAACTCGACGGGTTCAGTTGCGACTTTGGTGACCACATTTCTCTACGATTTACGGTAGATTATAAATTAAGATTACAAAATGTAAATTAAAAAAAAATATTTCTTGTCTTGTATAGCTTATATATTGTAGCAAAAAATGCGCAAAATCACATAAACTGGAAGGGCCTGTTGACCTTCTAGCACTGACTTCTATCCGCCATATAGTTGCTTTGATACAATTACAATTAACTTCTCTCAAATTTACAAATTGGCGACTATTTTTCTACAGTTCGTTGACAAAAGCCGAATGGAGATTTTTTAAATTTTGAGCCCTCTAATACTTATATTTTGGTACTTTCGTTACCACTTAATACCAGTTTTATTTAAGTTTATACAAATCTGTACATTGTATGGAAATTAAAATCTAAAATTAAAAGTATTTAGACCCGATTTAAAATATTTTACTCTACAATAATGTAACTTTCTTCTCTCAACACCACACATAATTATTATGAGTTTGAAGTTAGATATTAAGTTTTATCGGTTCCATTCTAACTTTCATTGAAATTATGTTTCCAGCGAAACAACAACTACAGAGAATCTACAGAGAATGTATACACCAAATCGAGTTAAATTAATGTTGTTGGGTGAAAAGCATAAACCATGATTGATGCAACCCAAAGGTTTACTGGGAAGTTGGAAAAATTAATCTTTGTCTGTGACAGAATACACATTACAGGTTGTATATTAAATTAACACACCTGATGCATAAATCATGCTCTAAAAATTAATGTCTCAAACAAAGAAAACATCTTGATACAATGTATATTACTGAATGACTGCCCTGTTTGGGGTCGCTAGTATCAGGGGGATCATTGCTTTTGGGGGTCTCTACTTTCAGGGGGGAGGGTGGTTGCTTTAATTTGAAACTTTACGGTAATTATTTTGTTTTCTTGGAGTTGATTCAGGAGCCACTGCAGTGTTAAAGTCATACCGTATTGTGCAAAAGTAATGCAAATGAATATCGTGATGAATATCGTGATATCCCAGTGAAATTGAACAAGATTTTGATTGAAACGAAATATTGTGCAATATTTCAGAACATCTTCTGTTCCAGAAAGATTGAAACGAAATATTGTGCGATATTTCAGAACATCTATTGTTCCAGGGTTTTGCTGAGTCATGGAGATTTATTGAAAGAGGGCTAAAACTAACTGTGAATAAACGTTAAAATGAAGTTTTCGCCAATCAATGGCATCACCAGAGATAAAAAAGAAAATATTCTGTGTCAGTCTATGTCAGTCAGTGAAATACATAAGAATAACAAGGTATAAATAATAAGGTACAGATATGAATAAGAAACAAATAAAATGCTACTGAAGGACATCATCCAAAGTTTATTGTTACCAATCGGCGAAATTTTGTTGCCACTCAGCGAAATATTGTTTCCTCTCAGTGATTTATGGTGTTGCTCAGCAAAAAATTGTTGCTAGCTGCTTTGCGAAAAAACGTTGCCGCGCTCTGACAGCGAATACTCATTGCCAGTCAGTGAAAAATCATTACTGCACCACAAATTATCGTTGCCTCTCAGTGAAAAATTGTGGCTATTCAAAAAAAAATTCCTCAGCTCCTTCGGCATGAAATATTGAGGTCACATGACATTTTAAAAACTTTTGTTATGTCATACAAAGCACTTTTGGTGTTCGTGACGGCCGCCTTGGTGTTCAATATGTAAATATTCCTGGGAAATATTATTTTCATCAAACTTGTGTCACAGCGTGTTTTTGATCACATGGGGGAGATTATTTCCTGCCACTTTCCCCACCATCACCTGTGGAAATTTAGAATAGTACTAGGAGCAATTTCTGATCATTTGTCATCATTCAGCTTTGCTCCTCTTTGTTCTACACCAAGTAAAATTAATATAACTGGAAAGTGAATTAGTAAAAATAATTATGAACTTTGATGTTACCATGGAATTTTCGGTAGCCTTGCAACCTTGTTTTGATTAATCTTAATGGCTGCATTAATTAATGCAATGCTTAAGTTTAATATACCAAATAAATACTTCCTTAAAAAAGTTGTTTGAGCAAATTGATTTTACCAATTTTGATTAGGGTTTAGAAAATGGAATGGGTCATTTTATCCACTGTCTTCACACATTGACCTGAAATCAACCATTTTTATATTTTATTTTGTGTAAAGACACATGGAGGGTGCGGCGATGCACGAACTGTATGAAAGTTTAGTTTGGTCTTATTGCTCTGAATCTGGGAACAAAATATTGTTTAACTCTATAAAATATCCTTACAGCAAATTTTCGCTATACTAGAAGAAATTTTGTAACTTTGGAAATCAATTTTAGAAACCAACAAATTAATTCAAAAGGCTATATAACCACAATGTTTAAGAGAAGCAAATGCTTTTTTTGTGTGTGTTCTCTCTGACCAGAATTGATGGTATTGTACATAATGATCACCTGACATTTCGCTTCTTTAAAACATGTAACTGCTTGCAGATACTGTATGCAATGTTTGAAAGCAAAAGTAGCAAAACCTAACCTTCCAATTTTGTCTCCAGACTGACAATGAATAATTTCCACCAGTAACAATATTACAGTCAAACCCGACTTGTTAGTTTCCATAATGAAATTTAAACAGAATTTCTTAAACTTTCTTAAAAACTGTCAGAAGTACTACCAGTGAAACACAGAGTGGCTCGTTGTTTAGAAAGAGCACATACGCGCTGAGGTATGCGCTGAGGTATGTCTATAACGATAAACATGCATCTTATCAGCATCTCTTGGAAAGGATAAGACTACCCTCCATGGAATCTTGAAGAATTCAAGACATGTTATTGACAATACACAATAGTATTTTGAACAAAGCACCACAGGCAATCAGGAATCTTATTAATTTACGCTCATTTAAGTACAATCTCAGACGCCAAGAATATGTTTTATTTTTACCTACAGTTAACACTACTAAATACGGACTGAAATCATGGAGATATTTTGCAGTTAAGAAATGGAATGAACTATCAAATGACATTAGAACAAAAGTGGGCACCAATGAAATTGTAAACAGAATTAAATCGTTAAATTTCGGAGATACATGTAAGTAAATTTGTAATATTAGTTTTAATAAGCATTTTGACTGTGGCGGTAATATTGTAATAATAGTTTTAATTAGTATTTAATCAGTGGTTTTATCTGATGTGTTGTTATATTAGTGTTGTTTAATTGTTAGGTTTTAACTAGTTATTAGGTGGAATACCTGTAAACTAGCTTTTAAGCTAAGAGTATGTCCACATTAAATAAAGTATGTATGTATGTATTGCAGGTCATCATAGTATTCTTACTTTTATTCTGCCTTGCTGTTCAACGATTCTTGAGGAAAAACAACCAAACATGGCTCATGTAAAGCTGGAGAAAAGTGATTCTTGCCACATGTATATACATACATGTATCTCTGTTTTCTGTTATTTTTGCATGACTGGCTGGAAGTCTTTAGTTAGGAAATCATTACAGCCAATCTCAACAGAGCTTTTTAACCCACTGATGACCAAACAATTTTTCAATTTTAGGAATTCTTACATATGGCTGAGCGAGCCTATAAAAGGTAAGAACATGCCCCATTTGAAGCACTTTCAATAAGTACTTATTATAAACTAAAACTAATATTGTTTTTACTATTAAAACACACCTTCCTCCTTAGAAGCCTCTATACTCTCCAGTTCATTCAGTTTGTCCTTCATGTTTTCCTCAATCTTCTTCCACTGCTTGAAAAGTTCTTGGAAATGTTCTTCATCCAGAGGGTCCATTTCTTGATCCTTCATTTCATCAATGGCATCTTCATGATCACCTCCTCCTAATCGCACCAGTGTGTCACGGATCTGCTGCCAGTAGTTACTGAATACAGCATCACTAACAGAGCCTTCCCCAGCATGTTTAGACACTGTATTCATGAAATACTTCACACGAACAATGTCAGACTCACGGCTGGTGTCTGCTGTAAGAGGAGGTGTATCCCAGCCAGCGGGTGGAGGACTCAGATTACAGATTGTCCTTAGGAGCACTATCAGGAGGGCAGAGTCAAAGCTTGCGGATGACACTTCAGAGGGTGTGGCAGGATACAGTTTACTCCACTGTGTTGAATTCAGGATCCCTTCCTTTCGACGTGACTGAAGTTTAGAGTGTGCTGGGTCACATTTTAAGATGGTTTGAAGATTCTGTGGTGGAATTATTCTGTCAAATGCATCTCTCAGTACTCGTGAACCCACGCTGATCAGAAGACGACACAAGCGGGAATAATTGGTTTTCTCTTGGGGGGAAGTTAAATCTGAAGTATTGCCTAAAACAAGCGTTAATAAAAATAGAATACTTGTAAGGATATGATTGGTAACTGATGATACTTATAAAAAAAAATATTGTTCACAATTTTTTATTGTAGTGTGGATAGAGTTCAATGCATTGTAAACTCAATTGGTTCAATAATTTAAGCTGTTTTATGGTTGTGCGGGGGCTGGTGGCGGGGTTGCAGGTAAGGAAGGCCCATGGGCTGTTCTACCGCCTTGGATTTGAGTTGGTGGTTCCCGTCTGCAGTTTCTTGGGAACCCAACCTCTACTTGTGACGTAGGTGTTAACAAAATAATATAAATAATTAAATGTCCTTTGGCTTAGAATTGAAAGCCGTTTTCTCAAACACATGCAAGATGTTAATATAAAACTGCTGAACTGCAGTCGCATTCTGGTTGCTTTACTTCCCATATTTTGCCCCCAGCCTTTTGCCTATTTGCCGTTTCTAATATTACCCTCTAAAAATTATAAACACCCTCCCTTTTTCAGCTTGCTTTTTGTTCTACAGTCGAACCTCCTTAATACGGACACCTAAGGGACAGACCAAAGTGTCCGTATTATAGAGGTAGGGATTGTATGAATTTTTGTATCTTAGGGACCAAGAGAACTGTCTGTAATAGAGAGATGTCCGTATTATGGAGGTGTCCATAAGGAGAGGTTCGACTGTACATTTAAGGTCTATAAATAAGCCCCACTCACTATTTATTCCACTTTCCTAATGCATCTCTATATATTTCAGGCATATAAATGAGCCCCCCTCCCTCTATTTTAAAAGGCCCTTCACCCATCAAGTGTCTTTCATACATGTAAATTGTAAAAAAAACTAAATATTTTTTATATGTAGTTTTATATGTTGTTATTATGATAATAAAGGTGGGTAGGTGAGGGTAGCCAGAGAAGGACTGTTAAATAATGTTGTTGTTGACGCTGAAAACTAAAGTGGAATTAATTCATGTAAATGGGGTATTTTTTGCTCTGCTTTTTTAAATGTTTTAAATGTTCAGTTAAACTGGGACTTTTTTGGCTGTGAAAAATTGAAATACATTGTATAGTAATTGATCAATGAACTTTGAATTGGAGAATTCCAGCCTTATTGAGATTATTTTTGGCTCTAGAGTGTTAACAGAACTTTACAGTTACACTGTTTGACATCAGAGGCTTGTGATTTAAGCTTCTGATAAAAATAATTAAATAATATTCAAGGATAACAAGTTAAAAAAACACAGAAAAAGAAAAAAAACAGTACTGTACGTGTATTACCTTTGTCATGAACTTTCTTGCCTCGACCTGAAGCTCCAGCAACACCTCCACTTGCACTACTTCCCACACCTCCCTGCTTAGGACCTTAAATAATAGAAAGAGAGACAGCAAACAGTTATTTAAAAGGTGGCGTTACACAACAATACATTCAATATTTTGTGGATCTTGTTTTGCAATGTTGTTGCTGGTATAAGGCCAAAAACTTTAAGGGGCAATGAGGGGCATTTGTCATATTTGAGGAAAATCTGGAGGGGTTGTACGTAGTAGGGGATGGGCCTTATTGTCTTCTTAGAAAAATGGAAATCTGTAGGGGTAGGGGGTCACCAGTGACATCCTCTCTGTGGTTGGGGCATGGATATATCCTGGAAACACATATTGTTATAAGCAGCCATTAAACTACCATGATACATAACCCAGGGATGTACATTGTAGATAATAGCCGGGAGCCGGAGAAATTACCTGGCTGTGAACTTCATTTTTCCGGCTGTTAAAGCCTAGTGCAGCTTTAAAAGGACTACATTTTTCTATTTTTTACCCGTCTGTCAGTTCTACATTCCCGCCAGTTAAAAACTGAATCTACATCCCTGATAACCCTATTGTACTTATTACACATGACTGTGAAAATTCTGCAAAATCGTATTTTCCCATAATTACAAACCATGGTGGACCCTGAGTTTTCCACAAACCCCAGTACCCTGTGTTTTATTAAGAATGATAGATAATACAAAAGAAAAAAAGGTTCAGGTCTTAATTCTGAATTTCAATCAACCTCCCACTGGAGCTTATTAAGGAGAAGGGATCAAAAGAGGAATAAGAGAATTGTTCTTTATACAGTACCTTGGTCATGATGAGCTTGCTGGCTTGCACCTGAACACCCAGCAGCACCACATGTACTACTGGCCCCTTCCTGCTCAGAACCTTAAAGAACAATCAGAAAGAACTTGACAGTCAGTCAGTTAACAGGTGCTGGCTAGCTAATACTCCGATTATAATAAAATCAGATTTTATTATAATCGGAGTATTAGCTAGCCAGCACCTGTTATGACACAAGAACTTCTGTACATGTATTTATTAATAATAATATAATAGCGCTCTGGGCAAGAACATTCTCAGTACCTTGTTGGAAAATTCTCACAGAAATCTTGGATTTTTGGCCTCAAAAGCGACTCACTTGCCAAAATTATGACTGGATCATGTAAATATGACTGAAAGGATTTCAACCAGGTCAATAAATCTTCTATCTTCAAACAGAATAAAATTTTATCTTGAAAAGATACATAGGGTGTCCTAAGGCCCAAAACATTTTCTCAAAGATGTGGATTTTCTTTCCCATTTTGGATCTGTTTTAAGTACCTTAACAATAATAAATCATTAATTTGACAAAACTGTGCTTTTAAAGGCCTTATATAAACAAACAACATGTACAGTTTTAGAGAAAGTTGCTAAAAACATACTTAGGAGGTTTTTGCATGGAGACCTTCAGTTATTGTCACCATTATCCCTTAATAAGCCCTTATATCAAGATTTAAATTCTCATTTCTTGTTCCCAATTGGGGAGAAATTGTTTGGATATCAAGATAATTCATCTTGTGTGATCATGTCTTTAATTCTCATGACCTTTAAGATTGATAAGGCATTGATATCACTCAAAGGGCTTAAATTAGGGTTAAAGGGACACTGTCCCGGCTGAGATGGCCAGGAGTTTGCCTTCAGGTGGCTCACAGTTATTAGTTCCCAGCATTTCTCATTGCTTATACATCAATGGATCAATGCTACAATTATTCTTTACCAGTTGATGCTACAATAATGGTATCAAACAAGTGCTCATTCATTGGTGAATATTAGTTATGGTCAGGCATTATCATGAGGTAAGAGTTACCAGAGTACATGCACTGTAACAGTATAACCTGTTAAAGATGCCCTTAATTTGAGCTTTATAAGTGCCTACATGTATAACTAAAAAACAAGCTCACAGACCCTCGTTTTTGTGACTAATGGCTTGCACAGCAGTCACTACTGCTATCGTGTCAGTTTTCCGAATGTAAGTACTTCAGTGCCAATCATATCCATCTTGCAGTCTCTCACGAACACTTCGCATCAACGATGATTTGTCGATAGTAACCAATGAAAAATGAAAACCTCGACTGCCTACTCAACCTCTTTAAAGTTATCTTCAAAATATAAAAAACTTAGACCCAAAATTTTGAATTTCTAAATGTAGAAATCAAATCAGTTTCAAAATCATTCAAACTCTTCAACAAGAAAGATACTTTCTTTTGTGAAAAACGTGTATGTGACCTCTTTGACCTCTCTGTTTATGCCAAATGAAACGTGATGTCTTGAAGCTTCACATGGTTTTACGCAAAACAAATTATAGCGCAAGCAATGCAGTTTCATGCTTTCCTTTGTTGCTTTTGTAACAGAAAAGTCAAATCGTCCTCCAAACAAAAACATTATCGCTTTTTAGTTATTTCAAATTATTGCTTTATGGCATTAAATAATATGTGATAGATAAAATATTCGCGTCCGATCTGTATGGGTGTTTACAATGGCAAGCCGAAGACGAGCCATTTTAAACGCCCATACAGATCGGACGCGAATATTTTATCTGACTTATGAAATGAAACAATGAGTAGAGATCTGTATGAAAAGTTAATGCATACTAATTAGCTCAGCAGAGATCTGTATCAAAAGTTAATGCCTACTAATTAGCTCAGCAGACATCTGTATCAAAAGTTAATGCTACTGTTTAATAATTCATCAACTCAGTTGATCTGTATTGGGGTTTACAAACTTTCATTAAACATTCATTTCTTTTTGTATTTTCCTTATGAATTATTAATGAATTTTACAAGTACATTTACAGTGTATATTCTTTTCTCTTAAGTTTGCCTTTGTGAAATAATTTCCACTTATGAATTATTAATGAATTTTACAAGTACATTTACAGTGTATATTCTTTTCTCTTAAGTTTGCCTTTGTGAAATAATTTCCACTTTCGTTTCCACCCGGTTCATTACCATTTTCACTAACCAAAATGGCTAGTGCACCCAAAATCTACTAGCCAAAACTGAATTTTTACTAGACTAGGTCTAGTTCGCTACTGTTAGTCTCAAGCTCTGTTAATTTTACAACATTTACTTCTCACAGCTTTCATATTTTGTTTCTAACTGCTCAGGCTGGTTGCCTGAGCCTTTTCAGCTTTTAGGTCGGTATTTACACAAAAGCCTCATTAATGTCACGCATAATAGAAAGACACAGTATATGTGGGGAAGAGGTCAGGGGTTAAGTGTTGTCCAGGACCCAAGTGTTGCCTGCCGCGTGCGAGGCCAGTAACTGGGGCTAGGTGTAGCGAGTGGCATACAGACCGTGCGCGGACGGAGCACAGCTGCGGTTTGAGCAGCGTGTACCTATGCCAAGCTCCTAGAAGGTTGCCCGCAAGGGGAAGTGGGCGTCGCCACCGTTTCTCACCCAAGCTAAGGGAACCCAGGCATCGCTTCAGTGTGGGACTGAAGGGTTGGCGCCGTCAACACTTATCCCCAAACCATTATTTTTATTAAATCGATACAAGACACGGGCAAAATCATTAAGGCCTACTTGTACAATACTTAGAAGAATGGTAACCTTGAAACTATAAACCCCAAAAAGGCAGTGGGTGGGTGGGTAAAAAACACTATTGACTTTAACAGCGAGACTTGGCTGAATGTGAAGGCTTGCCGCAAGAAATGTACTAGGCATAAACAAGATAGTTAAGCATAAGCTGATTGGCTGGCGAATTGTCGGCACGTGCCTGCGATTGAAATGATTGGCTGCTAAGAATAGGGGGTGGGAAAAAGGCGCGTGCGAGGTACAAAGTGTGTTAAACCGATCACCCGGAAAAACACTGGCTAATCTGGTGATGTCCAAGGGTCAATTAAGCTAAACATTAACTCTAGTTTATGCTCTAGCAGAAACAGCCATATGAGAAAAACTGACTTAAAAAAAAAAATTAATCTTGACTCTTCAGAGGATATTATTGAGCCTTCTCAGAGATAAATCACCAAGATTCGCCATTTTAAACATTTGCTTCAATTCTTATCCACAGAACAGCATATACAGGGTGTCCCAAAAGTTCGTTCCTCTGATTTGTATTAAAATAACTTTTGATTCACAAGCGATATATGCATCAAAATACCAGCAGTTCTTAACTGTTTTGTACACTAATATCATATGTAGTTTCAGTAGCCTGGGTGGCCTACATTATCTTTTATCACATTTTGTAGCCGCTCTGGCATCGTAAAGTGATAATTCTTGTAGCGTGAAAAACGGGACGTTTGCCTATCGGTGGGCATTCCGTGCTCGATGTCACCATTGATATCCCGATATGCTTTACAATAGCCTGTGAACTCCAGTTTTTCTGCGGCTCGCTTCTCTCACCGACTTTTCCTCGCAAGTTTTCTTTTTGCCGCTATCTACTTTCGTCATACCCCCACAAGGAGGCCTTTTCACAGGCTAGCTTTACGATACCTTGGTGATAAAAATGAAGCGATTTTGAGGGAATGAACTTTGGGATAAATGTTTCTTGAGCGGGATTTAGCGGTATGGGCCCAAACTTGGCCATCTCAAGTGAAAAAAAAACTCAGCATAAAATTGAGAAATTCGGATAAACTTTGGGATTCATTTTCTCGAGCGGGATTCAACGGAAAGACAGGGAGTTTAGTTAATTTTTGTTTTTTTGCATACGTTATTTCTCTAAAACGACGGAAAAAAACAGCATAAAAAAATTCTGAACAATGTTTTGCAATTAATTTGTAGGTCACATGCCAAAAATGAGGCAAAATGAGCGTGGAAAAACAAAAAAGGTCTCAAATTCGACATAGGTTGGTTATGCTCTGACGTCTTCAATTAACCACCCTTTGTATAACACTGCATGGGAAATGGTTTTTCATCAAAATAGATGTTGATTGTTTGATGTCAGTGTAAAAACCATTCCAAGTGCTATTTTTTAATTGATTTTAAAGGCCATGTCCAGTAATGTATGAATGAGACCAATTTTGTAAGAAAGGCTGGAAAATTTATTGACTATTGTCAATAAGTACATACATGTACATACATGCATAAACTTTATTTTGTCTTGAATTTCAGAGTAGCTTACACAAGCCAATATTTTCAAGGACATAAAAGTTGAAATATATACTGTAGTTGAGGACATCTAAGAAAGGCAGTTTGTGGTTTTCCTTCTTCTCCATAGTAAACTTAATGTTGATAAATATGTTGCGAGTTAATATTTCAAGTCAAAAAATAATCCTTTCATGGTGACCATTCAAACGATTGGCAAGAACAGGTGCGAAGGGCAAACCACCCTGGCCAGGGTTCTTTGAGAGTGGCACTTATTATTACTGTACATGTATTTTACTGTTGTAGTACATGTGCAATGTTTATTATATAGTGAAACCTGTATTAAGCAGACACCCTTGGGACCCTCGCTAGTCTGCTTAATAGAGGGGTCCGCTAAATACAGGTTCGTTTTATGATAAATATGGGAAAAAAAATTTGGGGACCCAAGCAGTTAGTGTCCGCCTAATAGAGGGTGTCCTCTTAATATGGGGTCCGCTTAATACAGGTTTCACTGTATAAGGGCTTGGCACTCATTCATAACTGCACATTTTCGAGTACATTCACTCTATACACTGTACATGTACATGTATATCATTCGATCTTACTTGGCTTTTTTTTCCATGTTTCAAATGGTTTCTTTGCACTTGTTTTTAAATCATCCCAAAAGGACCTTCCTTTCTTTTTTGACATCCTCCATCACCATATGGAACCCAAGCTAAAAGAAAAGTGTACATGTACATGAATGTCAATTTCCTACCACTTACATTGTAATCATATCAATTTTCAATATGCATATTTAGCGAATTCTCACATTCTAAAATAATATTATATTAAACAGGTTTCAGATTGTTTCTGGATTGTTCCAGGCACCAAATTGCCAGGTTAATAAACAGATTGCCTGGTTTTTTTTTTCTGTTTATTAAACAGGTTTAACATGGTAAATTTGTTTATGCTAAAAATCATACTTGTCCAATACTCGGACAAATTTATGCATTGATAGCATTGTACTGTAATTAAACTCATCGACAATAGATGAGTGTGGGGAGGGTGCCTGAAGGTTTGGTGGGGGGCTGCCTGCACGCGCAGGAGGTAACCATGACAACCCTGTGAGTGGCCACCACCAACGGCACCGTCACACTGATAGGAATCAGTGGAAAGCGTGTGAGATGCACTTACCAATACTTACCTAATGGGAGGGAGGGGGGGGAGCGAAAAGCAAACGAGCATGTTTACAGAACGGCAACACGAGCAAAATGCTTGACCTTTGCAGGGGAGCTGTAAATCTATCATGAGACCTGCAAAGGGCCATGGGGCCGCCCGCACCCATGGGAGAGACTGCTGGCCAGCATTGTCTTGAGTTTAACTTCGCCTAAATTACATCGTGCCGTTCTAGAATGTATTGTTAAACTATTGTTATGGTCATATAATACAAAACAATTCAAATGGACAGACTGCAAATCACAGTAGTTGCTAAATATATATATATATATATATATCTGTGTCGTAACTGTTCATCAGTAGGATGCCCAAAATGTGTGCAATTCTACAATTGGTTTCGTCTCCAATGTTATGCATCAATTTGAATTATGACTGTCAGTACAACAATCATGTATCAGGGTGCGACAAAAATTTTGAACTCTACTTGTCCAGTGGACAAGTGAGGTTCTGGTTTTACTTGTCCAAACTTAAGTCTAGTTGTCCTTGGATGTAGAGTTTAATAATCCAAGTTCTAAAGCTATGCGACATTTCCGCCAGATCCATAGCAAAAATGTACTTCGTAGATTTACAAAAGCACGGAACAGTACATTACGTCTTTGTTTGCATCGTGTACTACCCTAGCATAAGTTTCCTTCCAAAATTCCTGAAGCTTCCAAACTCTTACTGTTGGTTTTCAGATTTTTTAAATTTCCTTCTCATTCACCTCAGTGTGTTCTGCCAAAGGTTCTGCTGTTCTATTCAGCTGTTTAATTGGCACATTAAAATAGCCTTTTATGCTTCGCTGATCCACCATTGTGCATGGTACTCACAGTTAACAAGAGCTTCTATTAATAAATGCACAAATCAAAACTGTAAGTTCTCAACTCATTTCATTTAACTTGTAAGATATCTTGTGAAAAGTGATCTGTTTTACACTTGCAAAAACCTGACTGTATACTGATTTTCTGCTAAAACGTATTACAAACACATTGTTTTTAAGAGGCAGTCCCGCTAAGACCGGTCCGGTCGATTTCGCGTCAGAAAAAAGTTTCCCTTTAAACTTTGCACACTAAAAGGGTTTGGTATATAAGTAATAAAAATCATTTTCTTTTTTGTAAATAATATATTTTCGCTTTTCTACAGGCGCGATCACGTCCGGGCCAATCCGTTTCCCCCAGAGCCGATTTTAATTTGCTCATAAATTTGGCGTTTTTGAGGGTCACGCTATATCAAAACTAAAAAGAATCGTAAAATATCTTTCACACCAGCCGTTTGCATTGTCTTTCATTGACAAATGAGCATAATATCGAAACTTTTGACAATTTTGCAGACAATCTGTAAGTCCCGAAAGACACCACTCTGAACAGGTCACGCGACTGCCAAGAAACATGCTCAGATTCGAGAGCTAAAATCTCAATTGTGGGACAAAAATCTGATATAAAATTTATATCAAAATCAAGGTCTTACCTAGTTTTAAGAGGTTCTAAAGTCAAATCTGCGGGTATCCGCCTGCACACGGAGTGGCGAGAGGTTTAATTTGGCCATCACGGCACTTTGTTTACAAAAGTAACTGTATAATGAGTATTAATCTGTACTTGATCGATCACTCGCTTCTGTCGCTTGACCCGAAAAAATATTCACAGCTCTAAAGTTTGCCACTGTTCTTCCTCAAAACTGTCTAAAAAGGTTTTAAAACGATTTTGGTAATTTTATTTGAAAATCATGGTAGCGAAACCATGCTCACATTTCCTGCATAATAAGGCGTACGAACTGAAGTGAAATACATTTATCTGTATTAAAAAGAACCTGATTTTTCTAGACTGAATAACTTTTAATGAGTAATTTCTTGGAAATAGATTTTGTGATAAAAATTAGCGATAAAAAGTGGCGACGTTTCTTCCTCTTCAAGGTCATTTTTAAGTGAAAGTAAAAAATACAAAATTTGCATAAATATATTACTAACAGTTAAAATTAGATAAGAATGTCACGGACGCTAAAATGTGATAAAATATGTGGACGATAAGTGCTAAAAATTTAAGAAGTGAAAAAGACATAAAACAATGAAACAATAATAGATAAGGCTATTAAAAAGAACTGTCTAAACAAATAATTTGGCGC
Source organism: Cladopsammia gracilis (assembly GCA_022457155.1). NCBI lineage: Eukaryota > Metazoa > Cnidaria > Anthozoa > Scleractinia > Dendrophylliidae > Cladopsammia > Cladopsammia gracilis. The sequence continues at coordinate 202,219 of JAJGOT010000628.1, read as the reverse complement.
GGATTGAATCGCACTGTTTGCTTGTTTAGCGTTGGTTTCAGTTCTTTGAACAAAGAACTGAAACCAACGCTAAACAAACAGTGCGATTCAATCCGCGCCAAATTATTTGTTTAGACAGTTCTTTTTAATAGCCTTATCTATTATTGTTTCATTGTTTTATGTCTTTTTCACTTCTTAAATTTTTAGCACTTATCGTCCACATATTTTATCACATTTTAGCGTCCGTGACATTCTTATCTAATTTTAACTGTAATATATTTATGCTAATTTCGTATTTTTTACTTTCACTCGAAAATGAGTCGCTGAGGTCGAAACGTGGTGACTTTTTATCGCTAATTTTTTTATCACAAAATAAATAACTTTCAACTTTCGTATTAAAATTTGGTGGTGAGTTCTACAGCCGGTTTTGAATTCAGCCAACTCACGCATAATACGAATCAGGCCATGTATTTTAGCACATTGTCAATGTCACGCTCGAGTCACGCGCTGATAGAAAACTACGCCCTATGTTCGCCTCTCCAGCCAAGATCACCGTAAATATTTCATCCTAGCTAAAATAAATAAACGGATTTTTATCTCAGAATCTCCCATGGAACATGAGTAGCGGAATACGAAAAATACTAGACTAAAAAAAACATGTTTATAAAAGAATCCAGGCGAGGCCAATTTTATGCACACGTGACTGTTTCTTTAGGTGTTGTCAATTCATCTTGGTGTAGTATATAAATTCAAGTGTAAAATGCGGTCGCAAGTTTAGTGAACACTTGCTATATTTCGTTATTTGATAAAAGTTGCAAATCAGAGTACCCCCCCCCCCCTCCCCCGCTCCCTCCCGAGCCCTGTACTCCCGATTATATGCTATAATACTATAATCATTCACGGATCGAGGGTTTGATGTACAGTTCACCTTATTTTAGGGTTTTCATTATAAGGGCGGAACATGGGTGTGCGTCTCGAGTAGATAAGGGCGGGGTGCTGGGGTACAGATTTCCCATCATCCTAAAAGGTTCGTGGATAAACCTCTTGTTCGCAACACCCTCTTGAAGTGGAACATGCCAATACAGTTCACGGACCAGTTGTTCCGCCAAATAAAAATCAATGTCCTTTTATCCAGACGTGTTTATGAGCAGCTGCACTCTCTCACCATGTCGCTAACGTGTCCAACCAGAGCGGATTTCTTGTCCGTTGATTTACGTGGCAGCTCAAAGTGGTCACACATGACCCTCAGCTCCTTCACAGTAAAGCGCGACAATGCTCCAGTCTTGACCACATCGCAAATGTCGTAGCCATCATATGTGATCGGATGCTCCAGTCCTATTTGCGACAGCACCTCTTGAACATCCTCATCCTTGTTCTGTTGATCCAGGTGTACAAGATCTTCCTCCAAAAAAAAAAAAAGATCTTCCTCCAGCAGAGTGTTCTCGTCGTCTTTTGTCATGTGTCTCTGAGTTACCTGTTTCCTCTGCGCTGCAGCAAGTCGGGAAAAGAAGGCTTGAACTTGTACCTTCGTCAGCCACTCGTCTCTCGAGAATTTTCTGGTGCCGTCTTGACTTTTGGCGCTTCTCATATCCGCTGACACTTGAACTGGATCAGGCTTTCTTCCAGTTTGTACTCCGACGTCAAATCGGTCCTGGAGATATGACTTTACGTTCTTTGAGAACCTTGTCCTACTACACCTCGGTTTCTGCAAGGCCCATCCAGCTTCAGAGGACTCCACCTGAGTTGCTGTCTTAGTGCTTTTTGCTGAAGTAGGCTGCTTCGGTTTCTGCTCACTGACTGACACTGCTGAGAACTTCCCAACCCACTCGCGATGCAACTTGTCGTACACACTTTCTTGATTTGTACTGATGGGATCATGATTACCAAAGTTGATGTGGTCCTGCAAGGCATTGTAGTTATCGAGTGAATGTGAGCAGCCAGCTTCGTTGCATTCGAATAGCGCAGTTTCTGTATCAGAGCTCTTTTCTTGTAGTTTCCCGCTCCTAGGTTGAACATCCCAGAACTGCAGTTGGTTTGAGGCGGGGTTCAAGGTTATTGCGCCGGGAACTTGGATGTCTAGGTCTGTCCACAGCACGAGCTTTCCAGCTCCAATATCATAGGCTTTCCACAATCGCAGCCCAGTTTTTAAGTAGCGCTTTGCTTCCTTTAGATTATCCCGAGATTCCTCGCACCATTCATGGCGTGCGCCACACTGCTCCAAGTCATCCACTATCTTTTTGAGGGTGTCAAAGCCTTCTGCCCCACTTGATGCCGTGTTATCTAAGCCCTGGAGCGACTTGCGCTGTGATGCTTCTCGCACTTTCAATATTCTGTACAAGGTAGACCTGCCTAAAGGCTGATATTCTTCTTCTTGGCACCACTGATGATATTGCTCAATCATTGTTGAACGCCCTACAGTTCTGACCACGTTAGGCATAACCATCTGCTGACCTGAGTCCAGCTTAACTGTTCTCGTTCCAAAAGAAACATCTTGGTAAAAATAAGGCTGGTCAACAAAATACAAAAAGTGTTCGAGTTTAGACGTATCAATGCGTACTCTGTGGTGAGGATTTTTCTCAACTTCGAGCCCAACTCCCACAGTTTTGGCATGTGTTCTTGCATTTTTTATTTGGCGATCGCTGAGCTTTTCAAAGGGCGCGTGTATTGCCTTCAGTTCGCTTGACGTATAGCGCAAGGCATATATGCTTAGGATCTGTGTTTTTAGACTCTTGGTTGGCGCTTGCCTGTAGGCTGACGTCAGTGCCTCGACTTCTTTATCTGATCTGGACGCGCGCTTTATGTATGATTTCAGCAACTCGTCGCTAGAACTTGGCGCAATCACTTTACACACAGCCCGACAGGCTTCGTCCACCTTCTCTTCGCACATCTGTTTTTCTTTCTCTGTCGCAGTGCCCCAATCCACCTTCAGCCTAAAGGTCAACGGCTCTAACGTTTTGATATCGGACAGTCTAGCGATTTGCGCCATTGCAGTATTATACACCTCGAAAGTGTGGTCTGGAAAAGTCTGCATGTCCTCGTCTGTGCTGTCATCGTCCACTGACTCTAGTTTGCGCCACTGTCCAGGTGTCCAAGGGAAGTCACTAAGTGGCGTGGAAACAGTTAGGGTGTTTGGTGGGATCTCTCGCATCTCCGCCAAGGCCTTTTCTTTGCTCTTCCTGTAGGAGACACAAGAAGGCATTACCTCATGGCAATGATGGAAAAGCGATTGGCAAGAGAGCTATCTGCTAAACGGAAGCTAGGATGATTTTCTTGCGAAAACTCCAAGTTATAGAATTTAGTAGCATAAATTCACGTTTCTTTATACATAAGAGGCAGATCTCATTCCATCACTCCCGAGGGCCACACCCACAAATTGTTACTAGAGGGCATTTCATATCGATAATAAAGCGGATAGTGCCATTTAAAAAAAGCAAACGAAAAATAAAAGCTTCCACATTTTGGTTTGCAAGTTTCAACGCAATGCTGTTTGGAACAACAATATAAAAAGTGATCGGGGAGGGGCTCGACCATATTTCTTTCACGTTTTTGAACTTTTAGGATTTTTTCCTGGAAACAAATACTCCTTTATATTGTTACCAACCAATAAGTTTCTCTAATGGTCCGTCCCCTAGGGTGTTTTGCAGAGTACTCAGAGAGTGGGCGGAGCAAGGCATGTCGCCTTCTTATTACAACGCAAACAGGACTAAGTTAGCCAATCCCGAACGAGCGTTCTCACGATCTTATCTTGCGCGAACAGAATTGTGTTCGAACCATGACAAGAACTGAGGATAACTGGTTTAGCGCATTTTGCTGTAAAAAAACAAGCATATTTATATTAAAGATACCTGGTCAGCAGCACTGCATCACCTTCGTCACGTGGTCCCGCATTCGCGCTTTCTCCCTGTAGCCACTGCCAATTACTCTGGACCCTTTTGCTGTGCGCCTTTCTACAGCTACTACAGATAGCTAAAAAAAATCATACATGAGGTTATTTCTAAAACAGTAAAATGCCACATATAAGAACCTAGTAGATTAAGACCCTACAGCCTGAAATTTGCATTTAGACACCCATTTTGTAAGAACCTGTTCAGCCTGAAATTTGGAAAAGGTTGTTATTGGTTCATGAAATACAACTTAATATTCTAAAAAGTGATATTTACTGCTGTTTTTATTTTATTTTTTAATATCACTGTTTAGTGGTGTTTCATGAATGTAATGTCTGAAATCTAGTAACTTTTACCCCACACCTATGTTATATATCTTTATTTAAAATTTCATGACCTGCACCTCTCTTTGAAAAAGTAAGAACCTCTTTAAGAAACTAAACAGGCTTATTTCTTATGCATCAAATATATAAGAACCTATTCAGCCTGACCTGGAAATTGTAGGTTCTTCATACGTGGGACTTTACTGTACCTGCCATTTACACAAGTTGTTAGTCTCAATTGTTTCAAATAAGACCGTAATATATAAAATAGATAAATACTTACGTGCTCCGACAGGAACAAGAACGCCAAACACTTCCATCACTTCCCTTGACACTTTCAAAGTAAATGCCCGATCTGTTCTGGCTGCTTTGCGCTCTCCCTTGTGGTCAGGGTACTTGCATGAGCTTAACTTTGTCTGATTTCCCCAGTATTGCCCGAGATACGCACGGTGCTTCGGACAAACAAACATTTCTTTTCTCTGCGCTTCGGTCGTATAAAACAAACCTGAACGCACCAAAATCAATTCTCCCTCCGTAATCCACTCTTGACTCAAATGACATCGGGATAAATGTTGACTTATATCGTTCCTACATTGATCTAAGCTCACAAGCTCAGCTATATCTCGAAATTTTCCACAGTCTTCAGATTCCCGTGTTTCTAGAAAACAAGTCGCCATGATACAAACTGTGCTTTCCCACGACTTTGGCGAGGTTTTGCGTGACAACCAGCTAATTTGCATAGAAGTAATTTTAAATAGTAAATGAATGATTTTCACAAAGATAGTTTTAAAATTTGCTAAAAATCATTTTAGTGTAACACATTTGTCTTTTCTATTATGATAATATACTTGTTCAAATGTAAAGTGGCTTTAAGAATATGATCCATTTACTTGCGCTGCACCAGAGTGGTTTATGAGTGGTTCCATGACCTTTGCTCTATGAACCTAAAATATTTTGCCTTTATGATTTTGAAATAAAATTACCAAATGGTTTATTTTAAGGTTTTGAGAAAACATTTTAAGCAAACTTTAGAGCTGCGAATATTTTTCGGTCAAGCGAAAGAAGCGAGTGATCGATCGAGTACAGATTAATACTCATTATACAGTTACTTTTGTAAACAAAGTGCCGTGATGGCCAAATTAAACCTCTCGCCACTCCGTGTGCAGGCGGATACCCGCAGATTTGACTTTAGAACCTCTTAAAACTAGGTAAGACTTTGATTTTGATATAAATTTTATATCAGATTTTTGTCCCACAATTGAGATTTTAGCTCTCGAATCGGAGCATGTTTCTTGGCAGTCGCGTGACCTGTTCAGAGTGTTGTCTTTCGGGACTTACAGATTGTCTGCAAAATTATCAAAAGTTTCGATATTTTGCTCATTCGTCAACAAAAGGCAATGCAAACAGCTGGTGTGAAAGATATTTTACGATTCTTTAAAGTTTTGATATAGCGTGACCCTCAAAAACGCCAAATTTCGGTCTTAAAATCGGCTCTGGGGGAAACGGATTGGCCCGGACGTGATCGCGCCTGTAGAAAAGCGAAAATATATTATTTGCAAGAAAGAAAATCATTTTTATTACTTATGTACCAAACCCTTTTAGTGTACAAAGTTTAAAGGGAAACTTTTTTCTGACGCGAAATCGACCGGACCGGTCTTAGCGGGACTGCCTCTTAATTATTTCCTGAATATTTCCTTGTCCAAAGGGCAAGTAAGATTGATAACCCTCTTGTCCACAAGCCAAAATCACTTGTCTGGGGCAAGTGGACACTGTTTTTGTCGCACCCTGTGTATTATAGGTGGTAACTGCAAGTTCATACTCTTTGCCTCATATGAATATGAATTCCAAAGTCAAAATTTTCAAACATATGAAAATATCATTTGACCAATATCACGCTAGCATGGCACAAAAATATATTTAGTTTATTGGGAAAAAGAGCCCAGCATCAAAATCAACTTATCGATATTAGTAATACTACAAAGTTTTGTAAAGATTGCTAGCTAACTGACGAAGATATGAAATTTTGAAACTAAGCATTTCTAATGTATGGTGGACGGGCATAGATTGCCCGTCCAGCCTTGTTTTCGTGTTTTTCCCATACTTTTCTTTGTAAAAATTGGGCCAGAGTACTAAGTTTCAAAAGTTCATATCTCCGTCAGTGTACGAGCAATCTTTACAGTTTTACTGATATTAATGTGCTCAATTTGATATTGGACTCTTTTCCCCATCAAATTAAATATATTTTCATGCCATGCTAGCGTGATATTGGTCTATAGCGGGAGTCTACTCTATAATCAAGCTTTTTCTTTTACAAAATTAATCCTTCATTCAAAAAAACTAATAATTATGTTATTCTAACAATATAACAACTTATCAAATGGGGTAACGGACTAATGGGTAACGGGAAAAAGTGGAATGAACATATAAAGTATTAAAGCAGGAGGTAACAGATCGATAATTTCGATAGTCGATAAAAATCGATCACTGTCGATTAAAGTCGATAATAGTTAATCGACCAATATCGGAAGTCGATAAAAATCGAAGACTTGAATCCTTGTGATTGTCGATTTTGATCGACTTTTACTGTTAAAGTTCGATTTCTATCGACTTCAATCGAAAAGTATCGAAAACTAAAGAACATTATTTAGAGCCTATAGAGAACAAGACCACAGATGCGTACCGTCAGAAATTTCAATATCTTATTTTGCACTGTAATCTGAAGCTACATTAAAGCGAGATTACTCTTCATATTTCTATTTCCTTCCAGCAAAAGTAGGCTTCAATTATTTGCAAATCGAATCACACAAGTACACAGACGTACGCGTATTTAATCAGATTTAATTGCCTCCTCTCTCTGTCTTTTATCTGACTCATCCGCTTAGTACAATCTTCGTATAACCTTGAATTGCACGTGCAGAGTTTTGAGAAAAACAAACGTGGCGCCTATTCAGCGATCATTTTATTTTGCTCAGCGTGGATCACGAAAGTGTTGTTTTTCGTCTTAAAATCAAACAATTTGTTGTTCGTAAAAATGTTTGTTGAATAAGATAATTTAGAGAACCATTAAAGAAATGCACTGCCTTTTTGGTTGTTTTTCTCTTTGGATAGAGAACCCAGTCAAATGAAACGCATGCGCAGTTGACCAAAAAATTGTGACTGTATATTTTAGCGACTTTCCTCAGAAATCTGTTGATTTCTACGGAACCACTTGTTAGAATTTCACGAAATTTGGCACAATAATAGTTCCGAAGATGCCGAACTCACCTGCCATCAGAAATTTGAAATCTAACAGAGGAGATTTTTACAAAACGCAAACATATTAAACCGCAAATTACGGAAGATCCCTCTGTTAAAGTTACATGAGACCAGTGTTAACATGCGAATATTTTTACGAGTTTACTGGAGACAAATGATGGACAAAATCTAACGACTAGATTTTCTGAAAATAAACGAAACCAAATATTGCAGGCTGATTTAAATCCACGGTGTTGCCATGGAAACAACCTTAAAGCTCAACAAAAATATCAAAATATATAGCTTGTTGCTTAATCGTATGCCTCGCCAATTTTGGCCGCCCAGACGTTAATAGTTTTAAAATGACAATGAATGACGCATATGTACAGTGAAACTGTGTTCAGCCACCTTAATAGCAAGGAAAATTCCCTTTGTCGCTCAAGGTGAAATAGTCGGTAGAAATCGATAATCAGTCCTTGAATCTTGTGATTATCGACTTTTATCAACAATTTAAACTAGTCGATTGACAATTATCGACAAATATTGACCACTATTGACTTATCGACCAGCTTTTCGATGATCGATTTTGATCGATCTGTTACGTCCTGATTAAAGCACAGGTGAGCCAAGCACAATATGCGAGTAGGGAAACTGGGTACTAGAATTGAGCTTTGTTTAGCTTTGTTTTGCTTTGCAACATTTGCGAAAATTTCTGCACGAAATTTATAACTTTTCTCTTAAAAAGTACAAATGAAGTTTGAAATAAAGTGTTAACATGTAACCTGGTGTATTTGTTTGTTCATTGGGTCCCTCCATGGCCTGTATTTGAGTATTTTCTTCCATGCGCTACATCATGTATAAATATAAGACAAGGTTGGAAAGTATTTTGGTCGAGTCGACGAGACCGCGCAAGAAAACGCGGTCGATGAAATGCAAGAAAAACACACATTGTCCCTCTATCCCCGTATTAAACAAGATCGATAGTTGCGCCAACCTTTTCCGTAATTTTATTGCCAAGAACTCACATTTTCGAGACGCAACCCAACGCCGAACTACACCATCTCGCTCGACGATGGCGGCCATTAGCCGTGAGGACGAAAAGTGGCTACAACCTCGATCCCGCGAGAAGATTTTCTCCCCCACTACCGGTACGCACTGCCGACCATTTCAGCACGCGCCTCCACCGGGTAAGTAAACTTTTCGCACGCAGTGAAAACCCCTTGAAATGGCGAAGTTTGCAACTCAGCTTTGTGTATTTGTTTTTTTCCGGTTTAGTTGTCAGGCCAAAGGTTTTTAGCGAAGGTTTTTTTGATAAAGCAGAGTTGGATCAAAACAAAGTTATGCTGTGTGGTTTTTAACAGTGCAGCGTTTTCTTCACATCAGTTCCTTCCTTCGGAAGAGATCGATATGGCGAGGTAAAAACTTACGTGCTCAATAGAGTTGTTATAATTAGCTCATCCTATTTATTATTAACTGATAAGGTCGTACACTGTTCACGAAAACATTAACTGTCGAATAAGCTACTTTAAGCAAAATAGTGCATCACTGATATTGGGGCAAAACATGGCGAAAATTCAAAGTTTTCAAAGGAAACTCAATGTCAGAAATCGCTTGTTTATATTTCTTTTAAGAATTATAGTCGATAGCCGACTTTTCGAAACATATCAAAAGATGAAGATGTTGAGATTTAGGGGCTTTAAATTTGCGATAGAGGCTGAAAATAATTTTGTTTTCATGCAAACATCTGCATCTGTAGTTTAGCGGCGATCGATCGCATGATGTTAAGATAAAATGGCCAGAACATTATTTTTTACAGCCCCCCTGAGATGTCTGCCGGCTTCCTATTTCTTCCAGAACAAGTTTAAAACAATATCTTACTTACCCAGAGAGGAAAGTTTCGGTAAACGAAAGCAACGGATCAAACTTCAACTTAGCATTCTCCGTGTAAACCTTTGAAGACCCGCCATTTTTATTCAAGGGGTTTTCACTGCTGCGAAAAGTTTACTTACCCGGTGGAGGCGCGTGCTGAAATGGTCGGCGGTGCGTACCGGTAGTGGGGGAGAAAATCTTCTCGCGGGATCGAGGTTGTAGCCACTTTTCGTCCTCACGGCTAATGGCCGCCATCGTCGAGCGAGATGGTGTAGTTCGGCGTTGGGTTGCGTCTCGAAAATGTGAGTTCTTGGCAATAAAATTACGGAAAAGGTTGGCGCAACTATCGATCTTGTTTAATACGGGGATAGAGGGACAATGTGTGTTTTTCTTGCATTTCATCGACCGCGTTTTCTTGCGCGGTCTCGTCGACTCGACCAAAATACTTTCCAACCTTGTCTTATATTTATACATGATGTAGCGCATGGAAGAAAATACTCAAATACAGGCCATGGAGGGACCCAATGAACAAACAAATACACCAGGTTACATGTTAACACTTTATTTCAAACTTCATTTGTACTTTTTAAGAGAAAAGTTATAAATTTCGTGCAGAAATTTTCGCAAATGTTGCAAAGCAAAACAAAGCTAAACAAAGCTCAATTCTAGTACCCAGTTTCCCTACTCGCATATTGTGCTTGGTTCACCTGTGATTAAAGTAAACTGCTTACCTCGCTAGAACATATTTGGGGACGTTACGTTGCTCAATCAACAAATTAATAGAAACGAGATGAAGAAGCGTATTACGGACTTGTTACAGGTAATAAGCCCGTGAATCTAAGCTTAATTCCAAACGTTTCTGGACCTCCTAAAATTGAACTGATGGGCAAAAACATGTATTGCAAAACGAAGCAACTTTCACTTTCTGTACGACAACGATGCAAGGAAGGAAAGAGGCTTGGCTACAACCAAATATGGTAAAGGCGTTTCAGCTGTCCATCAAACGCAAATATTTTTATCACAGCGTGTTTCAAAACTGATTTGATGACCTCTGCGCTTTCATTTACGACATTCACTGCTTTTTTATACATGGAAAAAACATTATTCGATGTTATCAGATGTTTAAAACAGAATACAATGTGATGTGAACCCGGGATTTAGTCCCGCATGACTGTAGGAGGAGTCACGCATTGTAAACAGGACGCAGTCACGCACTCGATCGTCACGTCACGATTAAGTGGCCCTGCATTCTGTATTAAATCGCTCCTAAAATCGTATAAAAGTGACCATTCTGGTGTTAATTTGGGTCGCAAATTTTAGTCAGGATTTTTTGGCAGACATTCCTGCAATTGTTTGTTTGGGTTTGAAAAAATATGGCTCCGTGGGCTCCGTCACGAACGAACACTTTCAAAAGACTGGAAAATCGTGAGTGAATCTGCCATGGTCGACTGGGAGTGTGTATAATGTGCGAGCCAGCGAGCCATGCGAGTCAACATGTGAGCCATGCGAGTCAACTGCGAGCCACGCGAGCCATGCGAGCCAGTATAAAATAACTTTTTTTAAATTTTAATGTGACTATTCTAAAGATTGCCGCACTCCTCGAAGTTATAAAAATACTAAGCAGTTGTCGGTTTCCTTGTGGCTGGATGGTGGATCTTTTTACATAAAGCCCTGATGCCAACTGATGCGAATACTAAAAAAAAAAATAATAATAATAATAATATGCATTTGTATAGCGCAAATTCTATATACATATTCAAATGCAATTCACAATCAATCAGACCCACCCCACCCATGAACAAGTACTGACACTGAAGGTGGTCACAGCCAGGGTTTGTTACGTCCTCAGTGGTTCTTTTACGTCCCCATGGGAGACGGGACCGCCATTTCTACGTGGTCAGTCCGATTCCTGGCGGGTACTGTTGGGGCAGGAGCATGTGCAGTTTAGTGTTCTCCTCACAGATTTTGTGATGCAAGTAGAACAAAAAGGACTGGACCAAGTCTCAAGCTGCAATACTATTATTATGGGATGCAGACAATGCCATGTTCTCTTCTTTTGGATTCGCTGTGCATGTGCAGTCAATAAATACTGATAAAACAAAGCCTAGTGGAGTATAAACAAACACATGAACACATGCGTTTGTTTATACTCCACACATGGGATTGTCTGCATCCCATCAATAGTAGCTTGGAACTTGGTCCAGTCCTTCTTGTTCTACTTGCGTCGAGCAAAATCCATGAGGAGAGCACTAAAACTTCACATACTCCTGCCCCAACAGTGCCAGCAAGAATTCAACTACATATAAAATGCAAATGTTGGCAAAAGCGTAAAATTGCAATTACATTGATAGTAGGAAGTTAAATATTGATGTCGAATGCCATATTTATACAAACTTAAGACTGTGTATTAACTGACAGAAACATTCAGAAAAAACATATTAAAATTAATGAAAATTAGGGGTGATCTATGGACTGGGTGCACAAGGTGGTCCATGGACCAGGTCCAACAGGGGTGGTACAAGGACCCAGGTCCATGTTTTGTATATGTCCATCCCATGCAGTGCATTACTTCCCTACACTCCTGCATTATTGTTAGTTGTTGTCTCTGGAGTATAATAAGTAGCCTGTGAACAAGCTCCCTTCAGTTCAGGGGGATTGGGTTAAAAAAAAAAATTAGCAAGGGGAGCAAACCAAGCATGGTCTGGGGAGGGGGAGGGGGAGTGAGGAATAAATATTATTGATCAATGTTTTAATGTCACATAATTAGTATTTCATTTAAATTAGTGTTTTGGTGTCTATATTCATTTATTGATTTTCTGTGTATTTATATGAAGTGAAGTCAAGTTTAGTAATACTACGTAGTGCCTAAATGCCCATATACGGCAAAGTATTTGGATGCCATTTAAGAACAATTTCATCATCTTGAATGATGACAACACCTTTGCCTCAAAAGGTGGAAAGTTTACTTGTTCACCCACTATATTACACTTAACGGAAAAGCAGTTTAAAAAAAGAGAAAAAAAGAAAATATAATTACTTGAACATCACAAACTTGTGAATAGCTGCATAAGTTCCCAAATTTAAGAATTTTGTGAAATTATCATCAGGTAACCCATGTTTCAATTTTTTAATTATTTTATCTACTACACATATTATAATTTATTTGACATCACTGATCCTGCACAAGTGCAGTATCACAGCTGTCACATACATTGTATGAAGTTGTATGGCCTTGCTCACCATGAGTCTTCGGTAGCTCCTTGGTACATCATCAGGGGCATAACTAGGATTTTTCAAAGAGAGCGGGGGTCACTCTCTGTCACATCCATGATACAGATTGTCATGTTGAGATCCACACTGTGTTTTACTAAAATTATCTCACAAAGGGGGGTCATGGGCACCCCAGGACCCCCCTAGCTACACCCCTGGTCATGGGATCGATTGATGTTTGGGGCACTTAGAATTTTTCTTTTTTTCATTCTGTCACTATTTGATTTGGCCACCTCCTCCCAATAAGCACCCCCTTCCTAATAAGTGCCCCATCCTTTTTGAATGTCATTTTGGTAATAAGTGCCCACTTTCTTATAAGCGCACCTTCCCCTTCACTGTTATTTTGAGCACACCTTGTCTCGACAGTTATTTCCATGTAGAGCACACTCCTTCAAACAGAAGATGTCGTTGAAGACATTGAAGTGTAATAACAAACCATATTCCGTGATCAAACCATTGTTACTGTTGTTCTTAGACTATATATTGGTATAACAAATTGTACATTTTCTGTTATCGTTTTTGTCAAAAAAGAAATAAGTGCCCTCTACCTAATAAGTGCCCTTTTTCCATGACCTACCAAAAGTAAATAAGTGCTCCGAATCATTACAGTATTTGACTTAACAACATTTGTGAGATATTCATTTCATCTGAAAACAATTTCACTTTACATATTAAGTATTCATTTTTAACAGGTCTCTCTTAGAATCTTTAATTGATGTCAACTGTTACATGTCTTTGGCAGAAGAACGAAAAGCCAAACAAGAAAGACAAATAAGAAGAAGCATTTCAACAAAAAGTTAAAATTTTGGTCATTGTGACAAGTTATTAATAGTCTCAGATGGAACATCTGGTGATACACGAAGGAACATCCCTGGACAAGAAATCATATGAACGAACACATACAGGAGAAAGGTCATACAACTGTAGGTACTGTAGTAAGTTCTTTAACAAGTTATCACATTGCAAGGTGCATGAACGGATCCACACCGGTGAGAAGCTGCATAAATGCAATCATTGTGATAAGTGCTTTAAAAGTTCAGAGCATCGCAAGATTCATGAACGGACACACAGAGGAGAAAAACCATACAAGTGCAAGCATTGTGATAAATGCTTTACCAAACTATGGCATTGTAGGATGCATGAAAGGATACACACAGGAGTGAAACCTCATAAGTGCAAATATTGTGATAAGTGCTTTAGGGTGTCATCAAATTGCAAGGTGCATGAACGTACGCACACAGGAGAGAAACCTCATAAGTGCAATTATTGTGAAAAGTGCTTTACCAAGTCATATCATTGCAAGAGACATGAGCAGATACACACAGGAGTAAAATCTTATAAGAGCTTTTACCAGTCGTCAAGTTGCAAGAATCGTAAAGGAACAGTTGAGAAACGTTATAATTGCAGGTATTGTGATAAGCGATTTAGCCAGTCTTTGCACTGCAAGGTGCATGAACGGACACATACAGGAGAGAAACCTCATAAGTGCAAGTATTGTGATAAGTGCTTCACAAACTCATCAAATTGCATAGCACATGAACGAATACATACAGGAGTGAAACCTTATAAATGCAAATATTGCGATAAGCGCTTCATCCAATTATCAAATTGCAAGGCGCACCAGTGGACACACACTGGAGAGAAACCATATAAATGCAGACATTGCAATGAGGGCTTTAGAAGGTCATCACACTGCAAGAGCCACGAACAAGAACATACAAGAGAGACGTCTTTGCATGACATACAAGAGATACAATATTAAGATATTTCCTCTGGTTTGAAATGGGCTACTATATTGAAAACTTCATGTTTGAAATGGTGAAAATATTAGATTACTCGCATGATTTTTATTCTCTTTATAAGTGGTTAGATTTCCGTTTCATGTGATATTTTAGCTGGTGATTATTATAATATTATTTACGTTACGTTTACTGTTTTATTGTAAAGCGCTCAGTTTGAAAATTTTCCATAGCATTGCGCCGTCATTTAAAAATAAACTAACTAAGCAGTAACTATAAAAAAAGAACAGCCTTGCGCACGACTTCGCTTATCTTATATCCAATACAGTGTTTTCACCACGTCCTTTATTGCGTGCCTGTTTTAAAAGCTTCTGTTCTTGTTCTACAAAACAATTTGAATTTTACTAAATTTGTCCTCGGCATATCTACAATACTCCGATCAGAAAGAAACGACGTCCTTTGATTAGTAGCGGGAGATCTGTATGGGCGTTTACAATGGCGAGCCGAAGGCTACTTATGAAATGAAACAATGAGTAGAGATCTGTATGAAAAGTTAATGAATACTAATTAGCTGAGCAGGTGTCTGTATCAAAAGTTAATTCTACTGTTTAATAATTCATCAACTCAGTTGATTTGTATTGGAGTTCGCAGAGGTGTACATATGACTCAAATATCACCTATTGATTTGTCATTACTGTTATGACTTATTAATGAATTTTATAAATGCTAATAGAAGCCACTTCCAGTTAAAGCCAAACCCGCGATATAAAAGGCGGCTGGACTGTCCAACTCATGCAAATGAGCAAAATCTATTGTTTTTGCTCATTTGCGGCGTGGGGCTTTGCCCTTTAGTAGTATATGGTGATTGGATTTAACCGCGCGATGGACAAGGTGACTAGGTGCCAAGTCAATGACGTCACAATATGCCTTCCCGCATACTAATTTGGATTTCCCGCATACTAATTTGGACTAGGTGCCTAGGTGATGACGTAGTTTGGGATAGGTAACTTGTTAATATGTATTATCAATTACCTATACCTTTTGTGTTAATAAATGACTAGGGATACTGCCTAGGTAAATCATTGATATGTACATAATTACCTTCCACGGCCTTCTTAAAACAATAGGAACAATAGACCGGCCCAAACTTGCCCGCTCTATTCCAACTCACTTCAAAACAAAACACAACTGACACAGATAACTTTACAGACATATAGAGTAAAACAACATGCCTTGACCAGGACTCGAACCTAGGTTACTGCGGCCACAACGCAGTGTCTTAACCCGACTAGACCATCAAAGCTGTGGTCGATATTATAACCAAATAAAACTTATTAGAGTGTTCCGAAACTTTCAAGTTTAGAAGCAATAAAATTGCACAGTATAAAAAACCGCTTTTTACTCTACTAAGATCCGCAACATTCTTATAACCGCTTCATCGCTAGACTCAATGTCGCTTTTCAGTTTGCCAGCCATCACCCACTTTAAGTTTTAATTTCTTTACCGGTAGCTTCAAAGTTCAAACTTTTAATTATGCGAACTTACACTGAACTAAATTTACATGAAAAATTAGCACCTCTGAAAAATAAACAAAGCAACCAATTTCATTCGCGCGCTAAAACAATAAACCCGCACTTTGTTTAAGTTCAAATAAATTTAATAATAACAAAACGCATTAAGGTTACATCAAATCATGACATTATGTCAACAAAAGCTGTTTTATTTAAAACAACTCAAATCTATTTACTACACAAATGATAAGGAAATCAAGAAAAAATGTTACAATGAAATAATGGATGTTAGCACGAATTCACTATAAGGACTTATTGCAGTCCTAAAGCTTTGTTGGCTTTTTTTCGGTGGCAAAGGTTTCCTCTAAAAACGATTTTACGTTTGGTTCATATTCCTTTGCGTAAATCCACTTTGTTTTTCCGTTTGAATAATGTCTTAATTTAACTGGCCAATATTTAACTGGCTATATTTCCATAACGCCACGTTATGGTTTATCATCCAAGAAATTTATTATTCGAGGCTGTTTTCGCAAATCATTGATCGTATAAAAAAAGTAACTAAATAACCGTGTTTACTGTTGTGATCAAATGATAGGGGTACAGAAGGGGTACAGGAAGGGTACAGAAAGCGTACAGGAGGGGTACAGGAGTTTTCACCACCACCAACAAAATTCTTTTGTACATTGTACATAGGTCATTGTACATAGGTCATTATAGTTCATTGTAGCTGGTTGTAGTTCGTTGTAACATTGTGTTGTAGGTCACACTGCGTAGCTCGTTGCAGGTCATTGTAGCTTGTTGTAGGTCATTGTAGCTCATTGAAGATAGTATAATAAAGATTATTCACCGACAACATCATCATTTCACACGCTTTCCCAAACATAAACCCATGACACAAAAGCAATAAGCTAAAAAACCACAAAACCATTTTGAGAAATAAATTATTATTTCTGCTGATATTAACATGTAATGTAAAATTAACATCAACGAACCAAATTCACCCCGTGTTTCGAATAAGCTAAAAATATCATGACAATTTAAATTTATTTTTTTGAATTTGAATTGGCATAAATCAACGAACCAAATTTACCCTCGGCTTTCGCATAAGCTATGATATTATTTAGCTGTTACGATTGGCAGTCATTTAGCTTATTGCTTTGTGTCATGGGTTTATGTTTGGGTAAGCGTGTGAAATGATGATGTTGTCGGTGAATAATCTTTATTATACTACCGATGAAATCTCTCTCCCCAATTCTAGCAGTGGAAAATCTCCCCCAATTCTAGCAGTGGAAAATCTCTCCCAAATTCCGGCAGCGGCGGTGGAAAATCTCTCCCCCAATTCTGTCAGCGGTGGTGGAAAATCTCTCCCAAATTCCGGCAGCGGCGGTGGAAAATCTCTCCCAAATTCTGTCAGCGGCGACGACAAAAATTCTCTCCCGGAAAGAAAATGTCTGATTCCGAAGAAGAAGAAATAAATGATATTCCTGAAATTATTCGAGAAACCCTCACAACATGGCATTCTCACCAAAATTTCAGGCTGGAACATTTCAAAGATATCATTCGGCAAAATCAGGGGAAAAATGAAATTCCACTCAAAGATCTCGAATTTTATGAAAAAGAAATTCTCTCCCAAATTCCCCGTGACGAAATCACAAGAAAAAAAGTCAGGGAGTTTGCCAAAGCTTCCAAATGGAAGAAAAAAGTCAATGACAACGCACATGAAATTTTTAATCACATAACAGGTCACGACGGGAATGAATACGAGCACCTGGAAAAATTTCTCATTGACGACTTTAAATATTTTTCACTTGCATATGATGACATTATTTGAAACTGATGGTGGCGGCAAGAAATGCAAGGGAGTGAAAAAACAAACAATAAAGAAACATATCACCCATGAGGACTTCAAAGAATGCCTTCTCAGCGGGGAAAGCCAAATGAGAACTATGAATCTCATCCGCAGCCATCACGACGAGATGTTCTCAGAAACAGTCAATAAAACTGCTCTCTCTGCGGATGATGACAAGCGATTTATCCTTCCAGATAAAATTAGCACTCTTGCTTGGGGCCATTGGAGAATTGGAGAAGAAAAAAACTAAATAAAATGGTTGACAAAGAAAAACTTTTCACAATCGGAGACAAAGATTTCTTTTCCGTAGAGGAAACGGGAA
The DNA here is from genome assembly GCA_022457155.1 of Cladopsammia gracilis. Classification (NCBI taxonomy): domain Eukaryota; kingdom Metazoa; phylum Cnidaria; class Anthozoa; order Scleractinia; family Dendrophylliidae; genus Cladopsammia; species Cladopsammia gracilis. The sequence continues at coordinate 184,239 of JAJGOT010000628.1, read as the reverse complement.
TCCCACTCAAGCAAATGAAAAATTATGCAACTTGGATTCACCCCAAATTCAAAGAAGCATGTGGTTTGACGGATGAAGACTTGGAATGGTATAAAGGGGTTGAAAATGAAAGAAACTTTCAAAAAGCTGTGGATATGGCCACTTCTTTTCGAGCCGAAACGGAAGACCAAGCTGAATTCATTGCGAATTGGATTTTCCGTGATTTGAAAAATCATTTTTTTATCCCACTTAAGAAAAAATGAATCCCGCGAAAATATCTATCCCCAACTGCTCTCTCGACAACCCCGTGAAAAAATCTTCCGGAAAAATCTCTTTCTGTCTCCTCCCATGCCTTCACGATGACAAATGGCTCAAAGTGAAACTCCAAACCAAATTCAAGATTTTCGCTCATCAAGGCGACTCGTTTTCTCTGGGAATCACTCTTCCGGAAGAAAACATCAAATTTTTCAAAGATTTGGAAAAGCATCTCAACTCTGCTGCGATGAAAAAGAAGCAGGCAATCAAAGAGATTTCCCCGTCTTTTGCTCGATTTCAGGAGGGAGATTTCACTCTCGTGAAAATCGACAAATCCGAGCAGGAAAAGATTTATGCCAAGATTTATCCCTCCAAACTCAAGCACACGGATTTCTCGTGTCGATTTTGGGAATTGTGCGACGATGGGAAGAAAAAGCCAATCCTGAGGCAAAAAGAACTCATTGGCGTTCCTCTCCGGGGGCAAGTTGTGTTTTCAATCAAACACCTTTTCTGCGGAAATCTGAAAGCCATCACATGCATTGTGGACGAAGTTTTGGTGGAGGAAAAGGTGGAAGCTGCCTCGGAATTCGATGTGTTTGAGGACAAGAATGAGGACGATGAAGTTTGATCTCGCTGAAATCTGGAGGAAACTCCAAATAATTTTTCAGAATCCGATTCTGGAAAATATTTTTGTGATTTTTCAGTGAATTTGGGTAGAACCTTTTTCCTGATTGACCAATCCGGAAAAATGAATTCATTTTTCCGAACTGACCAATCCGGAAAAATGAATTCATTTTTCCGAACTTACCAATCCGGAAAAATGTCGGGGACATTAAATTGAGATGCAAATTCATTTCCTGGGGAAATGACTTTGAAAATCTGGGGATGACATGAATCTTTTTCTCTTCCCCCGGAGCAAAATTTGTCCTCAAATTCACCCCAAAATTTGGAGCAAAATTTGACCTCAAAATTCACCCCAAAATTTGAGAAAAGTTGACAGGGGGAATTTTGCAACTTGGGATCCATTTTGGGACATTGTGGGGTGAAAAATGTCATCTGTGCCCTGCTTTTCTGTCGAATCCAGGAGAAAATGGCAAAAACCCCCATAAAGACATGTTGGTTTGGCGGAATTTGAGTTTTGGGATTTAAAATAGGTGCACTTTATTTTTTTTACATCGATGGGGTTGCTTGACAAAATTTATACATTGTTGGGGAGGGTTTTTTATGTTCTTTTCCTCCAGTATATTCATTGCGTTTTATCCATTCCCAGGTTTTCTCTGGGAAATATTTCTCCAAACGGTTTTATAGAAATTCATTCAAAAAGCAAATCAAAATTCTTCCGGAAAAATGATTTCAGCTTCCCCACCCACGTGATGGGGGAAGTCAACTTTTTTCAGTTCATTTTCCTGCGAAAATGAACTGAAAAATTCAAGAAAGTTTCACTTTTGCCCCTGAATTTGTCAATTGTGATTTTCCCCCTGAATTTGTCATTTTGTCCCCCTGAATTCGCCAGAATTTGTCCTCCTAAATTTGCATTTTGTCATTTGCCCCCTGAATTTGTCAAGATTTTCCCCCTGAATTCGCCGGAGAATTCAGATTCGTCGAGAAATTCCTGATTTTTCCTGAGATTTGCGGCGTTGGCATTTCTCCTGAGAATCCACAAAACAAAGTTCACCAAGAAGATTCCGAAATTAATTTATTTTTTTCCACCTATCAAAATGTGGGTTTTGATAGATGCAGTTTCCAAAGAAAGGCTCAGCCAGCGATTTTCGTCCCAGGCGAAGTTGGCAGCATTCATGCATTTTTCTCCTAAAACTTTGAACAAAGCAATCAATGAAGAAAGAAACAAATTTCAGTTTAGCGGGAGGGAAGTGACAATTGTCGACCAAAAAGTCACTCGTTTTTCAGTTCATGAATCTCCCAGTGATCCTCCGCTGGCGAAATTTGAAACCGAAACCGAAATGGCAGCATGGATCGGAGTCACAAGGCAAGCCGTTTCTTGCGCTTTCAAAAGAACTGGCTGGTGTCAGAGTTGGAAAATCAGGAAAAATGGAAAAGATTATTTCATGAAACGAATTGCCGACAAGGAACCGGTGGGTTCTCTTCCCGAAGCGGCTGGAAAAATCCCGGCCATCACCCAAAAACCGCATGCGATTCCCGTCAGAGTCACTTCCCCCAGTTCAACCAAGATTTATCCCAATGTTTCGGCGGCAACATCTGATTTGGGGATCGATGCGAGAACAATTCATGATGCATTGAAAAGCGGGAGAAATTCCTTCACCCGGAGAAGAGATGGGGTCAAATTCCAAGTTGAAAAAGCATCGCTGCAGCAGCTGCAACCGCAGAAGATAAAATCTCTTCCCCGCCCCGCAGATGTGGTGGGTCAGAAGGCGCTGGATGATGTGCAGCGAAATTGGGGAATGAAGTTTCAGTGGATGAAAAATCGCTATCCGGGATGGGAAGTGACTTTGACCCCCGACATGGAAAAGTTTCAAACAAAGCGGGTGCTTTTCAACCCCAACACCGGCAGTAATTTTCCCGTGAAAGTCTGGCAGGATTTTATAGATTATTTTGACAAGCGGTATTTGGATTACCCCTATGAAAAAGACTTTGTGAATTATTTCGCAGAAGGGGTTTGGAAGTTCTCAGTGAGAATCAGTCAGACTGAATTTGAGCCCTGGTTTTGTTTTGTTTTTCAAGGCCAGGAGAAACCAACCAGGATGGAAACACCTGCCGCGAACCGCGAAAAACACACGCGGGCAGATGAGGCAAAAATGGTGGCTTGGGCAGAGGAAAACGAGGACATGCTCTCTCCTGAGGAAATGGTGGAAGAGGATTGGCAGGAAAACGTGGAAGACATGCCTCCTGAGAGAAAGGAGGAACAGGAATGGAGGAAAAAGATGGATGAAGAATGGGAGAAAAATGAAACGAAACGCTTGAAACTCATCGAGAGTGAGCGAAATCCATTCCATCCAGATATTTGGAAGTGTTGCGAAAATGCGCCAATGGATCCAGAATTTGCCTTCCGCAGAAATATGCGCCAAATTCTTCCCCCGGGATTTCGGGTGAAAACTTGCACCGAAAAAGACAACGACAAAATGCAGTTTCTGGTGGCCAGTGAGCATTTTGATAATTGCGTGGCGATGGGGCCGACTCCCGCCTCGTTGGAGGTCGGTTTTTCTTTTCCTGCCCCGCCGCGAGAAATCCTGGAAAGCGATCTCTGGATGCCGATCTTTCCCCTGGATGTTAGGGAGTTTGCTGGGGAATGGTATTGGAGAGTTCAGATAATTCCTAAGTGAGCTGTGATTTCATTTCCAGCGGAAATGAAATTATTCAAAGAGAGTGTCATATTCCCTCTCAAATCTCTCCAGATTCAACCCCAAGTCGATCACGATCCCGTCAATCGCTTCCATCGCAGGGAGAAATTCGTCCATGTCGAATTTTCCTGATCTCAAAGCAAATCTCAACTCAGTCAGAGTTTTTTCATAAGTGGTGAAGGCGAACTTGGCCATGTCGATCTTTGATTTCAGGTTCTTCATCTCGTGAACCGTTTTCACAAGCAATCCCACTCCGGAGATAACTCCCAAAACGATTGGGCTCAAAGTCGCGGCTCCAGCAATCGTGCCGATTGCCACCAATCCAGTGGAAGTCAAATTCAGGGAAAGATTCAACTTCTTGAATCGACTGTAAAGTCGTTTCAGGCACCAAAATCTTTTGTGATAAAATCGAAAAAGTTTTTTGATCTCTTCCAGTTCTTCTTCCCGAATTGCGGGGTTGATGTGATTGAAAGCAAAGATGCTTTGTTTTCTCATTTTTTCAGGGAGAAATCATTTTTCAATCAGAATTGTCGCTTTTGCTCTTTGAATGGCATTTCCATCCGAGAGAGCCAGATAGAAAGCTTCTTCCTTCCCTACATTTTGATTGAAGGTGAACTGCAGTGAACCAAATGAATTGGTGGAAGGTCTGACTGCGTTCCGAGTGATGCGATCTCCTTTAACAACACTTGTCATGATGATGGTTGCTCCACTCACTGGGTTGGAACCGCGTTGAAGAATGAAAACCGTGACATTCAAAATCCGGAAGTCAGATCCAAATTGTTGCCAATAATTTGTTTCATCTTCCTCTTCATTTGGGAAGATCAAACAATCACCGTGTTTTCCTTTCACAAATCTTGCAAAAATGAAGTGTTTTGACGGGCGAAGCGGCAAATTCAACAAGGAGTGCGAATTCAAATCCAAGTCAGCCTCCATGACCATCTTCCCACCCTCAAAAACGAAAGGGGAATCGAAGACGCTGCTTTCAACATCAGGTTGGGAACCAGCAATGCCATATATGATCAGATTTGCATTTCCTTTTTCAGCTGCTTCGGCAGTTCCTCTCCATTTCAAATCCAGATAGATGAATTCAGGCGGAGAGATCTGCCATTTATGCATGTGGATGATGGATCTGGAATACCCCGAAAACTTCTTAGTTGATTGTTGGTTGATATTCAGACTTGTGCTCACAACGTTGACGCTCACGCCATCCATTGACGCGGGGAAGAATTCCACGCACACGGTGTATTCTCCCTCTGGTAATTTGTACATATTGAATCCAAGTCTCCCAGAGTATTCATTTAAAAGATCTTTTGTGATTTGTAAGTCATAAGCCTTCTTGTTGAAATGATGCGGCGAATCTGGAAAATCACTTATCCCAGTCACTGTCATATGATGTTCAGAGCTGGATTCATCCACATTTTCCATCAGATAGCGGAATGCGTCCTTCGGGTGAGAGGTTGACGTGATATGCGATTCATTTACGTATTTTTTGATGTTCTCTTCTAATTCCATCGTGTGGGCTACCACACCTCCTATCGCATTATCCGCATAAGATTTTGACGTGGGTTGTCGCTTCAGAGTTGGCGCTGCAATATTGTTGATTTGTTGCGAGTTCATATCCAGGTTTCCGGTCATTGTCCCGCCTTCCAACGAAAGCTTTTTCGCGGATTGGGCATCCACATATCTTTTATTTGCGCCCTGATCGGCAACTTCAGGATCTTTCACGTTAAAAATGGTGTGATTTCCCATATCCAAAGCCGTCTCCATTGGAAACGTCTCTTTGCGGCTGAGAAAGATATTTTTGGCGTCATTATAAGAAACCAGGTTGTTTTAATGCGCTCCCAAATCATGCCATGTTTGCTGTTTTGAGTTTTTCACGTTGAAAAGTTCTTTTAAATCAATATCCTTCGTGACTTCATGAGTGTGAGCCGGAGCATCAGGGTGGAATTTTTTCAGAGTGACCATATTCACCGCTGACAAATCCTGGTTTTCATCAGTGTCCAGATTGACGATCAATTTGCGATTCATTTCTATTTCCCCGGGGTTGATGAGGTTTTGTCCCCTGAGATCAAGATCCCCAGTCATATGCGAGGAACCATCCACCTGGAGAGAATCTGCTCGCAATTGCGTTGCAAGCGTGTCAACTTGGTGTTTGGTAATTGCATCCGAATTCCCCGTTCCTTCAGCGATATTGGTCATTTTTTTGTTTTGAAGATCGAAGTCCCCTGCTGGCGTCAGCTTGAAACCAACTCCTGGCAATCCATCTTTTCCATCTTTTCCTCCCTGGGAGGTGCTTGTTTCAGAAAGCAATCCATTTGAATAACTCATTTTAAATGCTTTCATCAAAGTTTTTGGCAATGAATTTCCTCGGCTTATCCACATACAGGAAAGAGAACGGATCATGCGTTGCTTTCCGATAATCTTCTTTGCTGACATTGTTCTCCCTGCAGATCGCCGTAATTTCTTTGTTGCTTGGGAATTCGAAGATGCAAAAATGCGAGCAATTCAGGCGGATATCTTTTGGTGTTCCGAAATAACTTTGCGAAAGATAAATCACAGAACATTTCTTGTGCCTGCCCTGAATGAAATAATCAATCAATGGCTTTTGGTTTTTTTCGGAAACAAAATCATCGAAAACAACCAGCTTTTGATTCTCCCCTGACAATTCAGAAACTGGGATGATTTCATCCGGGGATGCTTCCACAACGTCATACCCAGCTTCTTTGCTGAATGGGCGAAATGTTTTCAGCAGATGTTGATATTTGGTTTGGTCAAGATTTTTCGCATAGAGATAAATTTTATCGTAGAAGAGCAGCGGGCGGAGGATCATATCCAGGAGAACATTTGTTTTCCCCGATCCTGAAGGGCCACAGATCAACATTCTGAAAGTTCGATCCGGCATGAAAGGGTGACGTTGTTTGAAATTTGTGATTGGATCCTGACAATCATAATTTGGGATTTTCATTTTATTGATGAACATTATGTTCTACATCTTGTTCTTTATCTTGTTCTTCACCCCAAATTTGTGTTTCTGGGATATAAAATGAGTTTATTGAAATGGCAAGAAATGGCTAAAAGCAAATCTGCTTTGGGCAAAAAAATCAACTTTGTTCACAATGCTATCACCCAGAAAAAGTTGGGTGAAGAGACAAGTCAAATCGGACTTGAAAAAATGTTCAAACCAGTCACATCGAAATTGGATGAGGTGATTGCGTCGAATTTGGGGCCACTCCCGAAAATCCGGAAGAAAGTTGGGAAAGCCAAACCGGCGGAGGTTGATTATCTCCCCGAAGTCGACCCATTTGAAGAGATGGACGTTGAAGGTTTGTTTGATGAGGCCGTTCCATCCCAAACAAAGAAACAAATTCCAGCAGGGCCGCCAACATATGAAGAAATTATGCAAGAAGTAGGGGAAGATCCACCTGAATATGAAGAAGACGACTCTCCCGATTACGCTCTTGCGCCGGGAGATGAAGGGGAATGGGAAAAGGAAGAGGAAGATGAAGATGAAGCCAATCAGATATTGGATAGCTTGGACCTCACGAATTATGATAATGTGGAGAAAAATCTCAGAGAATCAAATATCTCATCAACGAGGAAAATCAATTATCTCAAGAATATTGTAACCATTGCAAACTACAGAAGAAATCAGTTGAAGGGCTACAAAACATCTTGGAGCAAAAAGTTCCATAAAGGTGCAATAACGCAAGAGCAAAAGAATTTGCAACATAGCAGAATAGACCGCTCATCCCGAATTTTGAGTGAATACATCAAACATTTTCAAGCGAAACAAAAGACATTGGAAGGTTCGGGAATCAGGAGAAAAAAAGGTGGATCCATCCGTTTTTTCTCCAACCCCGCAGATCTCCTCCAGAAACTTGAGGTCATTGTTGGCTCCATTCTTGCTGGGAATACGAATGCGGGCATCAGAAATACCGGGGTTGGTATTCTTGATCTTCTCCTGAAAGAGGGAGTCATCAATCGTTCCCAGCATGAGAAGCTCTTCAGAAAGTATTTCAAACTCTAAAATGGAAATCGAAAGAGAAATTGTCCTGTCATCCTTTTCCGTCAGGACTGGGGGAAACAAACCAGAAAATTTCACAACAAAATTCTATCGACCCATTGTTTTGGACCCAAATTCCCAATACGTTGTTGGGTTGAACAGAATTATCAATATGAGTTTTACGTGGTATAACATCAATGCGGCATTGAAAAATCAGCTGATCAGATTCAGCTCTGACGGTGGGAAAACATTTTCCGATATCACCTTTCCCGCTGGGGTTTGGGATTATTCCACTTTGAATACGGCAATTCGAAACGCAACAGGCCCCCTCGCAGGCAGCACCCCAGGAAAGAATGAAAAATTCCCAATCAATCTTGCTTTCTCTCCCACAACTTTCAGAGTAACAATCACACTGGAAGCAAACTGGCAACTTGATCTCGAGAAATCCAACTTTGGCGATCTCGTTGGTTTCGATAAAAAGATTCTGAAAGATAAAGTCAATGTTGGCCCCAGAGTTCCAAACCTCAGTCAAGATACTGATATGTTGAACGTTCATTGCGATCTCACAAGTGATTCGCTTGTGGATGGGGAAGAGAGTGATATCATCTTCTCCTTTTCAACATCTGTTCTGCAGGCCTCCTATAGTTTCACTTTGGAACCCATGAGAGTGATGTTCAGCCCTGTGAATAAAAACAGAATAAGCTCCATTCGGATTTATATCACTGATGGGAAAAGGCGGGTTGTTGATTTGAATGGAGCTGATACAGCGTTCTCGCTTATCTTGAAAAAACAAATAAAATGAAAAGTTATGAATTCTCTCGTTTTTTCCACCCCCAGCTGGGGCGGTTTGTCTTCCGGCATAAAGGAACAGGTGTCATTGTGGACAATATTTTCAAACCAATGAGGAAGATCGCATCCGCAGTTTTCAATAAATTCGCGAAACCCATTGCGAAAAAAGCATTGGAATCAGGAATTTCTCACGCTGGGGATAAACTCGGTAAAAAAGCAGTTGAAAAATCTGGTGATTTGATCATGAAAAAACTGGAAAATATGAGAAAGGGGAAGCCACCAGGTAAAACAAAGCCACCAGCGAGCGAAGCGAGCCGAGCGAAGCTAGCTCGACCACAATCAGCCCCTGCGTCAACCTCCGGAGAAAGTTATGATGCTATATTGAACAGGTTGATCTCTGGGCAGGGAGTCCGGAAAAGAAAAAAATAATATAAAATGGCTTTTCGATCGAATGAATATCTTCAAAGAAATGAATTAGTGCGCTTCCAGCTGGATGACACAATCCGAGCTCCAGCTAATGATCAACATCAACAAAAAAGTGGTTATAAATTCACGATTAATGACCGATCCGCATTCTATGATTGGTACAATGCTTATTTCGAGGTGCAATTTCAACTCCAGAAATTAGCAGATGGCGCTGGCTATGCAGCAGCTGACAGAATCACAGTGATCAATGGAGCTCATTCCCTGATTAAACACCTGACGATTAAATCGGCAGGAAAGATTATTTATGATACTGATAATCTGCACCAGGTCTGTTTCACAAAGAATTTGCTAGAATACTCCGACGACTTCAGCAGATCAGTCGCCAAGAACAGTTTCTGGTATTTGGATACTGATGCAACAACCGCTAATACGAATCTTGGATTTGAAGCTCGGCGGTTGCAAACTCAAGCAGTTCAAAACAATGGAAACGGCGGTGCAAAGAACATTAACACGATCATTCCCCTGAATCGTTTTTCCTTTTTCGAGGAACTGGAAGATAAGATGTTGGTTCCCATGCAGCTGCAATTCGAGATAACTCTTCAAGATGATGGGGAACTCATTCATATGGCAAACGGCACTGATGATGGAAGAGTTGTTGTGAACCGGTTTTTGCTTTGGGTGCCAAGATTAACTCCCAAAGATTCACTTTCTGACAAATTTGTCAGCTCATTCCTGAAAGAAACGCAATGGAAATATCTGAGGGAGATGTATTCCAAATCAGCTCCTACGCAGTCATCAGGATTTTTCCAGATCTCAGCGAGCATCGACAATGTGAGGCATATTTTTGTCTGGCTGAAAAGAACCGCTGGCGCCCCTGCAGAAGACAATCCCTATCTGATGGACACTTTCAAGCTGAATGCGGACAATGCAAACTCATCCTTGTTGAACTGCCGGCTGGAATATGGAAACGGAGTTTTCTACCCGGAAACAGAGTATGACAGTGAAAGCAAAGTGAGGATTTTTCAGGATGTCATGGCTTATGCAATGCGGAAAAATGATTATAACACTGGAACACAGTTGAATCTGGCCAATTTCAATTCTCTTTTCCCGTTGATCTATTTCGATCTGACTTATCAAACTGAAAAACCAACAAGAGATCCCAAACAGTTGATATTCAGGTATCGATTGAACGCAAATGCAGCGGCAAACTTCAATGTACATGCGATAGTTCTCTATGAAGAAGAAGTGAAAATCGATAAGATTGGAAATGAGCTGGTTATCGTGTGACGTGTGATCTGTGAAAAACATATCTTGTCATTTAAAATGACAACATATCACCCATATAAAGTAAATCTGTCGGAAGGGCAAAAAAGCAAGCTTGGAAGAGCATTCAAAGCAAACTGCGCTATCACCCTGAGGCTGAAAAAAAATCAAACACGCGGAAATGATGAACTGATGCTGACATTCAATCAAAAGAACCGAATTGCCAAAGCCGCATCTCAGGGAAAAGGAGCTGAGATCAAGATATCAAAAACGCAAATCCGAAAAGTGATGAAGCAAGGTGGAAGTCTTTTCTCTGCTCTTGTTCCCCTGGCTCGTTCCCTGGCACCCACCCTAGCAAAGACACTTGGGTTGTCAGCATTGGCTGGTTTGGCGAGTGAAGGAGCGAGTCAAGTCGTGAAAAAGATAAGCGGGAGCGGGCAAACGGGCGGATTTCTCATTCCCCAAGATAAAATTCAGAAACTGATTGACAATAAACATTTGTTGACAAATAAACAGAAACAGGATATTTTGACTGCCCTGAAATCAGGAGGACAACTGACGATAAAACCATCAGCAAAACAATCTGGTGGATTGTTGGGAACTGTGCTGGCTTCCATCGGAATTCCACTGGCGCTGGACATGGTGAAAAATTTGTTTGGGAAAGGAGCTCCTAGAGTTGGTCGCCCCAAAGGAAAAGGCGCTCCTAGAGTTGGACGCCCCAAAGGAAAAGGAGCTCCAAGATTGGGAGCTCCTTCCCTATATCACGCGTTGAATCCACCTCCCCCATTTATCGGAAGCTGGAAAAAAGGGATGGGAAAAAAATCCAAAAAAGGAACGGGACTTCTGCTGGGATCGAAAAGTCCATTCAACAACATCCCAATTCTCGGGGCAATATTGTGAGCGAAGCGAAACCCAAATTCGTGAACAAACCACTGACCAATCTTGATCTTCTCCAGTGGATTGATTTTCTGAAAATTCCCAATTTCAAAGGAATTTTCGCCAGGGATGAAGCCATGCCCCGAGAGCACAGCCCCTGCATCATCAATCTTGATTCGCTTGAAAATGCAGGAACTCACTGGGTGTGTTGCGCTCCCTCTGGGAAATTCACGTGGTATTTCGACTCTTTTGGGATGGGATTTCCCCAGGAATTCAAAAGTTCCAAACCGGTGATTTGGAACAGCAGTCAGTATCAAAACATCAACATCGTTCTTTGCGGGTATTATTGCCTGTATTTCCTCCATCAATGGTCGCAGGGGAAAGATTTCTATGATATTCTCAAGCCTCTCAGTCTGACTGATACGATGGGGAATGAGAAATTCATAAAAGAATATTTCGATTGAAAATGAAATCATATTGCGTGAAGGAAAAAAAACAAACTGAATGCGTGAAACCAACTGGATATATGACTGCAAAAAATGGCAGAAAGATGTGGTTTTGCCATTGCGCTTCCTGCGGAATCAAAAAAACAAGATTTGTGAAAGCGAGCGGAGCGAATTCGGGAAACTGAGTCTGCCCTCACAAGGTGAGGGCATCGGTGAACTTGCGCTGACTGGCGTGGCTCATGCTCTTCCCTGGCTAGGGGAAAAAACAGTTGAAATGGGTCGTTATGGAGCCAGTGAATTATTGCGAAATAAAAACACTCAAAAGAAAGCATTGGATTTTGCGTTGGACAAGATGAAACCATTTCTTGCCAAAACCTCTGCTGATATGATGAATGAGCTGAGCACAGCGATTAGACCAAACAGAAAATATAAGACAGATCGAGCAGATTTGGATGGCGGTGCTTTAGATGTTCATTCCCTGATTGGGAAGCTGCCAAGACCAAAGAAAGGTTTTACTCTCCCAGGGCATAATTATACAGGCCCTTATAACCCACTCGAAAAACAAGTCAGATTTGATGAAAAGGGAAAAATTCTCGAAATTATGCAGCAGCCCACAGGAAAAACAGATGCAGTTGCTATGCAGCACGATGTGGATTATTCAGTCTGCGCGAAGAAAGCGGATCCGCGCAAATGCAAGAACGAAGCAGACAGGAAAATGGTTGCCGCTTTGGATGCCATTCCCTGGAAAGAAAGGCAATGGGGGCATGCTTTGGCGAGAAACACAATTCAAGCAAAACAAAAACTTGGCCTCGGTGCCCCAAAAAACAGGAAAAGGTTTTGAGTGAAGGCTGGGCTCAAAATCTGGCAAACGAACTTCACCAGCCAATCAGGCGACGCTTTCCAAAGAGGCGAGTCATAGCATATGGGATTGACAACATCTGGGCGGCTGATCTGGTCGAGATGGGGAAATTTTTTCGAGATGGAATAAAGGGATCAGATACCTGCTGATGGTGATCGATGTTTTCTCAAAATTCGGTTGGATTCGTCCCCTGAAAGACAAGCGAGGCCAAACAGTGGCTGACGCTTTCCGAGATATATTTAAAACGAAGCGAAAACCGAAGATGCTTTGGACTGATAAAGGAAGTGAGTTTTTCAACGCAACAATGAAAGATCTGCTTGATAAGAATGGGGTAAAATTGTATACAACGGAAAATGAAGAGAAATCGTCTGTGGTTGAACGCTGGAATCGGACCATGAAGGAGAAACTCTTCCGGATGTTTTCTGCTAACAATAATACAATTTTCTTTGACAAACTTGACAAATTAGTGGATGAATATAACCGTCGTTTTCATTCGAGCATTCGGATGAGCCCCGCAGAGGCGAGCAAACAGGAAAATGAGAAAAAGGTTTTCGCTAATCTTTTCGGCGACATGATTTATGCAAAACATGCCCCAGCAAAATTCAAAGTCGGCGACAGGGTTAGAATTTCAAAATATAAGCGAAAGATATTTGACAAAGGTTTCACCCCGAACCGGACAGAGGAGATATTTGTGATTGATGAAATATTGAGCACAAATCCTGTAACGTATAAATTAGTTGATCTGCTGGGAGAGAAAATCACCGGATCGTTTTACGAAGCAGAATTGTCGCATACTGAGCAAGATGTTTTCCGCATTGAAAAAGTTCTTCGCCGCGATCACAAGAAAAAGAAAGCCTTGGTAAAATGGAAAGGCTATTCCGATAAATTCAATTCTTGGATTCCGCTGAGTGATGTGGAAAAACTTGGCTGAAAATGTCAATCATTGAAATTAAAAATATTATGTTTTCCTATAAAATCATGAATGTCGAACTCCGATTTAATACGGATGAATGCAATTTTCTAATTAATATCGGCCTTAGCAAGCCTTATGGGTTGCATCACTGGGATGAAGACCAACTTTCTGAGAATTATGAAAAAACGAAAGAGATTGAAACAACAACGATGAATTATTTCAACTCAATTCTCCAAAGACAACCAGTGACATCTTATTTGGAAGAAATCAAAAAAACATGCGAGAATCTTCTCACAATCAAAAAATATAAACAAGCATGTGAAGATGCAATGCATTTCAAAACTTATCTCAAAAAAATAAGTGATGCCCAGAAGACGCGCTAGAATATGAATGTTTGCCATTCATATTCATGATTTCAAATCACCGCTTTCTTTCAATTCCCGGCGGATTTCCCAGAGGAGACAGCTTTGCTTTTGGAGTTCCTTTTTGAGAATCTTGTGTTCCTCCTGGAGATTGACAAAAGATTCAAAAAGGAGTTCGAGTTGATCTTCTACACACTCCTCTTGTTCTGCTTCCTCCATCTCCGAATCAGAAACAATAAATTCCTCGTCAGAGGTTGTTGGGGTTTCATCTTCGCTTCTTGTTTCTTCCTCTGAGCAAGTGGAACAATTTTCATGGTCACTGGCTTCGCTTCGCTCAGCTTCGCTTCGCTCAGCTTCATTGGAAAATGCTTTTTCAAGATCCATTTTCTTTCCAATGACATTTTTTGAAAATGGTTTGGATTATTTTTTCTTGTTTCGCCCGTCTGGATGGAAGTTTGAGCAGTTTGAAATCATCTTCATTGGGGCTGAAACCGTTCTTCTTCAACAGGGCGAAAAGAACTTGATTGTAATTGAGAAACTTTTTTCTGCTGAGATGAAGGTCATCATATGCAAGTGAAAAATATTTAAAGTCGTCAATGAGAAATTTTTCCAGGTGCTCGTATTCATTCCCGTCGTGACCTGTTATGTGATTAAAAATTTCATGTGCGTTGTCATTGACTTTTTTCTTCCATTTGGAAGCTTTGGCAAACTCCCTGACTTTTTTTCTTGTGATTTCGTCACGGGGAATTTGGGAGAGAATTTCTTTTTCATAAAATTCGAGATCTTTGAGTGGAATTTCATTTTTCCCCTGATTTTGCCGAATGATATCCTTGAAATGTTCCAGCCTGAAATTTTGGTGAGAATGCCATGTTGTGAGGGTTTCTCGAATAATTTCAGGAGTATCATTTATTTCTTCTTCTTCTTCGGAATCAGACATTTTCTTTCCGGGAGAGAATTTTTGTCGTCGCCGCTGACAGAATTTGGGAGAGATTTTCCACCGCCGCTGCCGGAATTTGGGAGAGATTTTCCACTGCTAGAATTGGGGGAGATTTTCCACTGCTAGAATTGGGGAGAGAGATTTCATCGGTAGTATAATAAAGATTATTCACCGACAACATCATCATTTCACACGCTTACCCAAACATAAACCCATGACACAAAGCAATAAGCTAAATGACTGCCAATCGTAACAGCTAAATAATATCATAGCTTATGCGAAAGACGAGGGTAAATTTGGTTCGTTGATTTATGCCAATTCAAATTCAAAAAAATAAATTTAAATTGTCATGATATTTTTAGCTTATTCGAAACACGGGGTGAATTTGGTTCGTTGATGTTAATTTTACATTACATGTTAATATCAGCAGAAATAATAATTTATTTCTCAAAATGGTTTTGTGGTTTTTTAGCTTATTGCTTTTGTGTCATGGGTTTATGTTTGGGAAAGCGTGTGAAATGATGATGTTGTCGGTGAATAATCTTTATTATACTACTGAAGATCATTGTAGGTCATTGTTGGTCATTCCTTGTTTTAGTAACTACGAATAAACAGCACCACAGGAATTAAAACCCATTTTTAAATTGAGTTGTAGGGTAAACTATTGCCGTCCAAAACGTCAGTGACTCTCACGACCAACAAACATTTTTCTTTCAACATTCCACGTGGGATTGTCTTTGCAAGGTTTGGGTTGAAAAAGAAACCTCGGATTTATGACGCGATTGTCAAAGGTGGTAGTCGGACAAAAACGGGAAAACTTCGGTATAGGACGAACATGTTTTGCGCTGTCGTTAGCATTGCGTCCAAAATACCGCATTTTCTGCACGTACGTGCCGTGAATCCCTAAATATGAGTCGCACACATTTGTGATATTATTAAATTTGGGAGAAAACGAAGCTGGGGGATCATGATAAAGTCTCTTGTCGTGAAAAAACAATTTTGTCTTGATGTTATTTAACCACAGGGCGATCTGTTGATCAGCGTGCGGATGGCATAGCATTGTGCTTTCATTTTGTGCTAAAAAAATTTGGATGATGTCTGGAGTGAAAATCATGAACGCCTCATCCATCCACGTAATTCGGCGAACCCGGTGGCAGTGAAAGTGTCCCCAGACTAAACTTTTCTTTGGTCGCAAAGGAAGCTCGGAAAGAAGTCTCTTTAAACACAGGAAGTAGTCGTAATCAATTCTAAGAAGGTACTCGAAGTTAAATTTAGCCATGGCCCATTTGATGTGGTTGAGGAAGCGAAGTCCGAACTCCCGTCCTCCCAGCATCGGCTGTAGTTCTATATCGTTGTAAAGATATTTTTCATGGACTGTAAGATTGCGCTGAACATGGACCAAAATGAATCCATCGGTAATAAAGACGCACTGGACCTGCTTAAGGGACTGAAAGGGAAAAAAAGCAGACGCATTTATTAAAGTATAAAGCAAGGCTGATACTACGTAGAACATTTAACGCGACAACGACACTGCGGATAGAGCCCAAACTGAAAGCCAAAATGCAACCATGGACAGCTATTTCGACCTGGTTGCGTGTCGTCAGCACAGTGTAGCAGCTGCTACACCGTGCTGATGAGACTCAACCAGGTCGAAACAGCTGTCCACGCTTGCATTTTGGCTTTCAGTTTGGGCTCTATCATGTCGTTGAGGCGTTAAATGTTCTACGTGGTATCAGCCTTGCTTTGTACTTTGATTTTATCTATATTTTTGGCTGACTAGATCTTCTCCAGATCCTACGTACACCAGCAGCATTTTCGTTCGCGATCCTTTGATTCTTATTTACTTCGTTTATTACATAGGATGGTTATATTATAAACGTTATAAACGTATACAAGCGGGACAAAATTGCACTCGATCGGTTGATCGGCTGTCAACATTGAGCCCACGATATGATATGGTCATCTGCCTTACCCATGGGGATGGCGCTTGGAGGGAGGGGAGGGTGAGGAATTAGACGCAAGGGGTCAGTAAAACCTTAAATCGTTTCATCAGTGCGTTAGCTTCATGAGTGATTGTCTGTTAATTGAGAGCTATCGAGGAAGTACTATACTACTGTTGAAGGCCCGGTGGGGGAGATTCCCATATACGAGTGACGGGGGTGATCTTCGTATCTTTTAGGGGTTAAATTCATGGTTTGGTACCATCTATCCAGAGGAAGGCACTTCGAGTTATTGGTGCGGATGAGGATGAAGCTAGATCAGAACTCAACCTTTCTTCTCTCCATCAGAGACGTCAAGTGGCAGCAGCTACAGTCCTCTATAAAATGCACACCAGCACATGCCCGACAGACCTTCGTGCTCTGCTCCCTCAGCCATTATCATTAGGAGAGCCACCCGTTCCAGCCTGTCAATGCCTTGCCATGCTCTTTCAGTACCAGTGTCCACAACGGCTTCTACCGGCCGAACGTTCATCCACACAGCAGTTCATGTTTGGAACAGCTTGCCTAATAATGTAGTTGGTAACATCACTGTAAATGGTGTCGCATCCTTTAAGAGCAGGGTACAGAAGCATCTTATGTCATGTGTATGAGGCTCTGCCCCTGCACTCCAGTTCTCCTTGCTGTGAACCATTGATTAGGCCATGGGGACATCTATCATTGTACAATGCTGCATATGCTAGTTTTTCATTCTTCATGGACTATTGTTCACTTCAGCATTTTATAAAAAAAAAAATCTACGCGGTATCTTTGTAAGCAACTTATTCATGTGACCCTGATGTGAAATGAAATGCTTTTCACAATTTGTTTTACACAATTAACATCGGAGTTCATGTGAATATCTGATCATTTACATACAACCACTAAACATTAACAATATGACCTTGAAAATCGGTTTCCTTGGGTGTTTGATTTGCGAATTGTTTCATCCTCGGTTGAAAGGATCAAACAAGCTTTGCTCGTTTCCCGCTAAAAATATTCCTGAAATGGAAAGAGTATCGTTCGATTGACCTATCAGAATGCTAAAAAGCAAATGACATTAAGAGAATAGCTACTTTTTATCTCCCAATCCGTTCGCTTTGCTTTGCGTGTTCGCTAAAACAATCGAAAGTCGCGGGCGTTTACCTCCGTTCGCTAAACCAATCAAATTGCTTCTTTTCAATTCGTTTTTGTTTTGGTTATGTTCACGCATAATCATTTCAAGGTCATATAAAAATCGCTATATTGCAAGAGTGTAAGGAATTAGCACTAGAAAAAAAAAAGGCATTACCAATATATAAAAACATGTAAGCTAGAAGTCATTACTTATTCGATTTACAAGAAACGAGGACGCGAAAACGCGCAGAATTGTCTGGACTCGAGTTAATTTTAACAGCGATCCTGGCACGGGCAGAAATCAATTTACTGTTTCAATTTTATTAAATTCAATTTTATACTACAAAAAAAAAATAATAAATAAATAAATGCTATATTAATAATACGAAGAAAATGAAAAAGTAAAGGCGAAGAGGCTGAGAAGAAACTCCAAGGACGGCCTACCTATTTTAACTGTTGTACTGTTTCAACATTATCAAGGAAGGCATTCTAGTCATTACACATTCAGTGACTTGTTTACTAACAAACGTTTTGCAATATTAAGCCAGAACATTTCATGATGTATGGGTTCTAGTGAAGCTGCGGGTACGAGGAAAAACTGCATGGGTTTCTTGTAAAGTAGTTAGTATTTGGAAGAAATATACTGAGTTTTTGTAAGAACACAAGGGGTTCTTTTTTTACCACCCCCTTCAATGGATTCTTTTATGCATTTTTGTTCTTTCAAATCGAAGTCAAGAGACTACAGAACTAATTAACAAAATCAATCATGGGATCGTCGATAATCATATGAAAACCTGAGCCTTTTTACATTTTTAACAATTTTTGAAGTAAACAAAAATTACGTATATTCAGCGAGGCGAATTTTTGTTATCGGAATGTCGAAAGTGATTGTATCGTTCAAAGATGTTCGCGAACAAAAACCCAGTTTATATTTCTGTCAACTAGAAAAGATTTCAAATTTTACGATATTTTTTGATAAAGTAAAAGAATATGACAACAAGCGAATGGAATAGTCCTTCGCCTTGATATTGAAAAACCACTTGCCATAATCAAGTCTTAATATAATTTAATTCAGTAGCGAGTTTATATGAGCAACTGGCATAACAACTTACCTTTCACTATGTCAAAGTTGTCAGGCAGTTCAGAGGGTCATTTTCTTAGCAAAAATTACTAAGTTTGCACGAAGCTGCGACTGACAAATGAAAATGCACTCTCGAGTTAATTTATACACATATTATCAGTGAGTCAATATATTTGTCTGCGGTAAAGATGTCAGAATATATTTATTCCGCATTAACGTTCTCTTATACAATATTATAGTCATTATTATAACGTTCTTAGACCAGTCGTCGTTTTTTCAAATTAAATATGGGCTATAAGATAAGACTGATTACTGTTGTAGACCATGATACATTCATCAGTTTAACCAGGGACACGGTGAGACCTTAACAGGGGTAAACAGTTGTCAATAGAGGCCCTGATAAAAAGAAACAATATTGGTAAAATAGCTGAAACTGATACAATAATAATAATAATCAATTATTGGACGAGGTTCAGCAAAATATCGTGATTAATTTTGTCAGTGGTGAGCAGGTCAATGTCATAATTGATATGCGAGACACTGAATCACGATATTTTGCGTTAGCTGAGTTCGATGATAATTACTCATGCGCGTAGCGGCATGAGGTAAGGTTTCGGCTCCGTTTTTCTTGTTATTTTTATTATTTTTATTTTTTGTGTCACGATTTTGCATGCAAATTTATGCACGCATATTTTAAATTGTGCATTTCCGGTTCGTAGCTTTGGTGACTTCCGGCTACTCTCACTTCCGGTAAAAGAGCGTTGTTCAAGTGTCACGACAGCGTCTCCTACAATCCTACTTATATTAGCAATGTTCATGTTTGGTATATATAAGACTTAGAAGAATCATTCCCTTCATAGTGGTACAGCCTTCATTGCCAAAACAACTTTCTTACGCATGCGCATGAGTATAGGCTGCTGGGAGCCTCTTGTTGTTTTATCATTCGATCGCCGAGTTTGTTTTATGCTTTCTTGGTGTTATCGCTGTTTATTTTTGTTCGATTAGACAATAAGATCGCTCTCAGATAATTCTAGAAATCGGGCTGCCATTGTAGATGACGAAAGCAGAACAATTATTCGCAGCAAAACAACTTTGCACCGTTGTGCACATGAGCAGAGTTATTCGAGGCAGTTATGCTGTTTATGTCGTGGTCTGTGCTTTAAATAACTGTCAGTTATAAATTTAGCCTTTCTAAATGCGTTTTTTATGGGGCACCCGTACGTGTTCCGTTCGCCTCCTTCCCGTCTGAACTGCCTACTCAATTGTATGTTTATTTCTGTTTTTTTTTCTGTTTTTTTTTTTGGTTTGTTCGTGTAACAAGATTTATAGAGTGCGCAATAAAGCTAAAAAAAAAAACCCGACAGTATCTTTTGCGTTTGGCATAAGCACTAATCCAGTCAAACTGATCTAATTTGAATCTTACATATTAAAGAAAAACTTGTCACGGATCCGTTCCCTTAGTTAAAACATACCACTAGTTTCGAATTCCGAGTTCTGAATAATGCTCGTAGCTTCGTAATTTTTGGGTGGATCTCTAATTAAAGCTGACCTCTTCGATTTCCACTGCATGCGGAGAAAACGACACCAACGGTAATTTGGAATAAAACAGTAGAAAATTAAAGGATTTGGCAGGGAATTGAAAAACTTTAAAATCTCAGCAGCTATTACAATTCCTAGCACGGCATCCGAAGAGAGTTGCTCTGCGTAGGATCGAACCATAAATATGACAGAAGTGGGACCCCAGGAGATTGCAACCACTATACTCAGAACCACTAACATGCGAACGCTGTTTTCCTCCCGCGATTTGTATTGCGTGGAATGACTTTGACACTGGATGTTCTGTTCCCGTTCGATTTGTTTGTGATGGATGTGCATCTTCACGGACAATGTTACTATAATAACTATAGGAACACAGAAACCCAGGATAAAATATACAGTTGATGAGGACTGGCCGCTCCAATCCCTTTGCAAATCACACAGTTTGGGGACGCTACAGTTCTGGAGTTCCTCTGTCATTTGGGGTGCCATTTCAGTGAGTTCCGTGTACCTAACACTACAAGCGCTTGCGATGGGAAGACAGGAGCTTGCTACACCGTACACCCATACAAAGGTGACTGCACAGGCTACCCACCCTCGCGACAAGGACTCTATGCCTCGCAAAGGCGAAGTTGAGTTGCGATAAACGTAAACAGAGATGAGGGCAAGACTTGAGAAAAAGGCTGCCCCACACATGGCGTTACAAACAGGAAGTACCTTGCAGGCAGGTCCGGATTGTTCAGTGCTGCCGGTGGATGTCAGAACATTATCCAAGGGGGTGTTGTACTGCTGGGCCGACTCCCCGTGACCTTTTTTATGGACCACGAAAATTTTCATTTTTTACCCGAGGTACGAAAGTTCAACCTCGTTCCCAGGTTCGGTTACAGAAACCAAAACAAATGGCTTTCTCTGTCGTGAGAACCAAAAACGAGTCAACAAAGAGATCGATGTCGAAAACATCCAACTTCCAGTTGATCATACCACAATAACTATGTCGTTAGTGGGATATACGCTCCGTCCGAAATGGGCGCATTGTTAATGCTTGAAGCATACAAAAGGGTGCGAAAAATTGTTCGGTTTGTTTTGAGAAGCTCGCTGAAAATTTCAAAATGCGCAGATATGAAGAAAAAGGAGTGACTAATTCTTTCGTTATAAGAACATCATGTGCCGATAAAAGGTTCCTATTTTAGTGTGAAACAGTTTTAAGACTGATTAGCTAAGTTGCGGTGCAATTTAATAGTTTATTACAATTTTGCCGTCTGCATGAATACAAAGGCTTGTTTTCTTTGTTGTTTCTGTTCATATCTAAAATTAACTCCAACTTAATCACAAATGGATTACTGATTATGCGGTCCGTTGGCATCATGATCAGACCTTTTCAACGTCGCCATCTTACACGAGATGGTTTTTGTTGATGCAGGTAATTTCGTACTCGTCCAGGGCGGAGTTGTAAAGTCGATATTCATCCAATGTTCCCTTGGTTTCTAAACGTTATCAACTGAGACCATTGTTGAGATTGTCCCGTTGCTTGGCCACCGCGCGCTTTTTCTTATCCGGGAACCAATCTAGGGAGGGTTGGGCCAAGAGAACAGTTAAACCCATTTATGAAAGCAAAGATTGTCATTTGCTCTGTAAGATCCAAAATCTTCACCCATCCAGCGACGCTGAAGCTTGAAGTTCCAAAATTCAAGATGGTATTATTTGGAACTATGATGTGCCCAGAAAATAGATCACATAAACACTTGCATGTGAACTTGGACAGCCCAGTCACAGGCGCACTACGTTCTCAGAACACGTCAGCGACATTGTTTCCAGTTTCCTCGTCCATACGCCACTGACCAATCAAACCACCGACAAGAGGGTTACACTGGGGAAGGCACGGCTCTCATATGACACGAAAGGGAATGCTCGTCGTCTCGTTTAGGGCTATAAATTACGGATTTTTGGTATCACTTTTACGGTGTTCAGGAAAGAACGCCGATATTTTTAACCATCGAGGTATCGTTTAAGGTCGCACGCGAAGAATTAAAGAAAATACCATCATACTGTGTTGGTGGTCGCTCTCGTTATCGTATCCTTTTAGGGTCAAATAAAGCTTGAGCCACGCTCACATTGGTCTCTTTTAGCGGTTTAATTTAAAATTTCCAACCAGCATAGCCGTATCTTTCATATGGAATCCCCCCAACCCCTCCCCCGGCCGGGGAAGGATGTCGTGAAAAACGATGAGATCGAAAATCGCGTGTTCTGATTTTCCCACCGATAACCGCGTTTTGATTGACTTTCGATTTCCTGAGGTTCTTTGGATAGTGCGTAAGAAAGATGGAAAAAAAGGAGGGTTAAATTTTACTCGAAATCGTAATTTTGACTCCTTTGAAGGAGAAGGATTATCACAAAGTAGGTTTCCGATTAAAGATGAAATTAAAACCGTTCAGCAAGTGAGTATATTCGAGGTCTACTTAGTATGCATAGAGAAGCTGCAGTCCCTAGTGCGCATGCTTGGATTTTGAGGGTACGTTATATTCTGTGACTAATTAAATGACGTAAATTTTAAGTTTTATCAGAATCTGAATGTTCGCCAAAATATACGACCGATCTTGAAATATTAAGATGATTATTTGTCTGTTTTAGATTCAGCTGAGAACGACTTAATGTAAGCTGCTTATAATCTTGAGATTAAATCAACCTTGTCGCTTCAAAAGTCCTTTTTCGCTATCTTCATTTCTTTCTTAAACTTGATTTTTAATCCGAAGTTGTTTTCATTCTTTTAAGTTTTTATCTGTTTCTGTATATTTCTGTAAGCCTTATAAACCCAAAACTCATTTTTTTGCAAGGCGTGACTGATGGTTAGCTCGGAGTCGGGAGTCCGGAGTCGTAAGAGCGCTTCCGACCTAGTGAAAATCGAAAATCGAAGTCGTAATATATACCACCAAACCGCTTTCGCTTTCAGGCGCGTTCTACGGGTATTCTTGGCTTTCACTTACGTCATATCAAAATTCAGAAGCATTAAAAAACAGATTTCGATTCCAAAATGTTTATGGAATTGTAGACAGTTTAAAACTACACATCTGGGCCAAATTTTGAACTGCCAGAGCATCTCGTTCAAGAGTTATAGGCGAACGAATATTAGACATTTTTAGTGAAAATGTATGGAGCGGCCATGTTGGGGTACCAAAGTGGTACCCCAACATGGCGGCCAAAACTTCAGTCATAATTACGCAAAAAATCTCATCACAAAAGATTGGATTCACCATAAGTTACATGAAATCGGCTTATAAACATCTATAATGCAAAAATAACTTTCAACTGGTTCAATTTTGTTTATTTTCCCGGCTTATCTGAAATAGCGTGACGAATTGCGTGACACATTTAAAACCTTTACAAATCGGAAGCAAAACATCGTTAAAACCTGAAACTTTTTGTGAAGGATTGTAACACTGGTATCTACATGCCATGTCAGAAACAGCTTTGCAGGATGTAAAGTTTAGATTTTTTAATTTTTATGACGTCATGTGCAAACCAAGAATACACTTCGTACCACTTGTGACGTCGCGTCAAATTAACAACACGGGTTAAATGACTTATGTAAACTGTCCGTAATTTCCCAGCCATGTTGAAACTTAACTCCTGTAGACATAAAACACTGACAAAGCTATGTGACGACACTACGGCTGAGAAAAAGTAAGAATTCCTTTGAAAAGACGTCGTAATTTACGTGAACACATTTTAACCCTTTGACTCCCAAGGATGTATTTATACGTATTTTAGGGTCATACATATTGTACCATTTGTGACGTCATCAGTTTTAGCGTCCGAAGATATTTTTGACAATTATCGGCAAGGGAAGGAGGAAATCTTGCTAAACATACCCAGATGAGACCGATTGGATGAATTGAACTGGAGTTTCACGCAAACAACCTCTGAACTCTATGTTACAAAATCAAAGGAAAATTTGCCCTTCCCACCGACGGCTACTTGACGATCAAAATTTCCACATTCCGCGACGCTTAGGTGAAAACTTTACATTGTCAAGAAAGACTATTAAAAGGTCAACAAAACCGACCAAAAAAAAACAGACGAAAAGGAAACTAAAAGAACGGGCTTGAGAATAAAAAAGAAAAAGTCAAGGCAAGTTGTGTCGAAATTTCGATCAGTGCGCATGCCCGAACTCAACTACAAATGGCAGGAGGGTTACAAACGATGTTATCGACTGTTCGGCCTCAATTTGGCTAGATAATGGCCATAAAATGGCATTTGTAGCCTGAAAAAGCGTTTTTTTTGGGTGGAAATTTGGGAGTCAAAAGGTTAACGGTAACTAAACTCTCTACAAGACGGACACCTCTCCAAGGCAGACAACGGACACTTTGAAACCGTCAAAGGACACTTTAGAAGTGCTTTTATTAGTGAAAAATATTTCAAAACGGAAGTGTAGGTGCTAAATACGCACAAACGAGTCCACTTTTCTAATATTCGTTTTATTCCAGTTTGTACGTTTTGCTTAAGTAAACGGCTATAAACAGACTTAAAACTTTCGTGTATTCATTAGCATACCGTAAAGTTCCGAAAGTAACGAACCCCTGAAAGTTGCGATAAAACTTCACAGGTGTTAGCAAATCCCGAAAGTAGTAGCCTGCGAATACAGCCGCCTCTCATCGCTCCCGGCCGCTCTCGCGCTCTCGCCCCTAGCGGCCGGGAGCGATGAGAAGCGGCTGTATTCGCAGGCTACGAAGTAGCGACCCCCCCCCCCCCCCCCCCGAAAATAACGACCTTCCGAAAGTAGCGACCTCAAAAGTAATTTCCCTTTTTAGCAAGAAAAAAACGGAAATGATAGATATAACAAGCTATACCAAACCGATCCGAAGTGAAGTGAAAGTCAAAACAGGCATACGACCGCTGAGGAAAGGTTTGAAGGAAAGCCTGCAACGACTAACTCCAACAGCTCACCCGCGGTATTTAATGGGAACTGACTGCAACTAATGTAGATTATTCAAAGACTGATTCTTTCGAATTGTTCTTCAAAACAATAACATGTAATAAGTTTCTCCAAATAAAAAGTGTATGTTTTCACATTTGTCGCGATTTTATTAACGTTGAACGGCCCATGTACGGTACACGTTTTAGCTACCCGAATGTAGTAGCGACCCTCCGAAAAGGCTGCTAAATCCGAAAGTAACGACGAACTTTACGGTAGGTTCAGCTTTGTTATCTTAGAAAAACTGGTGTCACGTTACCTCGACTCTTTATAAGGCGGACACCTCTCTAAGACGGACAGTTGGGGCCGGTCCGGACGGTGTCCGTCTTAGAGCGAGTTGACTGTATTCAAATTCTAAATTGACTCCGAGGCTTAGGGTAATAAAACAGAATAAATTCCTCATCGCTGAGAACGCCTCACAGGATTGGCTGAGAAAACAATAGAACAAACAACAGAACAATGGACCCTAGCCCTGAAAACAATACATGTGCGTGATAACCAGGTCCAATGAAATTAGAGGTTCCGAAAAGGTGCATGGCCATTGATTTCTTTTGTTTTATTCCCCTAAGCCTCGGAACCAAGTAAGTATCGAAATAGGCCTACTCAAAGACATTACATGTGACTATATGCATTGTTCCAAATTTACTGACCAACCCTGGGTTAGCGTCAATTCTTTATCCAGCTGAGTCGCTCATGAATGAAGATTTTTCCAAAGTATTTTGGCTCTCTAGTTTTGACTTTGACTTGTCTTCACATGCAGCTTACAATTAGCTTTTGAAAGCAGTTTTAACAAGAGAAATAAAATCCTCGGTTAAGTTTTGTTCCTCAGTGGGTTAGCGTTGATCGCCTTTCGAACAACCGGGCCCAGGTTTGGACAAAAACGTACTAAAACTCTAAATATGCAACAGGTTGGAATTATTTCATCTCCAACAGCTACTAAAACTTTTTCTGGATTCCCCGGTTGCCAGAGTAACTATCCAAACAATCTCACGGTTTAAAAGTTTTATTTCCACCTAATCACAAATTTATCACAGTTCGACAGGTTCTAGTTTTAAGCCTTTTCTAATTAACAAAGTTCTTGCATTTCACTTATGATTGACATAAATTCGATCACTTGCTACTTGATTGATTGGAACCTTAATTAATTCTATTTATTGTCTCGACTAAGAACATAATATGCCTGTGCCCAGTCCCCGACAAACTTACATTAGTTAAAATTTTGAAATTTTAGCATTATAAATACATCATGTGGACGATCATCTGTTTTACAGATGATATGTAAAAAACATCAATAAGAAAATAAGTCGCTACATATTATTGTGCAAAATCAGAGCTGCGAGTTCATGGAACTGCTCCATTTTTGTCTAAACTGATAAAAATAACGTCCACCTGGAAGACTGAACATTGTTTCGAACAAAAAACTATGTTCAAACAAAGTAGAATGTTATCGTCCACTTGGAAGACTGAACATTGCCTCGGTCAGTCGTGGTCCTCATTCACCCCCCCCCACCCCTCTCCTCCTTTATGATTGAGTCTCGTTCCACCACTGCGCAGTGTAGCAAAATGTCTTTAAAAATAACATTTCGTGATTAGTAGAGCACCGCAGCGTAGAGTAAATTATATGAGAGAATAAAATTGTAAAAATTGAAGTAGCAATGATGTGTCATTCTCGTCCCCTGAAACGCTTGGTCCACTTAACCGTCGGAGCCTGAGCATGAGGACCGAGTGGCCACTTGATCCTTGTGCCCAGGCTTCGACGGTTAAGAGGACCAAGCGGTCCAGGGGACCAGAATGATTCTGTGTTAAAATGCATACAATTTGCCTCTTCTATTTATCCCTTTTACACAGCTTGCGAACGGCTTATTTCTAATAAATTACTTTTTACTTTACCTTACAGAAATAAAGTAAGTTATACCTAAGAAGGTAATGTATCTTTGTGAAGTTCAGTAGTGTCCAAGTCCCTTGTAACCAATCCAAGCTGTGATGGTTCATCCAGTGCCACGTCCCTTCAGTTTTTTCATTGTTGTGAATGTGGTTTGAGCTCTCACTCGTCATCATATGTAACTCCACGCTCTTGTAATTCCGCCTCTGTGTACAGTCGACTCTTCTGAAGTGAATTGGTCCAAACCTGAAAACAAAAAGCAGCATGTCAAGACAAATGTGGTTATTCGTCGTGGTGGTTTGAAATGATAGCTTTCTTTATCGCTTGTCTGACGATGTATCACTTAAGATGAATAAGAGATCACGAAATTTCGATCGCTTACTGATGGCCTTTATCAGGCGACCCACGCTTTATAAGTTGTTTACAAAATGAACGAAATTGGATTATCAAGTGCGTGCGCAGTACACCAGGGGTGCTTACCATTTACAGGATCCATCCGGGTTGGAAATTTCATGCATAAACATTAAATGACTTAACTTGACCTTGTGGAAGAAGGGAAAAGTAAAAATACAACTCACATCAGCTGGAAAGAAAAAAATGTTTGGAAAAAATGTATCACCAGAACCAGCAGTCCATAATTTCTCAAACTTTCCGAATGGAATGATAGATACCATTTGATTTCCCAACCAGAATTTCTGGTTTTTCCATGTAAATGGTAAGCACCCCAGGTATTCTTTCAATGTGTTTTATTATAATAATAATAAAAATAAAAAGTTAAAAATATAAAAATACAAAATATTTAACGATTACCATAAAAATGATAAAAATCCTAAAAACAGTGAAATGCTTAAAATCCAAAAATCAATACAACAATTTCAAATGTTACTGCCTTCAGCTGACGCTTCAAAATGTTTTCATAATTGCTATCGTTGATGTTTGGATCAAGTTCATTCCAGGTATTAGAAAACTGGAAAGAGGTACGAAATTCATAAAAATTGGCACATTGCTTCTAGGATCCCGTGTCGGGCATTTGCGCAATTCTGATTTGAAGTTATAGGCGTGAACTCAAAAAGGATCGTATATAGAATATTCAAACAAAATCATAAGCATGACAGTGGTTTGGAAACCCGATCTAAATTAGCATAGATTTTGGCACATGTTTTTATTCCTTTGTTTTCTCTGCATTTACTGATCAGTTTGAGAAGCTATATAAAACACTCAAAAAAGAGTGTTTTATCAGGTATCCAAACACCTCAAAGTGGATCCACGACATGGTTTTGGAGGTCAATGTCTGCTTACTATCATGCAACTATCGATGATGTGTAGAGTGAAATGGTAGCGAAGGCAATAGGCCATTTCCGAGTTGCCTTTAGCCTCCCTATCAAAGCGAGGCTAGGTGCGAAACCTTTCATATGAAAATGAGTTTTCATTCACATGCAAATAAGGTTTATTTGCATGTGAATGAAAAGTCAGTTTCGCACCTAGCCTCGCTTTGATAGTGAGGCTAAAGGCAACTTGGAAATAGCCTATTCGCGTTTTCGAACATCGGTCATTTGGTGTCTAAAGTGCCGTATCAGGTCCAATTTTTAGTTTATCGACAAAATTTTGTTTTGTGTTTCTCCATATTAATATCTGTAAATTGATGTATAGGTCCGGGTACTTTGTCTTAAAACTTAGCGCTTCAAGGCTTTGTTCGAGACACGGTCAACTCTTTTATTGTTACCTTAAAAATGACTTTTGCCGGGTGGAATCTTGTCATTTTCTCGACGGGCGGAAATGTGCCAATGAAGTTATGAGATTGACGAATGTACTAAAAAGGTCCGAGATGTTCGCTCTTGCAAGCTTACTACATTCAAAATAAAGCAGAAAACAGAAGCACCTCAAATGTATTGAAGTCGATATAAGAAATAGTTTACTTGCATTGTAGCAGCTGTTCGCTAGAAAAACGTTTTTCTTTTTACGTAAAACTATTAAGAATAAATAACAAATGATCATTAACGCCGTTTTTTACCTGTTTTTGTGATATAAAAAAGTTTCTGTTTTTTCCATCAGCATAGGCTAGTTTTTCAACTCTTGATTGACCCGCCAGAAAAAGAAAACGTCTGCTCTCGCAAGAATATGTTTTAGAAAGTGAATGAAAAAAACAACCTGCAGAAACACAATCATGGTATATTTTTACTCTCTAATTCGCTTTCTTTTTGTCTGATCTTGTCAGTACATTGTAAAGTGAAAGACGATGGTAACTTTTTTCTCGTTGAATGAACCCTGTACCACGTATGGCAGATATGCTAGTAATGTAACTCAAACTTATCCTTCTTTTGAATTCCGAAAATAATTCGCAAGCATTTTGCTGCGAAATAAATGTAATAAATTAATAAACTTAATGAACGTTGTTAGCTTTATCTCGTTCCATGAAGATTTATCACTTAACAAATGTATTTTAGAATGGCTTTCTGGGAAAGTCCTACGTGTTATATGGTATAATAAGCGGAGAGTAAATACAAAATTCAAGAAAAGAAGAACTTACATGGTAATCCGTGGATAATAAGATCCTTCCTTGTGCCACGGCTGTACATAGCTCACTGGCTTCTTTCTTTGTCATTCGAACACCAGACAGTATTATACTGAATCTCGGCTGAGGAAAACTACTGAGATACTGGATTAGTTCAGTTACTACTCGGCCCAGTGGATTGTGGGATAGGACAAGCCTCTCCAGCTTTGGTACATACTTCAGTCCACGGGCTACTGCTGTGACTTCCTCTTTACCCATCTGTGTATCATCCAGGTCGAGATGAGTCAGCTGAGGCACACAGTGCAGGTGTTTGGCAAGCTCAGTGATCCCGTGACCAAGCGGATTTGTTTGCAAAGATAACCAATGTAACTGAGGAGCATGCTGTAAACTACGGGCTACAGCTGTGACTTCCTCTTTACCCATCTGTGTATCATCCAGGTCGAGATGAGTCAGCTGAGGCACACAGTGCAGGTGTTTGGCAAGCTCAGTGATCCCGTGACCAAGCGGATTTGTTTGCAAAGATAATACCATCAACTGAGGAACATACTGTAAACTACGGGCTACAGCTGTGACTTCCTCTTCACCCATCTGTGTATCATTCAGGTCCAGCTCTGTCAGAGGCACACCGTGCAGGTGTTGGGCGAGCTTAGTGATCCCGTGACCAAGTGGGTTTCTTGATAAACACAACACTTTTAACGTGTCAAGATTTTTAAGTGAGGTGGCAAGTATCTGGCACTCTTTATCTCCCATGTCAACATTGGACAACACAAGGGTATCTAAGATAGGTGCCTCGCGCAGTGATCTGGCAAAGTCAGCAGCACACTTCGAATTCGCTGTGCAACAAATGTTATAAAGTTCTAAAATAACAAGATTGTTAGTGAAAGGTATACGGGAGACCAAACTTTCTATCAGCTGTGCACAGTCCTGCTCATAAGCCTCATTTAAAGGAACCGATAAAAATGCAATGACTTGCGGTCCGCTTAGAAAAGGCAATATGTTATTCACAACCGTGAGTGTCTTCCTTGTTTCTTCCCCATGGATTGCAATGTTAATCTCTCTGACAAATGAAAGAGAATGTTTCTGAGTGTGGTCAGATGTTTTCTCATTCAAATCCAAAGAACTGGAGGCATCATGATTCTGTGACACGTGATCTACAGGCTTCTGAGGAGGAGACTCTGGTGCTGATATGAGTGCATTAAGCAGTTCAGCAGCTCGCAGACATTGGTCGTCCCATTCGTTATGAATGCAAGTTAAGTAGAAGACCATTTGCTGTCCTTCTTTCTTTAGGAAAAATTCACCACATCGTAGTCTGTCAAATAGGCACTTATCATTATTAGAAATAGATTTGGCGTCACTATAACAGGTTACAATGACAGTTTCTAAATCGCAAATAATGGATAACACGTCATCATCTACTGATTCTCCAAATCTTCTAACAAAAAATAAATAATCTGGTTTAGGTAAAGTGGATGATCTCAAGAAGTGTTCTCTGGCGATGGCAGGCAGTTCATTATCAATCACTAAAACACTGTTAACACAACGTAGAAATAAGGGGTAGACATCTTGTCTGTCTGAGGCGGGGCAGGAAAAAAAACAATCCAAGCTGAAACGATGAAACACTCTTTGATCTACAGAAAACTCCTTAATAGAAGGGTTTTCGGTGAAACTGTACTTTGCCAGACCTTCTTTCTCCCCTATCATGCGCAAATGGCTAAAAACCTCTCTGGTAGCTTCTGATGACAACTCGCAGACAAATCTGAAGACTTCCTCCATTTTTTTGACTTTTTCAAACGAGTCAACTTTTGACAGACAGGTAAAGGTTTCCTTCTTTGTATTCGTCAGCTCCTGAACAATGAAGAAGGCGGACAGAAATTCTTGGACCGTTTTATGAAGAAAGCATGCGACTTCTTCAGGATGAGGTGAGCTTGAAAGCTTCGAAATTTGCAAGAAGCCAACGACTATAAATTTCTCAATGAGAAGGCGAATCTTCTCAGGCAGTTTGCTGAGGTTGAAATAAAGGCAGTCATTTAACAGAGCATCAAATGCTAGTTCCCCTAATATTGCGAGGTCTTCTTTGTATTCATCTATGCTTCTAAATTTGTTATCCGATGTTTTGGCGTTAATGTGATAAAGCAGGGTCTGACAAAAACTACTGTACAGATTTGCGCGTGATGTTAGAAGTACTTGATGACCTTTGACTTTCCCTTTCCAGGTTAGAACCAACATCAACAGCAGAAGTGGTATTTCTGCCACACCCCAGAGTTTGTGTTTTCTCAAGAACCAAATAAACTCATTTACGTCTTTTTGGCCACTAAGAAATTTACCTGCAAACTGTTCAATTTTACCTATGTCATCAAACCCATTGACCTCAAACAGAACATGGCTGGGCGGTCTTAGCTCATTCTCTTTTGACGGCCGCGTTGTCACCAGAACAGTACAATCTCTCAGTTGACTGCCTCTCCAAATCTGATGAACTGGCGATGACTTTTCAGCACTGAACTCGTCGAATCCATCCAAAACAAGCAAGACTTTCTGTTGGTTCTGGATGACGTAATCGTACAAGTGATTAAATACCACTGGGTCATCAGCAGACAACAGTTCAGCCTTCTTTAGCATGGCACATAGGTCTTGAGTATTGCAAACGTCTCGCAGCTTGATTAAAAGTACAACAGCAAATTTCTTAAGGATTTCTTTTTCGCCCCTTGACCAGTCCACGGCAAGCTTCTTTGAGAAGGTGGACTTTCCTATGCCCGGCCTTCCATAAACCAGAATTCTTTTAGGGGTGAGATGATGTCCATGACTCACGAATATCTCACTGTAATCTTTAAGTTCTTGTTTTGTTGTTCCAGTGAGTTTTCTGTCATCTCTCAGCAATGATAACTGTACATACACCTCATCTATGTCCATGGTGTTGTCTGGGTCCCAAGGCGTAATCATCACCTGACTCGCGGTAGTGTTGTAAAATAAGCGCAGCTGATTTTGACTCCACTCCAAAAAAGCAGTTGCAGAATCTATAAATATAAAAGACATTTCTTTAGACTTTTCCACTCTATACCTATACCTGAGTCGGGAAAAAAATATAGTTGTGCACTTCTTTGCCGGCCTTGTCGATCGGTTGTCATTTCTAGAGTTTGCACCTTTCCTGTTTATTTTGGTATTATGGGCGGCGAAAATGCTGACTGATGATACATTTAAAATAAACAGCAACTGAAGAATTGAGTTGCAAGTGCGGTGGAGCCTAAAATTATTTTTTCTGCACCAAAATCGCAAAGCTCAGGGTGGGGGGAGGGGGTGGGGGAGGGAATCCCATATAAAAGTGACAGGGGTGATTGTCAAAACTTTTAAAAGGGAACCCATAAAAGGTACTTGAAACCTGTTTTGTGGGTGTGGCTCACATTAGTTTTTATCCCTAAAGGGTAGCAGGAACCTGTTTTGTGGGTGTGGCTCACATTAGTTTTTACCCCTAAGAGGTACCAATAATTTCTAAAACGTTGTTCGTATCAGCACATTTTTCCAATTTAATTCCACAAAAGGTATCAGAGTAACTCTGAAAGTGGTCATTTTTTATTCAAACACCCTTAGTTGTACCAAACCACGTATTTTAACCCCTACAGGGTATGACCATCACCCCCATCACTTTACACCCTTAGTTGTACCAAACCATGTATTTTAACCCCTACAGGGTATGACCATCACCTCCATCACTTTACACCCTTAGTTGTACCAAACCATGTATTTTAACCCCTACAGGGTATGACCATCACCCCCATCACTTTACACCCTTAGTTGTATCAAACCATGTATTTTAACCCCTACAGGGTATGACCATCACCCCCATCACTTTACACCCTTAGTTGTATCAAACCATGTATTTTAACCCCTACAGGGTATGACCATCACCCCCATCACTTTACACCCTTAGTTGTACCAAACCACGTATTTTAACCCCTACAGGGTATGACCATCACCCCCATCACTTTACACCCTTAGTTGTACCAAACCATGTATTTTAACTCCTACAGGGTATGACGATCACCCCGTCACTTTTATGTGGGAGTCCCTGGGGTCGCAAAGGCAATGGGTCCTCCGAGTAGGCCTGAAAATTATTTTAAGCTCTAGTTGTAACTCCTTCAGTTGCTGTTTAACTGCGATGATGACATTCTCTTCAAGTCCTTTTACCACAGTTCATATGAATATTTTAACCCCTACAGGGTATGACAATCACCCCATCACTTTTATATGGGAGTCCCAGGATTGCAAAGGTCATGGGTTTGAATCCCTTTGATGTCTGAAAATGTTTTTTTAAGCTCCACAAATGTAGTTACAACTCCTTCAGATGCTGTTAACTGTGATGATAACATTCTCTTCAAGTCTTTCTACCACAGTTCATATGAATATACTTTTATATACACATTATCAGATACAATGTATGTTAGATTACATAATTGACACAAATTAGACAGAATATAACCAAGAGCCATGCACCACTGCACATTGTTGACTACAGTTTTTCCTTGAATAATAGCCGGGGCAATTATTAATTTTTCACTACAAAAGGGGACATTTTTTGAGGGGAGGCGATCAATTCAGGAGGGCGATCATTTCTAATATTACTCGCAAGAAGTGCTAATGTGCTAATTAGAGAGCTCAAAGAAATAAAGGAAAGAGTCAAATAAGTGTACATGAAAAACACTAAAGAAAAACTAAAACCTGTGTTTTTGTAACTTTTCTGTAATTCTAACGATTAAAATTAATCAAAGCTTGTTTCCTATAAAAGAAGTAATTTTTTTTAACTTGACCGGGGAGGAGGCTATTATTCGAGGAAATACGGTATTTATAAGAAAAGTTCTACACCAAAATAGCAAGCGACCAACAATGCCATGGCATGCTAATTTGAAAAGCAGACACTCGTGATGCATGAGGTACAGAGTTAAAAGCTTTGGGAAAAACTAGAAAATGATTTCCA
This sequence comes from Cladopsammia gracilis, assembly GCA_022457155.1. NCBI lineage: Eukaryota > Metazoa > Cnidaria > Anthozoa > Scleractinia > Dendrophylliidae > Cladopsammia > Cladopsammia gracilis. The sequence continues at coordinate 149,776 of JAJGOT010000628.1, read as the reverse complement.
AAGTTTTCAGGTTGTTTCTGGGTGATACCCATAGCAAGACGGCAACTGAGTAAGGTAAGGGTGGACTTCACCTAGAGAACCGAAACAGGAACCAGAAATGGACTGGATTATTGTGTTTCTACTTTCTTAAGGCATGAAACAACATCAGTTCAATGAACTGTTCAAATTATAAAGGACACCCGGCCAGTAGGACTATAACAGGGGCTGGGGTCTTATATGACTGGGCAATGGTGGGGTTCTACAAACAGAATGTACTTAATGCACTTCCCTTCATGTAAATGTTTTCAGATATATTTTTTTATAGTGTAACAAAGAGAAATAACATGAGCGCTACCAATAAATATGGGAAGGAAACAAGCTAGAGGGAAGGAAAATGCGAAAAGCAACAATCATTCATCATGTACTTGTTTGTTATTACACTAAATGGTAGTACCTCCAGGAAATGGCGACTCTTCCTTCGATTTGCTAACTGAACTCTGCTTAGATGAATCTGCAAAAAAAAAAATATATATATATCTTTTAAGTCTTAAGTTTTTAAGGGTTTAGGAAATTGCATGGTAATCTAAGGTCTAAGGGGCTTCCGCTTTATTGAAATTCACTGAACGTATAATATATGTTGTGGGTCAAAATTTTCCTTGGTTCAAAATTTACTTTCCTTTGTTTCAAACTCATTATCATACATTATCATGCATTTTCATACCCAAAAACAAAGGAAAGTAAATTTTGAACCAAGGAAAATTTTGACCCACAACATATACAATAATAATATAAGAGAGATTACTATATACAATACTGCATAGAGCACTTCTATCTGGTGCACATCATGTGTGGTGCTGTGTAAGGAAACTGACGACTTATCATAACATTACTTAAACAAGCACTCTGCCCCTTCTTGTGCAAAGTTCTCAGGGTCAGGTATTTCTAGTTTGATAGCTTTTAGCCAGTTGCCTGCAGTTGTTTAAATGAAGACTAGTTGCAAGAACTGATGTGGTCTTTAATGAGTTTATGCAATATTTGGACACAGTGACTAGTCCCAAGAGCAGTACACAGGAGGGGACTGAGGGGACAAATCAATGTCATAAGTCACTCAAAACTTCATATTCCACTTAAAAAGCAATAAATATTAAAATTGCATAGGCCACAAAACTGGCAAAACCAACAACTTTGTAAACATGATTACCTTGATAATGAGGCCAAGATTGAAAAACATAGGGATCACTTAAAATGTGTGTAACAAGAGAAGCTGCCATTACACTGGCACAGGGCAACCAACTCTGTGTAGTCAACTGAGCACCATCTGCATAATCAGCTATGCCTTTTACAATCAGCCATTCAACCTGACTGTCAAATGCTGCTGTGAAAATGCCTGCAACAAAAAATAAAGTACAGTTGAAGCCTTCATTAGGATCCACCACAGTATTTTGAAACAGCGGTCCTATGACTACAGCTGGTCGAAACCACTCACTAAAAGGTCTGAATACTGCTGCCAACAGGAGCTTTTAACATGCCAAAACATAGTCTTTCTGATAATGCTGCCAATTGAAAATTTACAGTGCATGCATGGAAAACATAAAAATAATGTTTGCCTTCAGGAAAAATGTTTAACACAACTTTTGTTAAATGGCAAACAAATTTTTATCTTGCAAGTGTAAATCTCTCGGGGGCAGTAGCCTGGGGCTTCTGCTGGAACAGAACACAACAAAAACAACAACAAAGCCTTTATTATAGTGTCTAAAAGTATTTAGCTTAATAGCTAATTGGGCACACTGTAATAAAAAATACTTAAAAGATAAAAACAAAACTCAAATATATACATAGGTAAAAATAATACTTAAAAAAGCTAATAAATATATACATATGCCCCCCCACCTCCCCACTAGCTGAATTAACTAACAGAACCACCTTAAAAGCTTTAATATGCATGTAACAAAAAAAATCACCTCACCTTCTCCCTCCATTTCGATTGCTGTTGCCTGTGGATTGGATGCAGCAAGTTGTTCACGTCGCCACTCAGCACTGACTTGCTCTGGACCGCTCAGAAACTCTCCATCACTATGAACTTGGATTTTTTGAGCTTCTGGGTTCTTCAAAGGAGCCTGCCAGCCCTCAGCACAGTGCTTGATGATGTCAAGAAATCGTCTGCTCACAAAACTTCTCATACCAGTTGACTGCTCTTGATTACTTTTTACAACTTTGGATGCATATGTTGCTATTTTTGCAGAAACAACAACATCTCCCAACTTGGTTTCCGCAGGATTGAGAGCACTGCATGTTCCTACAGAAATTACTGCCTTGGGTCGAAGGACATCGACAGCATTCTTCACAGATATTAATGAGGCAGAGGGACCAATGCCACCTTTGTAACATCGTAACAAAGCGATTTTAACTTTCTCTTCCTGACTTTCATGATCCACATCCGAAAAGTAAACATAACCAAGACCATCAAACCAACATTTGTACGGATGTGTTAGCTCATTATAACAAGCTAGGAACTCACAGTTCTTGACCGTCACCAACAGAACATCAACAGGAAGATGTGCATGTTTTGAAGGCTTGGTTATCACCCGAATGTTGCTCATGGATGGGACATCAGTACTAAGTTGAGGAGGATTGCCACTGCCCTCCTTTGAACTGTTAGCAGCATTAGCATCTGACCTTTTGGGGCCTAATAAATGAAAACACAGTTATATCTACATGTAAGTGCAACAGTCACAACAGTTACTGTCACTGTCACGAAGCAATTTGGAATAGACTTTAGGAAACCACAGTGCAAACAGCCCCCATCTCCCACTCCCGCAATACCTAGGATAGCACTGTTGCCCCATCAGCATCCCAGCCTCAAGTTCAACATTCAAGTTCAATGAGCAAAATGCTCATAATAATAATCTTTGTCATTAGGGACACTTCTTTGAAGGGAACACCGCTCCTGGTCCCGATGGTGTCCCCTTGAGGCTGTTGACAAAACCTGAATATTGGCCCAGATTGGATCAGATCGTACTGACAAAACCAGGATCGAATTGGACTGAAAAAATCTGGATCATTTAAAGTATTCTGCTAATTCTGCTTCCTCCGGCATTTATTTGAGGCACTGGCATTTATTTGAGGTCCAGCATTTATTTGAATTAGGTATTGTACATTTGATTGATACCATTAAATAATGTATGATGTAGATAATTGGGTGAAATAAACTGCAGCGGCCATTCTACCTAACAATAATCATGTTCCGTATGCTTCGTTTTATTCAAAACATTTTATTAATGGTTACATTACAGCCGTGTTCGACTGCCATTTTGATATAAATGGAAAAAGATCTTACGATAGTCACTGCATGTGCAGTCTAATTTGCTGGACTTTTTGTCAAGCGACATTCTTTCTTTTCATTCAAGATATAAAGTTCATCATCTTAATCATTCTGGGGTCGCTTCATCGTTTCTTTATCTGATGTGATGGTTTATATAAAAAGACAGGCAAAAGTCTACAATTTCTGGTTGGTTAAAAATTTGTCACAGTTTAATGACTGATACACTATATTCTCTTTGAGACTTCTTGTTCATGTTTTCATCAAGATATTACTGAGGAACAATTTTGTTCAATTTAGCTTCAGTAGGTGGTAAAAGAGACTTCTGAGACACCCTCAAATTCCCCTGAATTTCACACAAATATTTCAGACCCAACAAATCTCAAAAATTCAACAATTTCTGTCAGTTTTCACACAACTCACAAATTTGTCAAATCTGCTCAAACTCATCAGAATTGCGTGGTATCTGTTGAATTGAACTGATGAAAAATAATTTGTTATTTGTTGAAATCTGCAGGAAATATTTGTGTGAAATTCAGGGGAATTTGAGGGTGTCTCAGAAGTCTCTTTTACCACCTACTAAAGCTAAAATGACCACAAAACAAAATCTTGAAATTGGCCAATTTCAAGATTTCTCCGCTGAATTTTCACAGCGGCCAAATTCCATCCAAAACTCAAAAAAAATCTCTTCCGGCAAGAAAATGTCTGATTCTGAAGAAGACGAAATCGATTTCACTCCTGAAATTATTCGAGAAATCCGCACAACATGGCAATCTCACAAAAATCCCAGACTGGAACATTTCAAAAAAATCATCCGCAAAAATCAGGGGAAAAATCAAATTCCACTCAAAGATCTCGAATTTTATCAAGAACAAATTCTCTCCCAAATTCCCCGTGACGAAATCACAAGAAAAAAAGTCCGGGATTTCGTCAAAGCTTCCAAGTGGAAAAATGTCCATGGCAACGACCACTCAATTTTTAATCACATAACAGGTCACGACGGAAATGATTATGAACACCTGGAAAAATTCCTCATCGACGACTTTAAATATTTTTCACTTGCATATAATGACCTTCATCTCAGCAGAAAAAAGTTTCTCAATTGCCACCAAGTTCTTTTCGCCCTGTTGAAGAAGAACGGTTTCAGCCCCAATGAAGATGATTTCAAACTGCTCAAACTCCCATCCAGACGGGCGGAACAAGAAAAAATAATCCAAACAATCTTCAAAAAATGTGATTGGAAAGAAAATGGATCTTGAGAAAGCATTTTCCAATGAAGCCGAGCGAAGCGACGCGAGTGACCATGAAGATTGTTCCACATGTTCAGAGGAAGAAATAAGAAGCGAAGATGAAACCCCAACAACATCGGATGATGAATTTATTGTCTCTGATTCGGAGATGGAGGAAGCTGAGCGAAGCGACGAAATCGAAGACTTAATTGAACTCCTTTTTGAATCTTTTGTCAATCTCCAGGAGGAACACAAGATTCTCAAAAAGGAACTCCAAAAGCAACGCGGTCTTCTCTGGAAAATCCACCGGGAATTGAAAGAAAACAAACCGAAGCAAAACGGGCCAAGCGAAGCGAAGTGAAGCGGTGTTTTGAAATAACAGACTTTGTGAATATTAATGCGAAACATTCATATTTCACGCTGTTATTTTAATTATAGCTTTGGCTTTAATTTTATGCAAGACGCGTCTTGCATAAAAATGAAACTTCAGAAAAGTGAAACGTGTTTTTCGCCATCATGAACAAGAAGAGATTTACAGAATAATTTTGTCTAACGCGTTAAACAGTTTTTCGGGGGAATAAATGGAATTTCCCAAGATTTTTTTTTCAGCGGAATATTTTTTAGTCAAAAAATATTTCCCCCAGATTTCAGCGGAATATTTTTTCCAGAATTTTTTCAGCGGAATATTTTTTCCAGAATTTTCCAGCGGAATATTTTTTTCAGCGGAATATTTTTTTAGTCAAAAAATATTTCCCCCAGATTTCAGCGGAATATTTTTTCCAGAATTTTTCAGCGGAATATTTTTTTCAGAATTTTTTTCAGCGGAATATTTTTTTCAGAATTTTTTCAGCGGAATATTTTTTGTGTCTAACGCGTTAGACACCAAGCTTTTCCACATCGCTCAATGGAACCCAAGAATTAAATTTGTCAGGGTAACTTTTCCATTTTACAAGCGCGAGTTTTCGCTTATTATCGCGGCGAATAACTTTTTCAATTCGAAACACATCTTGCGTTGTCTTTTGAAGTTCCGCCTCGTAAAATGATCCGGTGATTGATTCTCCCAACAGATCGACTAATTTATACGTTACAGGGTTTGTGTTCTTTATTTCGTCAATCACAAATATCTCTTCCGACCAATTCGGGGTGAAACCTTTGTCAAATATCTTTCGTTTAAACTTTGAAATTCTCACCCTGTCGCCAACCCTGAATTTTGCCGGGTTGTGTTTAGCATAAATTAAATCTCCGTATAAATTAACGAAAACCTTTTTCTCATTTTCCTGTTTGCTCGCTTCTGCGGGACTCATCCGAATGCTCGAATGAAAACGGTGGTTATATTGATCCAGTAATTTGCCCAGTTTGTCCCAGTATATTGTATTGTTGTTCGCGCTAAACATTTTAAAGAGTTTCTCCTTAAAAGACCTGTTCCAGCGCTCAACAACAGATGCCTTTTCTTCGTTTTGTGTTGTATACAATTTTACCCCATTCTTATCAAGCAGATTTTTCATTGTTGCGTTGAAAAACTCACTTCCTTTATCAGTCCAGAGCATTTTTGGTTTTCGCCCCTTGAATATGTCTCGGAAAGCATCAGCCACTGTTTGACCTCGTTTGTCTTTCAGGGGGCGAATCCAACCGAATTTTGAGAAAACATCGATCACCATCAGGAGATATCTGATCCCTTTATTCCACCTCGAAAATTTCCCCATCTCGACCAGATCAGCCGCCCAGATGTTGTCAACCCCATACGCAATGACTCGCCTCTTTGGGAAGCGCCGCCTGATTGGCTGGTGAAGTTCATTTGCCAGATTTTGAGCCCAGCCTTCACTCAAAATCTTTTCCCGTTTTTTGGGGCACCGAGACCCAGTTTTTGTTTTGCTTGAATTGTGTTTCTCGCCAAAGCATGACCCCACTGTCTTTCTTTCCAGGGAATGGCATCCAAAGCGGCAACCATCTTCCTGTCGGCTTCGTTCTTGCATTTGCGCGGATCCGCTTTCTTCGCGCAGACTGAATAATCAACATCGTGTTGCATAGCAACTGCGTCTGTTTTTCCTGTGGGCTGCTGCATAATTTCGAGAATCTTTCCATTTTCATCAAATCTGACTTGTTTTTCGAGTGGGTTCCAGGGGCCTGTATAATTATGTCCAGGCAAAGTGAAACCTTTCTTTGGTCTTGGCAGCTTCCCAATCAGGGAATGAACATCTAAAGCACCCCCATCCAAATCTGCTCGATCTGTCTTATATTTTCTGTTTGGCCTAATCGTCGTGGACAGCTCATTCATCATATCAGCAGAGGTTTTGGCAAGAAATGGTTTCATCTTGTCCAGGGCAAAATCCAATGCTTTTTTCTGAGTGTTTTTATTTCGCAATAATTCACTGGCTCCATAACGACCCATTTCAACTGTTTTTTTCCCGAGCCAGGGAAGAGCATGCGCGACGCCAGTCAGCGCAAGTTCACCGATGCCCTCACCTTGTGAGGGCCGACTCAGTTTCCCGATTTCGCTCCGCGGCTAGCTCCGCTCGCTTTCACAAATCTTGTTTTTTTGATTCCGCAGGAAGCGCAATGGCAAAACCACATCTTTCTGCCATTTTTTGCAGTCATGTATCCAGACGGTTCCACGCATCCCGTCTTGCGTTTCTCCTTCACGCAATATGATTCCATTTTCAATCGAAATATTCTTTTATGAATTTCTCATTCTTTCCTGGGTCACTCAATGAAAAAACCTTCAACGTGTCATAGAAGGATTTTCGCCGAATCTCATTTAAGAAATATAAGCAATAATATCCACATCGGACAGATTCCAAAGCTTGAATTGGATGGCCATAATTGTAAATTATTTCTTTCCCAATTTTGGTTGCATATTTTACCAATTCAATTGGAGGTGATATTGAGAATGAATCAAAGTAATAGACAATATGTGTCTTGATGAATGTGGCAACCCAGTGCGTTCCATTCCCAATAGAATCATCTAGATTAATTATGCAGGAACCAGTTTTATGTAAATGATCTTTTGAATCTCTTGAAAAGATTCCTTGGAAATTGGGAATTTTAAGAAACCTCACCCACTCAAGAATATCAAAGTTTGAAATCGGAATATCTTTCCAAGCTGGCCTCAAAGGATGGCCCCTACTAGCGGTATGTTTTGAAAGGGACTGTTTGGCCCCAGCAGAAGCCCCGACCCAGATTTTTTTTTTCGCCCACGACCTTTCCATGTTCCAAAAAATGGCGGCGGTTGATAGGGATAAAGCCCCGGTTTTGGACTTACCATCAGTCCTTTGCCTTTGCCTTTGCCTTTTCTGGGTACTTGAAGCCCCGATCCGAATAATTTCGAAGCAAGCTCAATAGCCATTGGGATTCCTATAGCGGCAAGTGTTCCCAATAACCCACCTTGGATCTGTCTCTGCGTTGGTTTCAACGTAATTCCACTTCCGCTTTGAATTCCTTTTTCCACCAAGTTTCTCTGGCCTTTTGTCAAGAGGTCTCCAAGGGAAGCGAGTTTTGATAAGAATACCGAAGGAACTTCAATGCCTTTCTCAATCAACTTCATAATGAAGGACAACGGGTCTCCTGGCACTCCTTCTCCTTTCAGTCGAGGTCGCTGCGCTCCTTTTCCAAATATTTTATCAATCCCCAAGCTCCCCAAAGCACTCAACGCTCCAGTCGCAAGATGCGGGGCAACTTTTGAAACCCCTTTTGTTGCAAATGGAAGCAGCTTCGATCCCAGGGAAATCAACGAAGTCCAAAGACTCCCACCCACAACTTTTCTGATTTGTGTTTTAGAGATTGACAATTCAACTCCCCGCCCCAAACTGATGGCTTTTTGAACTTTGTTTATTTGAGTCTTTGTTAACAACAGTTCATCTGGCCCTTTCAATTCATTTCGCGAAAGTCTCAATGTTATGGAAGAGTTATTTTTCACAGCTTTTGCAAGCTTTGTTTTTTGCCCATCTGATAATTTCACACCATATGGAATATACGACGTCATTTCAATATTTTGAATATCGAAATAAGTTTTCAGGCCTTGACCAGAAGTTTGTTTGATGCTGTATACAGCTCAATTTCTTTTTCATGCAACACCAAGGCGTTCAATGGGTTGGCACCACTCAGTTCATATCTGAACGTTAAAGAAACGACACCATCTTTCACATCATCTTCTTGATTTCGGAGATCGAAGTAAAGCATGCCGAAGAGGTTTTTGAAATTTGCTCGGGTAATCAATGGCCCGCTTAAAACGTCATTATAAGCGGAATTGAATGACATCAAAGCTCGATAAAGCCTAGATTCCTCATCCGTTGTCATTTCCAATTGAGGGTAATAAATTGAGTTGTTCAACTCCAGTTGGGCTCGACTGAAGTGCCGGTTGTTTGCCCCAATGCTGAATGTCGTGAATTTGAAGATATCATGTGTCTGGCTATTGTAAGATGCTGTTGGAACAACCCAAATCAACACATGTCGCGGCCTTCGAAGCCCCGTGGAAATGCGGAAGTAGCTATTCACAGCTGCTGTTTGTGTTATTTCATGGTGTTCTTTCAAATATGTCCACTTTTTTGGTTTTAGATAATCTTCAAGATATTGTTTCAAGCCTTTTCCGTTGAAAATGATTTTGGGGCACCACAGTCTGAGTTTAGTGAGAATTACTTTTGAATCTGGCGCAGCGCCTTTTTTGAAAATCAGATTGTTGTCATTTTCAAGTTCCAACACGAGTGTTGTCTTTATATTTGGGTGAAGGTTATTTTTGAAAGCAGCGAAATAACTGTATAAATTCAGGGGAATTGATATTTTGGTGATACTCGCCGCATCAGTCAGGATTTTTCGTCTGGCAAAACCCTCATTATACAGCGCCTCATCTGTCCGGGCTTCTGTTGTTCCCGTTGATGTATCGGGATAGAAGAACTGATCTTGCCCAACCGAATCGGCATAGGTTTTCGTGTATTTCAAGAGCGTCAATGCATTTGCACTTTCATTTGCTCTTGTGTTGTTATAGATGGTTTGTCCATTGCATTCGACTTGGATTGATTTTATGAATGTCAAACCATTAGTTGTCGTGCAATCTTGGTTACCATTATTTGCCCCCGCGGTTATTCCAGTTGCACTGTCAGCTGTTGTAACAAGCTTAAAGTTAACCTCCAGATATGCATTATACCAATCAATTGGGTTTGCTTCTGAGGAATTATCCACGTTGAAGCGATAATTAGTTTTTTCCTGCCTGTTGCCATTTGCAATGTTGTCATTGAGTGGTGTTGCTAGATCATAATATGTATATTCGTATCTTTTTACGAATTCCGGGTTTCTAAAATTCACTGCCATTTTATTAGATAGTTTTTTCTTTTCAGAGGAGGCCCTTATAAACATCTTTCACATATTGGTATTTGTCAGTGTCTTCTTGGAAGCGGACTTTCTTCAGTATTTCCCCAATTTCTTTTCCTTTTGTTTCCGGGGGCGCTGGCACTGAGGCTCCCTCCGGTCGCTTCGCTTCACTCGCTTCACTCGCTTTCTTTGTTGTGAATTTATCATAAATTTTTTCTCCAATGAGTTGTCCAGTCTTTTCTCCAACTTTCTCTGCTCCTTTTTCAACTAATTTTTCTGCTGCCTTTGAAGCTAATTTTGAAGCTGTTTTTCCTGTTAATTTAGCTGCGAGTTTCGAGAAAACGTCAGAAAAACCACCTCCATATCTTATTTCACCTGTATCAGGATCTCTTTCTCTTCTTTCATCCATTTTTAATTACCACAGTCAAAGAAATGTCAATATCATTCAAATCAACTTCTCGGTCTTCATCATCAGTAATGTAGAAGGTGACCTCAGAAATATGCGGGGAGTTGATTTTATTCCACAAGTAATTTATTGGTTGAATTTCGAATGGCAATGATCTGGTTTTAGTGTTGGTTGAGAACGTGTAAAGCGCATTTGACCTTTTCCCGGAGACAATTGAATCGCTCAAAAGACTGCATCGGAGATAGAGATTGTCAACACTGTTTGATATATTTGGAAAATTCGTTCCATAAGCACTAGCTGTCAGTTTAGCCGCATCAAATCCCACCAAGATGTGAAAGTTTCCACTGTTTGTAAAATCAATTTGAAAGTTCTCTTGAAGTTGAATGAAAACTTTGAAAGTGGTCAAATCAAACAACACATTGATTCCATAACTATCACCTGCTTTCCCAATGGTTTTGTGAATGAATTCGTTGATGTCTTCATAGTCATAAATTCCCGCAGGAAAGGTGATTGTTTCCCATGTCTTGCCCTTGTCTTTTGAAATCACCAACTTGTTGTTGCGGTATTTAGGCCTGATATTATGCCAGCTTGCCGTCATGGAAAGATGATCCAAAGCCATATAGTGCGGTTTATTCTCTTCCAGCTGCAACTCTGGAGAAAACCTCGTTGTGAAATTCCCTGGTTTATTTTGTGGGTTTTGTTTTCTTGCATCAATTGATTTAAAGACAAGTACTCGATTTACATCCATTATTTTAAATACTTCTGATAAAGTTTTTCATGCATTGTTCTATTGATTGCTCCAATTCTCAAGAGTTCATCATTTATTTGGGAAAGATCATTCCTCAAAACAGGAGAATTGTTGCCAGCAGCCATTGAGCCAATCAAAATTTTCATCCGATCTGCCAGCTCTTCTGGCTTTTGATAGAAGACAACGCTGGATCCCACCATCCTTGATTTACCTGAGGATTTGTGAGGTGGCATATTTGACAGTGTATTCAAATCGTTGAAAATCCTCACGGCATTCAAGGAATATTTTCTTTTTGGATTGAATCTCTTTGTTAGCAGGTCGATGAGTGATTTGTCTGCATCAGCCTGATAGATCAATTTACCACCTCGGAAGGCATTCAGTTTCATTTCATTGAAAAGTTTGGGGACATCGATGAGAAGCCCACCATAGTGGTCTTTTTGAATCTTGAAGGCATTTCTGCGAGGTTGTTTGTACCTCCTGAGTCCCGTTCCTTTTTGTGGCGTTACCAGTACTTCTTTTTTCCCTTTGAGTATAGCATCAAGTTTCTGTTTATATTTATCGAAACTGGCGGCTTCAGCTTTTAATGTCTCCAATCTATCCGTCTCTTGGGCATTTAAACCTTTTTTGGTTTCTTTCTTTTTCAACGTATATATTTTGTTAGTCAACTTGTTTTTTCTAATCTCACTATAAACTTCTTTAGCCTTTTCAACCTGGTTACGTGGTAACCATAAAAGGGAGTCTAACTTCGTTAACTTATATTGTCGATAGATATCTTTATCGCCCTCCGAAATATCTTTATAGACATCCACGCGTAATGGTGATTTTTCTGGCAAGGCTGCTGCCCCTTCATCTTCAGCGCCTTCAAGCGGCAATTCTTTATTCAGCGTGACGATGTCTTGGATGCCTTCAGTCAAAGCAAGTTGATTTTGCCTGAGTTGCTCAATCACTGCATCTTGTTTTGCATCTGTCTTCTTTTGTTGCTCAAGCAAGGGTTCTCTGAGAGTCTTGAAATAATCACTCATTACCACATCTCTTCCCTGCTCTCGGTCTTTCACCTCATTCTTCACCTCTGTGACTGCTTTCGCGATTTGATATCCCTGCTGTTCACGTTCGGCAAACTTCTTTATTCTTTCAAGATCCATTTTCAAGTGACAAAACAACATTTATCTTTGGAGATAAATGTTATCTCAACACTTAAAATGAAGATTCCAAATTATGATCGAAACGCGAGCGGAGCGAAGCCAGACCGAAAATATTGTGATTTCCTTGATGAAGATTTCCGAATGCTCATTGCGGGTCAAACCCGTTGCGGAAAAACAAACACTTTGATGCACATGTTGCGAAAACCTCTCGTCATCTATGATAAAATTTATTTCTACTCTCCTAATCAACATCAAGACAAAATCGTTGATCTACAAAAGTTGATGGAAGGTGTCAGCCAAAAAGTCGGATATCCAGTTCTCGAAATTCTGGGGCCAGATGACATCATGAATACCTCAGATTATCCAAGCAACAATCGGAAAGTCGTCGTGTTTGATGACCTCATGAACTCATCCGATCGAATCCAAAAACAAATTGCAAATCATTGGACAGATGGAAGGCATCACGGAATCAGTCCAATTTATCTTTCCCAGTCCTATTATGATGTTCCACAAAAGATTCGTTTGAATTGTTCACACATGCTGCTTTATCCACCAGCAACAAAAACTCACCTCGATCTCATTGCAAAGGAGAATTTGATTGATCCCCATCTTTTCAACAAACTTGGACCCTTCGAATTCCTTTTCCTTGACAAAGAAAAGAAAAGTGTTGCCAAAAATTTTGATGAAACCTTTTAAAATGGGCATATTCAACAATGTAGGACGATACACCGGTGTTGACATGAGGGAATACATGAAAAATTTCAACCAACAAGTTCAACAAGGTGGTTTGAAATTAGACACCAACAATAATTATGATATCCAACAAAAACGACTGGTTAATGTTGCCGAAGGAGTTGACAATGATGACGCAATCACAAAGCATCAAGTTGACACGCTTGCAACGCAATTGCGGGCAGATTCTCTCCAGGTGGATGGGTCTTCCCATATGACTGGGGATCTTGATCTCAGGGGACAAAAACTCATCAACCCCGGGGAAATAGAAATGAATCGCAAATTGATCGTCAATCTAGACACTGATGAAAACCAGGATTTGTCAGCGGTGAATATGATCACTCTGAAAAAATTCCACCCCAATGCTCCTGAACCAACTCATGAAGTCGTGAAAGACATCGACTTGAAACACCAATTCAGCGTGATCAATGCGAAACAACAAAGTTTGGATTACTACCAAACCCACTATGACAGCCTCATGCCTTTTGAGGATGCGAAAAGAAACTTTCTCATGCGAAATGGCTCTTTCTCCATGACAGGAAGATTGGATATGAATCACTTCAGTATCTTCAATCTGAAAGATCCCACTTTTGGCGCAGAAGCTGCCACGAAGAAGTATGTTGATGCAATCAACTCAGCCAACCTGAGCAGCGTGAGCCATATGCTGGGACAAAGATTGCCTTTGAGTGGAGGGAAGATGACTGGGGAGTTGGATATGGGTCAGAATGTGGTTAAGAATCTTCCCAAACCCAGCGATGCAGGAGATGCTGTGAATTTGGAGTTTGTAAATGGAAAAGTGGCCAATCTCAAGAACGCCATCAACAAGAAATCCATCACGGCAGTTTCCCATCCCAAGGACCAGTTTCGATATATGATGGAACAAGTGGATGAATCTTCCTCAGAGTCAAACATGGACGTTTTGGGAATTGTGGACTTTGCGCAAAGTCCCCACCTGTTCAACAAGAAGGCCTATCACTTGAAGATGAGCAAGGATGCAACGAATCTCTTCAAAGGCAGAATCGGTTTCAACTGTTTCAAGTTGCCTGAGGGGGAGTATACGATTTGCGTGGAATTCTTTCCGGGGAGTATGACAGATGTGTCAGTCGCATTTTCATCCACCGCTTTGAACGTGAATCGGCAGGCGACGAAAAAGTTCGCGACATATTCCAGATCCATCGTGAACATGCACAAGTGGCACATTTCCCCTCCTGAGTACCTCATGGTTGATTTGGAATGGCAAGGGAAAGCTGAGGATGCTGCAGTGGGTGATGCTCACTTGATCATCTATGGAATCTCGGGGAATCAGATTGATGTGCCAAGTTCGACGTTTGATGCGCCTTTCAGCTTTGACTCGGACACGATGGTTATGCAAACGAATCTGGATATGAATGGGCACAACTTGTCTGGGAGCCGAATTGTGGAAACCGGCGTCTTTCGAAAAAATGATGATAGCAATAAATTTTTATTCATCGGCAGCACCTCGAGGTTTCTTTTCTTCCCAATGAAAACAAAACTGGTGGAAGTGGGGTTATTTCATGCTTCAATAACGAACGTCCCAAAGATTGATCTGACTTTCTCCATGTCAGTGAATAACCGTAAATTTGAAAGAACCTGGACTGGGAGTAGAAGCCGAAGCCAGAAATTTCATATTGGGGATGGAATTGAAATCCCAAGCATGACTAATTTTTCTTTTTCCCCTCAAGATGACCTGGTGATCGGGTTGCATGAGGCAGTTTATCTTTCGCTGGTTTTTGAAACAAGATAAGCATGATTGAAAAATGATTTTCTCCCTGAAAAATGAAGCGAGCGCGAAAACAAAGCATCTTTGCTTTCAATCACATCAACCCCGCAATTCGGGAAGAAGAACTGGAAGAGATCAAAAAACTTTTTCGATTTTATCACAAAAGATTTTGGTGTCTCAAACGAGCGCATGGCCGATTCAAGAAAATGAATCTGCTCATGAATTTGACCTCTTCCGGCCTGGTTGCAATCGGGACGATTGCAGGGGCAGCAACAATGAATCCAATCGTTTTGGGAGTGATTTCAGGAGCGGGATTAGTTTTGAAAACCGCGAATGAAATGAAGAATCTGAAAAGCAAAATTGAGATGGCGAAATTCGCTTTCACCACCTATGAAAAAACATTGAGTGATTTGCGCTTCGCTTTGCGGGGAGGAAAATTCGACAGGGATGAATTTTTGTTTTCAATGGAAGCGATTGATGGGATTGTGATTGATTTGGGGTTGGATTTGGAAAAGTTTGAGAAGGAATGGGAAAGTCGATTTGAGTGATTTTTTCATTTCTGGGAAATGAAAAATCTGAAACTTGCGCGGATCACGGCTCACTGCCCCCAGATGAAAATCAAGCGAACCCATTCTTCCTCTTCATACCCACTCGTGGTTGCTTCAAACTTCCATGTCCCGTTCATGATTGTTTGGTCAAACGCAGCTTGGTCGGGGAAATAAAGATAGTTTTGACTGGAAAAATACTTGGCAATGTCAGCATAATCTTTCACCTGAATATCAACGCCTGAGTCAGGGTGGAATAACAGCATCATGGTCTCTTCGAATTCCACGTCGACATCTTTGTTCAAAAACCATCCCGGATACTTGCACCTCATGTTTGTCCAATTCTCGCCGCGACGGCGAGATTTTTCTATCTTCTCCCGCGCGAGGTCATTATACATCTGGATGCGAGCTCGTTCCAGTTGGTCCGGTTCCTCCGGTTCCTCCTGTCGCTTCACCCGCGGAGCCGGAACAGGCGGCACTTTCTCCTTCTTCCGCGGAGCCGGAACAGGTGGGGTTTTCTCCTCCTGCCGTTTCACCCGCGGAGCCGGAACAGGCGGCACTTTTTCCTCCTTCTTCCGCGGAGCCGGAACAGGTGGGGTTTTCTCCACCCAAACTTCCATCCTGGTTGGTTTCTCCTGGCCTTGCAAAACAAAACAAAACCAGGGCTCAAATTCAGTCTCGCTGATTCTCGCTGAGAACTTCCAGACCCCTTCTGCGAAATAATTCACAAAGTCTGTTTCATAGGGGTAATCCATATACCGCTTGTCAAAATAATCTATAAAATCCTGCCAGACTTTCACGGGAAAATTACTGCCGGTGTTGGGGTTGAAAAGCACCCGCTTTGTTTGAAACTTTTCCATGTCGGGGGTCAAAGTCACTTCCCATCCCGGATAGCGATTTTTCATTGTCTGGAAAATCTGTCCCCAATTTTGCTGCACATCATCCAGCGCCTTCTGACCCACCACATCTTCGGGGCGGGGAAGAAATTTTATCTTCTGCGGTTGCAGCGATGCTTTTTCAACTTGGAATTTCATTTTGTCTTTTCTCCGGGTGAAGGAATTTCTCCCGCTTTTCAATGCATCATGAATTGTTCTCGCATCGATCCCTAAATCAGTTGTCGCTGCTGAAACGCTGGGATAAATTTTGGTTGATATTGGAGAAATGATCTTGATGGGAATCGCGCGAGGTTTTGGGGAAATGGTTGAAATTTTCTCATCCGCACTTGGCTTTGCCGCTTCGCAGCTCCCTTCGGTCGCTTCGGTCGCTTCGGTCACTGGTTCCTTCTCCAAAATTCGTTTCATGAAAAAATCTTTTCCATTTTTCCTAATTTTCCAACTCTGACACCAACCTGTTCTTTGGAAGGCTGCATGAACTGCCTGCCTCGTGACTCCAATCCATTTCGCCATTTCAGCTTCTGTCTTGAATTCCTTCAGGGGAGGATCGCTGGGAGAATCATGAACTGAAAAATGAGTGACTTTTTGCTCGACAGCTATCACTTCCTTTCCGCGAAACTGAAAACTGTTTCTTCCGTCGTTGATTGCTTTGTTCAAAGTTTTGGGGCAATATCCCATGAATTTGGCCAACTTCGTCTGGGATGAAAATCCTTCGCTGAGCCTTTCTTTGGAATTCGCATCAAATAACACCCACATTTTCTCGGGTGAAAAAAAATAAAGTTTTTGAGAATATTCTGGGGTTGAAATCTGGAGGAGAATTCTGGAGAGAAATCCGCCGCGAATTCTGGGGAAAAATTCTGCCTGAGTTGAATCGAATCGAATTCTGGGGAAAAATTCTGCCTGAGTTGAATCGAATCGAATTCTGGGGAAAAATTCTGCCTGAGTTGAAATCTTTTTTTGCTTTGCTTTCTCAGGAGGAAATCTGGAATCTGCTCCCGCGAATCAGGATTCAGGAGGCAAATGACAAAAATTCAGGAGGCAAATGACAAAAATTCAGGAGGTGAATGTCAAAATTCAGGAGAAAGATGTGATTTTCCCTGTTTTTTCAGTTCATTTTCAGCGGGAAAATGAAATTGCAAATGAGAAATTCCCTACAGATATTGGTGGGGTTTTCAAAAATCTTGTCAGAAATTTTTTTATTTTTATTTTATTTTATTTTTTTTTTTTGAGAAGATTTTTTGAAACCCCACCAATAACTGGGGGTTTTTTCTCATTTGCAATTCCATTTTCCAGCTGAAAATGAACTGAAAAAAACAGGGAAGTTTGCATCTTTTTCCTGAATTTTGACATTCACCTCCGGAATTTTGACATTTCCCCTCCTGAATTTTGACATTCAATTTTTTCCAGAATTCAAATTCATTTTTCTGGAGCAGATATTTTTTCCAGAATTCAAAAATTCGTTTTTTCTGGAGCAGATATTTTTTTCCAGAATTCAAATTCATTTTTTCTGGAATAGATATCTGCTCCAGAAAAATCCATTTTTTCTGGAAGGCATTTTCTGCTCCAGAAAAATCCATTTTTTTTTCTGGAATAGATATCTGCTCCAGAAAAATCCATTTTTTTTCTGGAAGGCATTTTCTGCTCCAGAAAAATCCATTTTTTCTGGAGGGGTTTTGAAATTCAAAATGCATTTTCCGGAGGGGATTCATTTTCATTTTCCGGAGTGGAAAATTTCCCCTGAAGAAAAAAAATGATTGGAAAGAAAATGCCTTCAAATTCAAATGCAAAAAGAAAAAAACTGAGTGAAAGTGACGACGAAATTGATTCCATTGACCTGCTGATGGAAAGCTATGTGAATTTGGAAAAGTGGGTTGAAGAGATTGCCGCAGATATGAAAAAACAAACTGAGTTGATTGAGAAAATGATGACTGAATCAACTCATTGCAAATTCTGCGAATCTGCACAAATCTGAAAAAAAGTTCTGCCTTTTCCAGAATTGAATTCTGGAAAAGATTTTCTCCCTGATCTCAGCGAGATCAAACTTCATCGTCCTCATTTTTGTCCTCAAAGTCATCAAACGCTGAGGCCGCTTGAACCATTTCTTCCACCAAAACTTCGTCCACAATGCATGTGATCGCTTTCACATTTCCGCAGAAAAGATGTTTGATGGAAAACACAACTTGCCCCCGGAGAGGAACGCCAATGAGTTGTTTTTGCTTCAAGATGGGTTTCTTTTTCCCATCCGCGCACAGCTCCCAAAATCTGCAGGAGAAATCCGTTGTGGGAATTTTGGAGGGATAGATTTTTGCGTAAATCTTTTCCTGCTCGGATTTGTCAGTTTTCACGAGAATGAAATCTCCCTCCTGAAATCGAGCAAAAGACGGGGAAATCTCTTTGATTGCCTGCTTCTTTTTCATCGCAGCAGAGTTGAGATGTTTTTCCAAATCTTTGAAAAATTTGATGTTTTCTTCCGGAAGAGTGATTCCCAGAGAAAACGAGTCACCTTGATGAGCGAAAATCTTGAATTTGGTTTGGAGTTTCACTTTGAGCCATTTGTCATTGTGAAGGCATGGGAGGAGACAGAAAGAGATTTTTCCGGAAGATTTTTTCACGGGGTTGTCGAGAGAGCATTCAGAAATTGTTATTTTCGCGGGATTCATTTTCTTGGGTGAGATAAAAATGTTTTTTTAAATCACGAAAAATCCACTCCGCAATAAATTCGCGATCCTCTTCCGATCGGACTGGGAGAAAACCAGTGGCCATATCCACAGCTTTTTGAAAGTTTTTTTCCATTTCACACGCTTTTTCCCAGATTAGATCTTGTTTTTCTTCGTCTTGGGAAGGTCTGGATTTGTTTTTTCCTGACATTTTTTCTCCGAAAAATAAAAAATTTAAAACGTGAATTTTTCATCCGCAGCTTTCTTTTTCATGAGATAGATGAATTCTTGCAATCTGGGAGAAACCCAAGTGACTTCGTGCGATTTTTCCCCTGAATCCAAAAAATGAGTTTTTTTCTTGCAGAGTTGATTGAAAAAAACTGTGCGCGATAACCCAAATCGTTCCCGAATTTCCTCTGCGGTGAAAAAATCTTCCCCGTCAATCTGGATAAAAGGTTCTGCGTCTTCCTCCTGAATCCAGAACACTTTTTGATCGGTTCTTCTGGTATATTTGCTTTTGCCTGAGTTGAGAACTCGCAAAATCGTTGTGGAAGGAAGACCAGTTTTTTCTGATGCTTCTTTGAATGTGAAAAAAGTTTGCTTTTCTTGTCCTTCTTCCTGAATCGAAAATTTCATTTTAAATGGGGAAAAAGATTTCTTCTCCATTAAAATGTCACTGGCTGCATGGCAATCATTTGCGCGATCGACAAATTTGCGAGGTTGGTCGCGATTGAAAAAAGATGAACTGGTGAAGTTTTTAGTTGAAAATCTTTGGCAAGGAGGGGGAAAAAATCAGCCTAAAACTCGGAAAAGACGAGCCAACCTAGATGACGAAAATCCAGAAATTGATGTGCCTTTTTTGATTCCGGAAACAAGAATTTTTCCTTCCAGAGCCATTCCCAGAGCGATTGAACAAAATGTGGATACTGTTGTCGATTGGACAAATTGGTTGGAAAGTGTGGATGACGCGGATGTTCGGAGAAGAGCCAATCCCGCAGTGGAAAGATTGAAAAAACAAGTCAAAAAATTATGGGAACAGAGATTAGCCGTGGAAGAAGGAAAATCCGCTTTGAAAGGATTCGCGAAACAATTTATAATTCAAGGAGATGATTCCCCAACTCCCCAAGATTTTTTCCGGAAAGCAAGATGGCATATTCTCAGACTCCTGCGAGAAAATCCACAAACAAGAGTGAAATGCGTTTTGAATGTGGAAATGTCCCAAACAAATTTGGCTTCTGGAGAGGAAGTGATTGAAAATCCATTTTTCCATTCCCGGCAGAAAATGAATTTGGGGAACAACCCAGAGATTCTGGATGAAATGGAAAGAGAAATGATTGAAAATTTGGAAAACTTCAATCGCAGGGGATCCAATTGGGTTTTTGAAAGAGTTTTGCGTTTGGAAATTCATTTTGTGCGCTGGAACCCCCTGCGAGGATCTGGGTGGATTGAACTGCCTGCTGATTTGGCAAACAAGAAAGCCGTGATCAACATGCAAAATGAAGACGAGATGTGTTTCAAATGGTGCTTGGGCAGAGCCGCAAATATGGTCAAAGTTCATCCGGAAAGAATCACACCGACTTTGCGTGAACAAACGGAAGAGATGAATTGGGATGGTTGCGAATTTCCCATGGCCGTGGAAAAAATCAAGTTTTTTGAGGCCAGAAATCCTGACATTTCAGTGAACGTTTTTGGCTGGAATGGATTTGTTTTTCCCCTGAGAATCACCAAGGAAGAAAAGAAACTTCATGTGGATTTGATTCTGCTGACAGAAGAATTCAAAACGCACTTCTGTCTGGTGAAATATTTCTCCCGCTTGGCAAGCTCTCAAGTTTCGCGAAATGGGCATGAAAGATTTTTCTGTAAAAGATGCCTCAATTCATTTCCCAGAGTGGAAAGTCTGGAGAAACACAAAACCATTTGCGGAGATTTTGGGGCCGTGAGAATTGAACTTCCAGGAGGAACTTGTTCCTTCCAAAACTTTGAAAAAATGATGCATCTGCCTGTTGTTGGATATGCAGATTTTGAGTCAATTTTGAAACCGCTGGGAGGAACTCAAAAAACCCACGAGCATATTCCCTGCGGATTTGCGTTTCATCTCGTTTCCCCGTTTTTGCAAATGGAGCCTGTGTTGAAAAGAGCTGCAAATGAAAATGAAGAACTTCCCAGAGAGTTCATTCGGGAATTGATTTCCCGAGTGAGAGAAGCTCACTTGAATTTGCCGAAAAAGGAAATGATTCCCCTGACCAACCAAGAATGGAAATCATTTCGAGAAGCGGAAGTGTGCTGGCTGTGTCGAGAAGAATTCGGAGAAAAAAGTCTGTCCAAGGTGAGGGATCACTGTCACTTTTCAGGAAAATTCAGGGGAGCAGCGCATCAATCTTGCAACCTGAAGTTTCAAAGGCCAAAATTCACCCCTGTGTTTTTTCACAATCTGGCAAACTATGACGCCCATCTTTTTGTGCGAGCTTTGGGAACAATGGATGAAGTTTTGAGCGTGACATGCATCCCCAACAACGAGGAGAAATATATTTCCTTTTCCCTGAAATTCGAGTTGAAAAAAGAATGGAATGAGGAGAAAGGGAAAGAATTTTCGGTGAAACATGAAATTCGATTTCTGGATTCCTTCAAATTCACGCTGGCAGGATTGGAATCGCTGGCAGAAAATCTCCCCAAAGAAGAATTGAAAGAAATCACCAGATTTTTTGGTGAGAAAAGTGATTTGATGCGGCGAAAAGGAGTCTTCCCCTATGAATTCATGGATGGGTTTGATAAGTTTGAGAAACAACTGCCAAAGAAAGCCGCTTTTTTCTCCAGATTGAATCAGGAAAAAGTCTCAGATGAAGATTTTGCCCATGCCCAGCGAGTCTGGGAAGAATTTGAAGTGAAAAATATGGGCGAATTTCACGATCTTTATCTGAAAACGGATGTGCTGCTGCTTGCAGATGTCATGGAAAGTTTCAGAAAACTTTGCGAAGAAAACTATGAACTGGATCCCGCGCACTATTTTACCACCCCTGGGTTGGCTTGGGATGCAATGCTGAAAGTGACCGGAGTGAAGTTGGAACTTCTAGATGATGTGGAACAGTTGTTGATGTTTGAAAAAGGAATCAGGGGAGGAAACGCAAATGCATTCAAGCGATTTGCGAAAGCAAACAACCAATATATGAAAAATTTCAATCCAAAAGATCCATCTCGTTTCCTGGTTTATTTGGACGCAAACAACCTTTATGGTTGGGCCATGTCGCAGCCTCTTCCAGTTGGGAAATTCCAATGGATGAGCGAAGAAGATTTGCAAAACTGGGAAAAGTTTGTGAAAGAAGAAGGTCAAGGTTGCATTCTGGAAGTTGATCTCATTTATCCCCCAGAATTGCATGACGAGCATAATGATTTTCCCCTGGCTCCGGAAAAACTGGCGCTGGGTGGGATTGAAAAACTCACGCAAAATCTGAGGGACAAAGAAGGCATGGTTTTGCACGGTCGCAATCTGGCGTTTTATCTTTCCGCCGGAATGAAGTTGAAAAAGATCAGGCGAGGAATCAAATTCGAAGAAGCAAATTTCATGAAATGTTATATTGACAAAAACACTGCCCTGAGATCCAAGGGAAAAACGAAATTTGAAAAAGATTTCTTCAAACTCATGAACAACTCAGTCTTTGGGAAAACCATGGAAAACCTGAGAAACCGAGTCACGATTGAACTGGTGAAAGATGCGGAAAGGGCAGAAAAGCTGGTGAATAAATGCAACTTCGCCGATGTGAAAATTTTCGATGAGTTTCTGATTGCAGTCAAGATGAGGAAAACGCGAGTGGTCATGTCAAAACCCATCTTTGTTGGGATGTCAATCTTGGATTTGTCCAAACTTTTGATGTATGATTTTCACTATGAATATGTGAAGAAAAAGTGGGAAAATGTTTCTCTCCTGTATACCGACACAGATTCTTTGGTGCTGGAGATTGAAACGGAAGATTTCTTTGCTGACATTGCGGGGGATGTGGCAGAATGGTTTGACACAAATGATTTTTCCCCAGAGCATCCAGCAGTGTTGAATGGAATGCCAATCGTGCCGGGGAACAAGAAAAAGATTGGGCTGATGAAAGATGAATGCGAGGGTGCCATTTTGACAGAATGTGTCGCCCTGAGACCGAAACTGTATTCTCTCCTGATTGAGGAGAATGCAGAAACCACGGAGGAACAAAAGGCAAAAGGAGTGAAAAAATGTATGATCAGAAAGAGTTTGAGGCATGAAAATTTTGTGAAATGTTTGAGGACAAAACAAAAGCAACTCAGGAGGCAAACTATTTTTCGCAGCAGAGGACACCATTTGTTCACGGAAAACATGACCAAAATTGCGCTGAGTGCGGAAGATAACAAAAGAGTGATTTTGGACAATGGAATTGACACGCTGGCTTTGGGGCATTGGAGACTGGGAGAAATATTCTCCCCAAATGAGCGTGAAATTTTGGGAAATGGCTGATTTTTTCGTGTGGAAATTCAGCGGAGAAATCTTGAAATTGGCCAATTTCAAGATTTTGTCTTGTGGTCATTTGGGCGTCAGTAGGTGGTAAAAGAGACTTCTGAGACACCCTCAAATTCCCCTGAATTTCACACAAATATTTCAGACCCAACAAATCTCAAAAATTCAACAATTTCTGTCAGTTTTCACACAACTCACAAATTTGTCAAATCTGCTCAAACTCATCAGAATTGCGTGGTATCTGTTGAATTGAACTGATGAAAAATAATTTGTTATTTGTTGAAATCTGCAGGAAATATTTGTGTGAAATTCAGGGGAATTTGAGGGTGTCTCAGAAGTCTCTTTTACCACCTACTAGCTTCTAAATCGAAAATTTTTTTACCCCTGTTTAAGGGAATAGGCAAGTGTACGCTAAAGTATTACGCATTTTGTAGGTCGCACATTTCCTGTTAGGTTACTCAGGGCTCGAAATTGTGACTGATCAATCACCAAATGTGACTAACGATTTCCTCCTTGGTGACTTAAAACTCGACGGGTTCAGTTGCGACTTTGGTGACCACATTTCTCTAAGAGTTACAGTAGATTATAACTTAAGATTACAAAATGTAAATTAAAAAAATATATTTCTTGTCTTGTATAGCTTATATATTGTAGCAAAAAATGCGCAAAATCACATAAACTGGAAGGGCCTGTTGACCTTCTAGCACTGACTTCTATCCGCCATATAGTTGCTTTGATACAATTACAATTAACTTCTCTCAAATTTACAAATTGGCGACTATTTTTCTACAGTTCGTTGACAAAAGCCGAATGGAGATTTTTTTAAATTTTGAGCCCTCTAATACTTATATTTTGGTACTTTACCACTTAATACCAGTTTTATTTAAGTTTATACAAATCTGTACATTGTATGGAAATTAAAATCTAAAATTAAAAGTATTTAGACCCGATTTAAAATATTTTACTCTACAATAATGTAACTTTCTTCTCTCAACACCACACATAATTATTATGAAGTTTGAAGTTAGATATTAAGTTTTATCGGTTCCATTCTAACTTTCATTGAAATCATGTTTCCAGCGAAACAACAACTACAGAGAATCTACAGAGAATGTATACACCAAATCGAGTTAAATTAATGTTGTTGGGTGAAAAGCATAAACCATGATTGATGCAACCCAAAGGTTTACTGGGAAGTTGGAAAAATTAATCTCTGTCTGTGACAGAATACACATTACAGGTTGTATATTAAATTAACACACCTGATGCATAAATCATGCTCTAAAAATTAATGTCTCAAACAAAGAAAACATCTTGATACAATGTATATTACTGAATGACTGCCCTGTTTGGGGTCGCTAGTATCAGGGGGATCATTGCTTTTGGGGGTCCCTACTTTCAGGGGGGAGGGTGGTTGCTTTAATTTGAAACTTTACGGTAATTTGTTTTCTTGGAGTTTATTCAGGAGCCACTGCAGTGTTAAAGTCATACCGTATTGTGCAAAAGTAATGCAAACGAAATTTGATGAATATCGTGATATCCCGGTGAAATTGAACAAGATTTTGATTGAAACGAAATATTGTGCGATATTTCAGAACATCTTTTGTTCCAGGATTTTGCTGAGTCGTGGAGATTTTTTGAAAGAGGGCTAAAACTAACTGTGAATAAACGTTAAAATGCAATTTATCGCCGATCAATGGCATCACCAGAGATAAAAATGAAAATATTCTGTGTCAGTCTATGTCAGTCAGTGAAATACATAAGAATAACAAGGTATAAATAATAAGGTACAGATATGAATAAGAAACAAATAAAATGCTACTGAAGGACATCATCCAAAGTTTATTGTTACCAATCGGCGAAATTTTGTTGCCACTCAGCGAAATATTGTTTCCTCTCAGTGATTTATGGTGTTGCTCAGCAAAAAATTGTTGCTAGCTGCTTTGCGAAAAAATGTTGCCGCGCTCTGACAGCGAATACTCATTGCCAGTCAGTGAAAAATCATTACTGCACCACAAATTATCGTTGCCTCTCAGTGAAAAATTGTGGCTATTCAAAAAAAAATTCCTCAGCTCCTTCGGCATGAAATATTGAGGTCACATGACATTTTAAAAACTTTTGTTATGTCATACAAAGCACTTTTGGTGTTCGTGACGGCCGCCTTGGTGTTCAATATGTAAATATTCCTGGGAAATATTATTTTCATCAAACTTGTGTCACAGCGTGTTTTTGATCACATGGGGGAGATTATTTCCTGCCACTTTCCCCACCATCACCTGTGGAAATTTAGAATAGTACTAGAAGCAATTTCTGATCATTTGTCATCATTCTGCTTTGCTCCTCTTTGTTCTACAACAAGTAAAATTAATATAACTGGAAAGTGAATTAGTAAAAATAATTATGAACTTTGATGTTACCATGCAATTTTCGGTAGCCTTGCAAACTTGTTTTGATTAATCTTAATGGCTGCATTAATGCAATGCTTAAGTTTAATATACCAAATAAATACTTCCTAAAAAAAGTTGTTTGAGCAAATTGATTTTACCAATTTTGATTAGGGTTTAGAAAATGGAATGGGTCATTTTATCCACTGTCTTCACACATTGACCTGAAATCAACCATTTGTATATTTTATTTTGTGTAAAGACACATGGAGGGTGCGGCGATGCACGAACTGTATGAAAGTTTAGTTTGGTCTTATTGCTCTGAATCTGGGAACAAAATATTGTTTAACTCTATAAAATATCCTTACAGCAAATTTTCGCTATATTAGAAGAAATTTTGTAACTTTGGAAATCAATTTTAGAAACCAACAAATTAATTCAAAAGGCTATATAACCACAATGTTTAAGAGAAGCAAATGCTTTTTTTGTGTGTGTTCTCTCTGACCAGAATTGATGGTATTGTACATAATGATCACCTGACATTTTGCTTCTTTAAAACATGTAACTGCTTGCAGATACTGTATGCAATGTTTGAAAGCAAAAGTAGCAAAACCTAACCTTCCAATTTTGTCTCCAGACTGACAATGAATAATTTCCACCAGTAACAATATTACAGTCAAACCCGACTTGTTAGTTTCCATAATGCAATTTAAACAGAATTTCTAAAACTTTCTTAAAAATTGTCAGAAGTACTACCAGTGAAACACAGAGTGACTCGTTATTTAGAAAGAGCACATACGCGCTGAGGTATGCGCTGAGGTATGTCTATAACGATAAACATGCATCTTATCAGCATCTCTTGGAAAGGATAAGACTACCCTCCATGGAATCTTGAAGAATTCAAGACATGTTATTGACAATACACAATAGTATTTTGAACAAAGCACCACAGGCAATCAGGAATCTTATTAATTTACGCTCATTTAAATACAATCTCAGACGCCAAGAATATGTTTTATTTTTAACCTAAAGTTAACACTACTAAATATGGACTGAAATCATGGAGATATTTTGCAGCTAAGAAATGGAATGAACTATCAAATGACATTAGAACAAAAGTGGTCACCAATGAAATTGTAAACAGAATTAAATCGTTAAATTTTCGTAGATAAGTAAGTTTGTAATATTAGTTTTAATTAGCATTTTGACTGTGGTGGTAATATTGTAATAATAGTTTTAATTAGTATTTAATCAGTGGTTTTATCTGATGTATTGTTACATTAGTGTTGTTTAATTGTTAGGTTTTAACTAGTTATTAGGTGGAATACCTGTAAACTAGCTTTTAAGCTAAGAGTATGTCCACATTAAATAAAGTATGTATGTATGTATTGCAGGTCATCATAGAATTCTTACTTTTATTCTGCCTTGCTGTTCAACGATTCTGGAGGAAAAACAACCAAACATGGCTCATGTAAAGCTGGAGAAAAGTGATTCCTGCCACATGTACATACATGTATTTTGCATGACTGGCTGGAAGTCTTTAGTTAGGAAATCATTACAGCCAATCTCAACAGAGCTTTTTAACCCACTGATGACCAAACAATTTTTCAATTTTAGGAATTCTTACATATGGCTGAGCGAGCCTATAAAAGGTAAGAACATGCCCCATTTGAAGCACTTTCAATAAGTACTTATTATAAACTAAAACTAATATTGTTTTCACTATTAAAACACACCTTCCTCCTTAGAAGCCTCTATACTCTCCAGTTCATTCAGTTTGTCCTTCATGTTTTCCTCAATCTTCTTCCACTGCTTGAAAAGTTCTTGGAAATGTTCTTCATCCAGAGGGTCCATTTCTTGATCCTTCATTTCATCAATGGCATCTTCATGATCACCTCCTCCTAATCGCACCAGCGTGTCACGGATCTGCTGCCAGTAGTTACTGAATACAGCATCACTAACAGAGCCTTCCCCAGCATGTTTAGACACTGTATTCATGAAATACTTCACACGAACAATGTCAGACTCACGGCTGGTGTCTGCTGTAAGAGGAGGTGTATCCCAGCCAGCGGGTGGAGGACTCAGATTACAGATTGTCCTTAGGAGCACTATCAGGAGGGCAGAGTCAAAGCTTGCGGATGACACTTCAGAGGGTGTGGCAGGATACAGTTTACTCCACTGCGTTGAATTCAGGATCCCTTCCTTTCGACGTGACTGAAGTTTAGAGTGTGCTGGGTCACATTTTAAGATGGTTTGAAGATTCTGCGGTGGAATTATTCTGTCAAATGTATCTCTCAGTACTCGTGAACCCACGCTGATCAGAAGACGACACAAGCGAGAATAATTGGTTTTCTCTTGGGGGGAAGTTAAATCTGAAGTATTGCCTAAAACAAGCGTTAATAAAAATAGAATACTTGTTAGGATATGATTGGTAACTGATGATACTGTCTTATGAAAAAAAATATTGTTCATAATTATTGTAGTAAGGAGAATAGAAAATACATACATTGTAAACTCAATTGGTTCAATAATTTAAGCTGTTTTATGGTTGTGCAGGGCTGGTGGCGGGGTTGCAGGTAGGGAAGGCCCATGGGGTGTTCTACCCCTTTGGGTTTGAGTTGGTGGTTCCCGTCTGCAGTTTCTTGGGAACCCAACCTCAACTTGTGACGTAGGTGTTAACAAATATAAATAATTAAATGTCCTTTGGCTTAGAATTGAAAGCCGTTTTCTCAAACACATGCAAGATGTTAATATAAAACTAATGAACTGCAGTCGCATTCTGGTTGCTTTACTTCCCATATTTTGCCCCCAGGCTTTTGCCTATTTGCTGTTTCTAATATTACCCTCTAAAAATTATAAACACTCTCCCTTTTTCAGCTCGCTTGTAAATAAGCCCCACTCACTATTTATCCCACTTTCCTAATGCATCTCTATATTACAGGCATATAAATGAGCCCCCTCCCTCTATTAAGGCCCCTCGCCCCTCAAGTGTCTTTCATACAGGTAAATCGTAAGAAAAGAACTTTAAATATTTTTATACTGTATGTAGCTATTATGATAATAAAATAAATTATTTAGGTGAGGGTAGCCAGAGAAGGACTGTTAAATAATGTTGTTGTTGACGCTGAAAACTAAAGTGGAATTAATTCATGTAAATGGGGTATTTTTTGCTCTGCTTTTTTAAATGTTTTAAATGGTCAGTTAAACTGGGACTTTTTTGGCTGTGAAAAATTGAAATACATTGTATAGTGATTGATCAATAAACTTTCAATTGGAGAATTCCAGCCTCATTACCTCATGCGCGAAGCGCCATGAGGTCATAAAATGGGCATGTAATTTGTGATAATCGGTATTGACATAAATTAATATTTTGCCGACACGGAGCAGAGAACCGGGTACTAGTGTAGTGCGCAGGGGCTCACGGTTCGTGAGTTTGAAAAGTGTTCGTTGATAGATTTGTGTCATTCTACGGTCAGCCTCGCCGCCTCTAGTACTGTTCAAACAAGTTCAATGTTACCCCGATTTTTTGCTTTCCTCCCTGGCAATATGAATGAGGCTACAGCGGTACGACTAATAACACAGAACAACCAGGACCTTCTTGGTCAGTTTAAGACTCTGGTTAAAGATTCCAGTTTAGCTCTCAAGCGTTCACATGAGGATATGGTTGCCCAGCAGATGACAGAAATCAAAAGAATCAAGCGCGGTTTCACTCCGCAATTCAACAAGAAAAGCAGCGAGGACCAGTACAACGTCAATAAAGCGATTAAAGAAACCATGAAGGACGCAAAAGCCGCTCTGGAACGCAAAGACATGCAGAAATTAAAGGATGCCTTAGACAAAGGTTTGGCTCTCGTGCAAGAGCGTGAAAAATTCATCCTGCGTAGATAAGTCACCGTTTGGTTGGAAAACTGTCAATGAATACAAACATCATGATTTGGCCGACGACGAAGAAGACGAAAAGAAAATTAACAGAGCCGTAACCGTTTCACCGCGCGTTCTTCCCACCAACGAAAACCTTGCCGACGTCCATTCAGGCTAAATCTCCACAGATCGCAAGACAACAATCATCTAATTTCTTCTCTCGCCTTAATCAACAACATTTAGTGCAAAGATCTGCTACTGGTGTTTGCTTTGCGTGCGGAAAACCCCTGACTCTGTTCAGACATGGAGTTGGACGAAGATTACTATCAGGAGGACTCTTGCCCATCATCTCTATATTTTGTTTTTTTTTTTGTTTTGTTTTTTTTGGACCCCGAAGTACAATGCGAATTTAAATCTGACCAGGAATTCGTGTCGGTCTAAGGGAGATTATATCGAGTAATTGAGTTCTGGAAGGGCATTAACGCGCCGAAGTTTATTATCGATGTTACTCCATTTGTATGCAAATTGCCGTTGCTCAAAATTCCCACGTCTTTTACGGCCAGTAATAACGCGTTAGCTTTGAAGGATTCTAGTTCCGTTGAGAATGTCATAAACGAGCTCATTAGTCCACATTGTATTACTGAAGTTTCGAGCCACCTTTCACTATTGACTCTTTGTTTGTGTTAACGCAAAAATCTGTTTAACGCGTTTTATTTTAGATGTGCGTCACGACAAGAGAAAATTTTAGATGCGAAGACTTGAATGACGTTGCCTAAGAGATTTAGAATCCGGGAGACTGTATGTTCTCTTATGATCTTGTGGTCATCATCATGTTGAAGATCTTCGTTCATCGAAAGTTTCTTTCTTTTTCTTGGACATTTTCCGCCGGTCACGCTAGATATTTTATAAGTTTTCAGTTTTACCTTTCGGTCTTAGTTTAGCGCCTTACCTGTTTACGGAATTGTTTAAGCCGTTAATTGAGAAATGGAGATCCGAAGTCGGGTAAATTGTTGCCTTCTTAGACGACGGTCTCGTCGCTGCTGTCGGTTACAACAACACAAAGATTGCGAGCCTTTAGGTTCATGCCGATTTGCTTACCTCTGGTTTTCTTCCTAATGAAGTCTTGGGGCCCAACTCAGGTAATTTCTCGGCTCGGAACTGTCATCAACACGCGCGGCCACGTCGGAAATTTACGCTACATATAGACAGACAGATAGATGTGTTTCATATTGTTCCATATTGGTCGCTTCTTTTCGCGTTCCAGTTCGTAGGATTGCGAGGGTTAGCGGGGAAAATTATTTCACTCGGCTACTGCGTGGGCAACGTCTCCCAGCTTATGACTGGAAATCTATTTGCTATGATCAACACTGCGTCGACATGGAACTCTTACGTTCACTTTTCCTCCCGAGAGTTTTGCTGAATTGATCTTCGGGAAAACCAACGTAGCGAGCCTTACCGGCATACCTATTTCGCCAGCCCGTCATAAGTCCTCTTAGGTGATATATTCCGATGCATTGGCCTTATCTTGTGGAAGTTTTATAGTTTTCAACGGTAAAATGTTTCATCAATACCCGTTCCGACTTCGAGAAAGCGCAAGGTTCCACGTTCAGAGAGTTGCTTGCCGTTTTTCCTGTCATTGAAAGCTTTCTAGGAGGCCAGTAAGCCAGTTACCTGGTCTACTGATAATCTAAAGGTCCGGCTTTACAACAGCCTGCAGTAGGCATCTTTCAGAGCTGTCTGTTCAACGACGTTGACATCGACATGCAGTGGATACTATTAAGGGATCTAAATACTATTGCAGGTGTTATATTCAAGTTTATTGATTATGTCGATTACACCATTGATGGCACGGTTTTCTATGCTCTCGACGGTTTAGCGGGTCCTCATACCTGTGATAGGTTCGCATGTTCATTCAACGATAACGTTAAATGTTTTCAATTCCAGATTCTACCAACCCGGTTCCAGCGGTGCATACGCCTTTGCCCAAAATTGGTCCCATCACGACAGCCGGCTGCGTCCTCCGGTTTACTTAACGTGCATAGTCTTCAGCCATACGAGATCTTGCAGTGCTAAGGGAGCTCTCAGCGTACCATTTTGGAAGTCTGCCCATTTCTGGCCCATTCTGCGTTTAGATGGTTTTCCACTGGAGCACCTTTATTCATGATTGGGGCATTCTATCTAATTTAATTTGCCTAATTTACATATAGATGTCAAGCCAGAAACTCTATTTTCGGTTGTAATCCCGTGACGGTCCCTTCATTAGCAATTCGTATTGACTTTAGTATCGCTCCTAGGTCGGGCTACGAGTTATCTAGTGAAAGCTTTCGTGTCCCAAGTGAATGCACAGAGATATGACTATTTTGCAGATTTCCTACTGAACGTATTTCAACCAGAGTCAAGTTTCTAGGGATATTTTTTTCCTACATTGAATTGCCTGTTAGAGGTGTTATGCCCTAGATGGGCTTCATGAATGCCCTAGATGGGCTCAGCGTTATGCCCTTGAGGGGTTTACCGAATGCCCAAGATGGGCTCAGTGTTATGCCCTGGAGGGGCTTACCGAATGCCCTAGATGGGCTCAGCGTTATGAAATGCCCTAAATGGTTTTCAATGTTACGCCCAAGAGGGGTTCAATGTTACGCCCTAGATGGGTTTTAATGTTACGTCCAAGAGGGGCTCAATGTTATGCCCGAGAGTGGCTTAGACAGGCTCAATGTTACGTCCAAGAGGGGCATGATGTTATGCCCTATAGGGGATCATCCCTATTTTCTAAGAGGAGCTAAACGGGGTTTAAGTTTGGTATTATGCTTGTCGAATCAGTTAGGATAGCTTTCTGTTTTTGACAGCAGGGTTGCGAGCGCAATTTAAATTCAGTTTTTTATTATTATTATTATTATTATTTTCCGTTCGTCCGTACATTTTTCTTTATGAGTTCGTCTCTTACATTATATGTGTTTCATGTTGTTCTTAGATATCTCCTCGTCCGCAGTTTGGTCTGCAGGAAGCCCGGACAACGTACAAGTTATCCAGCTAAAACAGAATTTGAAATTCACCGTGCTTGCTTCGAAAGCCACTGGGTCATCGCAAAACTACCTTTAATAGATGGCGAGACTTTGCTAAAGACGTGTTGCGTATTCCTGATTTTCTGGTCAGACCTTTGGATCGTGCCCTGTATCTGCAACATCTGCTCGAGTCCACAAAGTCAGTGTCTGCATCAATTGTGCTTTTTACTATACGCTTTTAAGTGGGCGCATTAGCTGGCCAGAGTTGATTCTCCTTCAGTACACCCGACTGTCATTGCTGCAAAAGAAGGTGCTCTTCGCCTTACCAGCCAACCTACCACCAGGAGGAACGAGCCCCTCGAAGTTACTCGTCTCAAGCAACTTGCTGAAAAAACTGATTGGGACAATCTTCTGCAATTAAAAAGTCTAGTTATGTTTATTCTCACTTTTTCAGGTTTCCTTAGAAGCTCTGAGTTATGTCTTATTCGTAGCAGGGATGTCCAGTTTAGCTTTGCTCATAACTTAAACGCAGAAGGCCCGGATAGCTGAGAATATCCACTGCCCGCAGTTAGCAGGTTAGCTAGTCGAGGCGAGCAGCTAAAACATTTATGTTAAGGATTCACTGCCAAGCAGACTTGAAGTCTTCAAGTCCTTGTCGCTCTGAGCTCTAGCCCTTTCTTTTGCTGTCTACTATGGGCCTGGCTGACCAACGCGCCCATGCCTCAACCTTTGAGTGTGTTCGGTTGTGTAGTGAAGGCAAAATATGTAATTTGTGATAATCGGTATTGACATAAATTAATATTTTGCCGACACGGAGCAGAGAACCGGGTACTAGTGTAGTGCGCAGGGGCTCACGGTTCGTGAGTTTGAAAAGTGTTCGTTGATAGATTTGTGTCATTCTACGGTCAGCCTCGCCGCCTCTAGTACTGTTCAAACAAGTTAACTTTCGTCTTAGTTGTTTATTGTAATACCTTAAGATTTGTTATCGGCAGTTTTAGCCGCATTTTAGTCGTTTGTTTCTTAGTTAAAAACACCTTAAAACCCCAAAGGTAGCACCACTGCATAGGTCGGGGGTACACGGTCCCTATTTTTCCCAACAGTTGGTTTTTTGGGGTTTACGTGTCCGGCTCTGGTGCGCTTAGAGTTATCGTTATTATAGTTCTTCGTCAATAACAAAATGTATCGTGGGCTTGGCCGGCCAACCTAGAGTTATTGTAATATTATAGTATAGTATATTATAGTAATATTGTAATACGATAGTCCTTTGTCAATAATAAAATGTATCGTGGGCCTGGCTGACCAACGCGCCCATGCCTCAACCTTTGAGTGTGTTCGGTTGTGTAGTGAAGGCAAAATTTCATTTTTCTTGTTACTCATGCACGTAGCGCAATGAGTTATAAAATGCCCTCCGTTTTTCTTTTTTTTATTTTTTGTGTCACGATTTTGCATGCAAATTAATGCACGCATATTTTAAATTGTACATTTCCGGTTCATAGCCCTTCATACTTCCGGTTTAGTGACTTCCGGCTACTCTCACTTCCGGCAAAACATCGTTACTGAAGCGTCACGACAGCGTCTCCTACAACCCTACTCACATCAGTAATGTTCACGTCAGGTATATATTATTGTCACAAGAATGACTGGCTTCATTGTGGTACAGGCTTCTTTAATTTATAAAACATTCAACAGTAATGTAGTTTGCAGGTACGATGACTGAATGAAAGGAGTAACTCTTCTCCATGTCGGACGTCTTATCTTGTTTAAAATACTGAAATATAAATTGCTTCTTTTCTTATGGTACTTTGAAATATAAGACAAATGTTTCTTACGCATGCGCATGACAAACATTTTCCGTCATTTGGTCTTATTGTTGTATAAGTCAGTCCTGTATTTCTCCCATCGAGGTGAACGTTGCTTTTATACACAGCATACAACTTGAGGCCGAATTTGTCGCGATTATGAAAAACTAAGAGCTATTTTTAATCAGAGTTCTTCCAAGGCAAAAATGCCAAACATGGATCTCTCGCACTGGTAAGCATATTGTCAATTTATTCCCCTTTTTACTGCCGATTCTTTACAGTGCCTGTGTCGGAGCAGTCCTCGCAGCCTGTGGTGAGTAACTTCAAGACTTTTAAAGAAAGAACAATAGAAACACACGGCAAAACAGCGTCGTAACTTTAATAAAAAAATTGGACTTCGGGACTGGACTTCTGTGGATTATGGACTATGGAATGCGTGTCATATTAATGTCGATTTTTACTGACTTTATTGCTTTTTGTGGTTACTAGGTTACTAGTAACCACTATGTTGTCACCTGAGTAAGTAAGTCCGACTTTCCGAAGAGCAAGGTTGTGCCGAGTTTCACACGATTGCTGTACGATGAAACAGTTCTGATAGCTTCGGATTGGACGACTCGATTGTCAAGGCAGTTCTGTTTGTACGTGCGCGCTTTGGATCCGTGGGAAAGGTAAATGGCGCTTTCTCGTTCTTTTTACTGCTTTACCAAGCACAGGTTTCACCAAATGTGGCCAAGTGTTGTTTTCAAAGATTTGGAAAATGGTTTAGTGAAAAATCGAGCTGTGAATCGAAGTGTTTGTTTGCAGACCATGAGCTATCCGAACTCATGATTCAAACGCCGCCAGCATTTCATTTCTGTACCTTTGACCATTCAGAACTGCTTTTTTGATTAGCGAAAGCATTATGCGAATCATTTTTTCGGATAAGATTGGCACTCTATTACACAGGAAAAGTTGGCAATTTTAGAAAGCATAAAAAATATAAGTTGTTGAATTGAATTATTTTGTGATGTTTATATATATTTTTGCAGACGCTAGCCGGTTCCGCGCAGTAATTAGAATACAATAAATCGCCAAGACTTCCAGAAGCAGAAAATCACTGAATTGTGAAAGGTGTTTGATTCTTTTAATCAAAGGAAAGACATTTTCATTCAAGGAAATATGAGTTTCATTCAAAAGTTTCGACCTTTTATAGATTCAGTGGTCAAATGAAAACAGCTTGCTGTATCAAATTACCGTTTCTCATGAAATTTGCATAAATCAAAACTGTGTATTTGCGACAACACTTTAAAGAAACTGTGAAGCCTGGAAAAAACTTATTATAGATGGCAAAATCAAAGCATTTTTTAAAGAACCAGCTTTAAGTTATGGAAACATTTCATTTCGATTTGGTCTTAAAATCACGGAGAGATTTTAGTGAATGCGTCACGCAACGTTTATTTACAAAACGTTTGACCAATTCATAGCAATTATCACCAAAGATTTGAAAACTTTAAAAAATCCCGGATCTCCTGAATGTAATTTCTTGTTTATTTAGGGCCTACAAAAAGTTAATGGCAATCCGGGCAGGAGGTGGTATCTGGGTTAAAAATCAAGGTGCGAGGGTGGGTCGGCCTGGCCGGGAAATCCGGGTCGGGGAGGGGCAAAAAAATATTGCATCCGTCGGGGAGGGGGGGGGGGGGGGGGGTCTGGAATAAGTCTTTATATCGATTATCAATTTTCTTTTTACAGCATGTGGGCCACATGCTGTAAGTAGTCTTTTCAAATGTAACAGAAATTATTCACGGCTTGAAAAGTCTGAAAAGTAATATCTAGACGAGTGTGGATTTGATAGGGAATCAATAAATTAAATATTAAAAGCGAGCACAGAAAAATTGGTAACTTCAATCAACGCGTCTTAGAGTCTCATGCGCATGAGTATAGGCTAAGTGTAGCCTCTTGTTACTCATGCGCGTAGCGGCATGAGTTATAAAATGGGCTCTGTTTTTCTTTTTTTTATTATTATTATTATTATTTTTTTTTTTGGTGTCACGATTTTGCATGCAAATTTATGCACGCATATTTTAAATTGGCACTTCCGGTTCATAGACTTCCTGTTTAGTGACTTCCGGCTACTCCCACTTCCGGTAAAACAGCGTTACCGAAGTGTCACGACAGCATCTCCTACAACCCTACCTACATTACTAATGTTCACGTTAGGTATATATAAGACGTAGAACAATCACTGGCTTCATTGTGGTACAGCTTTCATGTCCACAACATTCAATAGTAAACAACGTGGTTTGCAGGAACGATGACTGAATAAAAGGAGAAACTCTTTTCCATGTCGGACATCTTCTTATCATGTTTAAAATATATCATAAAATTTTCTTACGCATGCGCATGAGTAAAGGCTGCTTGGAGCCTCTTGTTATTATTATTTTTATTATTTTTTGTGTCACGATTTTGCATGCAAATTTATGCACGCATATTTTAGTGACCGGGTCCTCAGGTCACCAACATATTCTACAAAAATGGCGGCGGCGCTCGGCATGTGCTTGGTTTTTAAAACCGTAGTTTCGTGTCATCGCATTAATAACTCACATTTAAAATATTCAAAATGGAAAGAGAAAGCTTTAAAGAATACCCAAAGCCCCTATAGTAGAGAAAAAGGAGAGCTTTAAGCAACTAAATCTTGCTTCGAGGAAATTCATACGCTTATCAGTGCGGGGCGATCAAAACTGAAGCAGAGTTTTAAAGAATTTTCATACAGACGAGGGACTTACCGTGAAAGAAATTACAATTTTTGGTAAGAATTTATATTGATATCAATTTGTGATTCACTTTTTCTTTGTGTTCTGGTTAGATTCGGAAAAATATTTATAAAACATGCTAAAATTCAATCGTAATGATATCTGATATTATGTAAACAAAATATCTAACTTCACACGCGTCGCCTAATATGCAAGGATGTCTGTGTATGTTTTGCAATTTTCATTTCCAAATCAGTTTCTAGGGCAATTTTCGATACAACTGGTGTAATTTATTCGAAAATTAGTCATACTTGTAATTCAAGACCGAGTAAAAGTTTTTGTGCACGGTCGCGTAGTTCTGTTATTGAGGCCCCGTCCACACGTATCCGGATATTTTTTAAATCCGCAACTTTTTTGTTGCGGATTGGCCTTCCGTCCACACGTATCCAGCGAATTCGGGCAAATACGATTCGAATACGCTATGTGTGGACGCGAATATTTTCTAATCCGTAACAAAAAAGTTGCAGATTCAAAAATATCCGGATATGTGTGGACGGGGCCTGAGATTCGCTAAAATTGAAAAAATAGTCCAGTCGTTTGCTGATTTCATTGCTTTTAAAAGTAGCCTTTTCAAATAGATAGATAAATAGATAGATAGATAATCTTTATATATCCACGGACAATAAGTCACGGTTTGGGAAATAAAAGACGAGTGTGTATTTGATCGGGAATCAATAAATTAAATATTCAGAACGAGTACAGAAAACGTGTTTTAGCGTGTTCTTCAGTATGTCACGCAAAATTCGTTGCGGGAGGAAGGGTGCGTGACACTTTCAAAACAAACCATAAAACTTTCTTATGCAAGCGCATGAGTGTAGGCTACAATAGTAGCCTCTTGTTGAGATTATTTTTGGCTCTAGAGTGCTAATTTCTAGTGTATCGTATTATTATTATTATATATTTTTTTTAACGTGGTTAATGGCAAAATAAATAAAATGAAATGAAATGAAAATGAAACAGAACTTTACAGTTACACTGTATGACATCAGAGGCTCGTGATTTAAGCTACTGATAAAAATAATTAAATAATATTCAAGGATAACAAGTTAAAAAAAAATACAGAAAAAGAAAAACAGTACTGTACGTGTATTACCTTTGTCATGAACTTTCTTGCCTCGACCTGAAGCTCCAGCAACACCTCCACTTGCACTAGTTCCCACACCTCCCCGCTTAGGACCTTAAATTATAGAAAGAGAGACAGCAAACAGTTATTTAAAAGGTGGCATTACACAACAATACATTCAATAATTATTTTGTGGATCTTGTTTTGCAATGTTGTTGCTGGTATAAGGCCAAAAACTTTAAGGGGCAATGAGGGGCATTTGTCATTATTTGAGGAAAATCTGGAGGGGTTGTACGTAGTACATGTAGGGGATAGGCCTTATTGTCTTCTTAGAAAAATGGAAATCTGTAGGGGTAGGGGGTCACCAGTGACATCCTCTCTGTGGTTGGGGCATGGATATATCCTGGAAACACATATTGTTATAAGCAGCCATTAAACTACCATGATACATAACCCAGGGATGTAGATAATAGCCGGGAGCCGGGGAAATTACCTGGCTGTCAACTTCATTTTTCCGGCTGTTAAAGCCTAGTGCAGCTTTAAAAGGACTACATTTTTCTATTTTTTACCCGTCTGTCAGTTCTACATTCCCGCCAGTTAAAAACTGAATCTACATCCCTGATAACCCTATTGTACTTATTACACATGACTGTGAAAATTCTGCAAAATCGTATTTTCCCATAATTACAAACCATGGTGGACCCTGAGTTTTCCACAAACCCCAGTACCCTGTGTTTTATTAAGAATGATAGATAATACAAAAGAAAAAAAGGTTCAGGTCTTAATTCTGAATTTCAATCAACCTCCCACTGGAGCTTATTAAGGAGAAGGGATCAAAAGAGGATTAAGAGAATTGTTCTTTATTCAGTACCTTGGTCATGATGAGCTTGCTTGCTTGCACCTGAACACCCAGCAGCACCACATGTACTACTGGCCCCTTCCTGCTCAGAACCTTAAAGAACAATCACAAAGAACTTGACAGTCAGTCAGTTAACAGGTGCTGGCTAGCTAACACTCTGATTATAATAAAATCTCAATAACACAATAATTTATGACACAAGAACTTATGTACATGTATTGATTAATAATAGAATTGAAGGGCTCTGGGCAAGAACATCCTCAGTACCTTGTTGGAAAATTCTCACAGAAATCTTGGATTTTTGGCCTCAAAAGGGACTCACTTGCCAAAATTATGACTGGATCATGTAAATATGACTTTCCTCGTTTGTACTTTGCCTTCTCAAGGACTTTTTTTGCCTTATCGTTTAAGATCTTAGGTCTCTCACTCCGTTTCTCGTCTTCAAAATCTTTGGCTCTTGACGACCATTCCAACGTTTGCTTTTTTCGAGTAGTTTAGCGATTTGTTGAACAGAAAAACCAGAAGATCTAAGTTTAGATGCTTGCTTGTACTTGTGAATAGAAGATTTTTTTGACTTTGAGAGTATTCCTTTCAATATATGGTAAGCCGCTAAGCAAAACACTGGCAATTAATCCAGAGCAACTCGCGGCTGTGAAATGCCGCAAAATGACGGGAAATTTTCGTGCACGTGATTTATTATCTCGTATTTTAGTGGGAAAATGAAAAAAAGGCCTGCTGCATTTAACCCCGTAAGTAATAAGGACATTAAACTAGATTGTTTATGTGAAAGATTTTATTAAAAGGCTATAACATGAGTCAATACAGAATAAAATACAGGCTTGTGAAGTAGAGGAACAAACTTTTGGGACACCCTGTATAGGACAATTCTACATTTCGCATTTTTCACATTTTACATCTTAGCTGTAGTCACATGCGCCCGTTGGGCGACTATTTTTTACAAACAACTTACAAGTACAGTAAAAAAAAGAAATAACATTAAATTAAACTAAACAATTACTACACATTATGGGAACATTATCCAAATTGTTATAATTATTGGCTTTGCAAAGTTTTAAAAAACTCTCAAGAGGGCGTTCTTGAATTATTAGTTGTTTTGTTGGGAAACAAAAAATTAATACATTTCTTTATTGTTAGAATTATTTTTTTAATTTTTTTTTTAAATACAAAATACCAAGGTCATAAGTCCAAAACTCCAATCTCACGCCTACTTACATGTACGCCTATGGAGCAATTTCTCACGCCTGACAATTTACAGATTTGAGCTACCAGCCTTAACTGATTGCATGATCCAATTAAAAATATAGTTATGTTCATAAAAATATGGCACCTGTTTGTAGGTTTTTATCGTTCTGAACATTACAATTACAGCTGGATGTTAATAAACGGAGGTCTGAGGTCCATGGAAGTTTCCGAATTCTTTGGAACATCTACCAACTTCGCACAGCTTCAGACTTGTTTGGAACAGATCAGGTTCTCTTCGGATTTGGTCGGGTCACCTTCGGAAATCCTGGCACTACCACGAAAAATTATCACGCCCATCACTCAGAAAAAGTGGGCAGGTTAATTTCTTAATTACAAGTGTATATGTACTGCTTTGAACATACACTGTAACAAAAGAAGGTCAAGTCTGCGTTCTTTATTTCCAGTCAAGCTGGCTTTTGGGTCTTTGAGGTAAAATAAAATCTCTTCAACTGTTGGATTGACATCTGAATTTTTTATATCGTTAAACCAACATTTTGCAGGGAATTCTGTAAAGGTGTGTACAGTATAAGTGAATCATTGTTTGTGCACAAGGTGCACTTATCATCTGTGGTGATTTTAAATTTCTTAAGTTCCTTTTTTGTAACAATTATTATCCTGTGCAAAAGTTTAAATGAAAATTGTCTGAGTTTATTCCATAAGTTATTAGATATATTTTTGTAAAATGTTTCCACTAAAGGGCCAAGGAACTTGGGAATTGCTGCCTGTAGGTCAAATACATGCATGACTTGTACACGAGTTTATAAAAAGTTTGTAATAGTTTCTACACCGCATTTTTGGTAACATAACACTGAGATCTTGAGACCGGAATTGTTCTCAGATTTTCAAAAACGATCCTCCTGTAAAATTTTCGTTTGAAAAGCATTTTGTTTCAACTCGCTGGAAATAGCTGCTCAATAACTTGAAAATAATGAACTTTGTAATTAACTTCTTCTGAAACTCTTGTAGGGTAAAAAATTTACCGTCTTAAGTTCAACAGGTCTTGCACTAAATAATTATAATTATAACTAGTAGTAATCATAGATTATAGTGCGTCTCCCTATCCCGTGGCACCTCGTCTTGACCTACGTAGTACCTCAGTTTCAGCCACTGTTTAAAGGGGCTATGTCATGAGATAATTATGTCACCCAGGCAAAAACGTCGGGCTGACGTCAAACAATTTCACGCTATCGCCGTGGAATCGGGCAAAATCCTTCAATTCTGCTGTGCTGTGTACTCCGAAAGGTCTCGGGTTTTTCCGACATATAAAAGTACATATTAATCTTGATTTCATTTTGGTTTATATTTCTCCTATTCTGAAATGATACGCCTCAGGACATGTCAGTATCTCAACGTCTAGAAGTTGTATTCAGCATAATTATGTTTAATCAGTTAAGTATGGACGAAGGTTCTTCTCCGGGGCTGATTGCTGTGAAATCAACCCAAAAGTTGTCATATTTTCCTCTCTTCTACGAAAGTAGTGTGCTTTTAATGCTGTAACGTAATTTATAATAACACACGCAAGTGATCTCAAGGTCAAGCTACATGTAGGTCACGTACGCATACCAGGGGTGGAAATAACGGCCGGTCAACGGACAATGTCCGGCCTGATTGGGGCTTTGACCGGTCAAACGTTCGTCTTGCCGGTCATGTTGACCGGTCACATCCATATTGATCCTTTCAAAACTTTAGAAATACAATGAAATAGCTGTTGTTTACCATGCACTATGACTTTAATAAATATCGCAAAGTTATCCTATAGTTATCTTAAAGTTACCCGTAAAGCTACCGCAAAATTATCGCAAATTCGGCTACCGTAACGTTAGATTAACTGTAATTTTCCCTCGAAACTACCGTAAAGTTATAGCAAAGGTACCGTAATGTTATTGTAAAGTTCCCGTAAAACTACCGTATAGTTATGAAAGCTACTGTAAAGTTATCGTAAACGGCTACGGTTACTGTAACGTTATCATAAAGTTCCCGTAAAACTACCCTATAGTTACGAAAGCTACCGTAAAATTATCGCAAAGCGGCGCCCGTAACGTTAGATTAACCGTAATTTCCCCTCGAAACTACCGTAAAGTTATAGCAAAGGTACCGTAATGTTATCGTAAAGTTCCCGTAAAACTACTTATAGTTATGAAAGCTACTGTAAAGTTATCGAAAACGGTTACGGTTACTGTAACGTTATCGTAAAGTTCCCGTAAAACTACCGTATAGTTACGAAAGCTACCGTAAAATTGTCGCAAAGCGCCTACCGGCCGTAACGTTAGATTTACCGTAACGTCCCCGTGAAACTACCGTAAAGTTATAGCAAAGGTACCGTAACGTTATCGTAAAGTTCCCGTAAAACTACCGTATAGTTATGAAAGCTAATGTAAAG
This sequence comes from Cladopsammia gracilis, assembly GCA_022457155.1. Taxonomy (NCBI): domain Eukaryota; kingdom Metazoa; phylum Cnidaria; class Anthozoa; order Scleractinia; family Dendrophylliidae; genus Cladopsammia; species Cladopsammia gracilis. The sequence goes on along the minus strand of JAJGOT010000628.1, from coordinate 107,213 downwards.
TTATCATAAACGGTTACGGTTACTGTAACATTATAGTTATGAAAAGCTACCGTATAGTTATCGCAAAGCTACCAAGCCGTTATCGTAAAGTTTCCGTAACATTGTATCATAAAGTTGCCGTAAACTACCGTAAAGTTATCGCAAAGCCATCGTAACGTTATCGTAAAGTGCTGGTAAAACTACCGTAAAGCTACGGTAAGCTACCACAGACATTTACCACTGAGGTTGGGGTGGGGAGTGGAGGTTGGGAGGGGGGGGGGGGGGGGGGGGTGTCGTATTGTGTACTTAATTAATTACATTCGTTATACTTGACCGGCCAGAAATGAAATATGACTGAGCTAAAATTTATTTGGCCGGTCATCTTGACCGGTGGACGTCCCAAAATTATTTCCAGCCCTAGCTGCAGTAGTTATTATAATCTGATTAGAATGAAGTCCAGAAATTTTCACTGCTCTCTCTCAAGCGAATAAAAAAAACTATACAATATTGGGTTTGTCAGCGGAGACAAACAAATTTTATTCATATTATGCTCAATTATCAGATAGTAACACAATGGGAACTAGAGCTATTTTACTAGCGAAAGAAGTGCATGTCTGACAGCGTTGCCTATGAAATATAAGAAAAACAAAGAATAAATTTTGGACTGATCTTACCAGAAAACATAGGATAAATTTTGCGAAAAGGAAAAGGATTGATCTTACCTTGTAGTTGTGGAATGTTGTACATTGTCGAACGAGTTGTCAGAGCACGAGGCAGCAAAAAAAGTGCGCATGCAGGTCAAAACATGCACTAAGCATGCGGGATACTAATTGTGATGTTTCAAGATGGCGCAGATTTGGTACCGACACTTTTTTCGATTCGTTCCGCCTAGCTGACATGATTAGGAAGCATCTCCTTCGTTGACGCAAATAAAATTGTTACATTTCAAAAACATGACACAATGTTTAATAAGTTTAGGAAACATGTTTTGGATACTTCAGTATCCATCGTTATTTTATTGTTTCTATATATTTTTAGGTGACCTATTTTTAGGTGATCTGCGTTAACTTTGCTTTGATTTAACTCGCTTGGATGGTCGGTGACCCCTTTTTTTTTCTTCATATATCACTTTCTTTATGATTATCTACAGTTTGTGAAAAAAGGAAAAAAAATCTGTCTTGTAGAAGTTTGATTTTTTTAATTTTTTTATCCAGGCGACGTCAAATTGCACTCATATCTCAGCTGTATGTTGTTTCCGAATGCCCTCTTTAAAGGGTTAACTCATTTAAAGGTTGAAAACAATTCGAATTATTTACGAATCAGGCCCACTTAGATAACATTTGAATAATTATAATGAGGCCCTGCCACGGGGGGGGGGGGGGGGGGGGAGTCCCATGTCGCTTGTCTGAATTTTAAAATGTCTACTAAATGTCTCTTGTCGGTGTTTTATCAATGGTTCACGTTGCTGTCGGAAATTGAACGAACATTTGTCTCTTGTCCAATTTCATTTTACGTGCTGTCGCTACTTTTTGGGTCATGTCGCCTGTCGGAATTTACCCTGGCAGGGCCTCTATAATAGTTTCTCCCCAGTGATTCATCTTTGATATGGTTTAACTAAAAGCCATGGACACCATGTCATGTTAGGAGGACTAACTTTTCAAAAACAGGGTATATTTCTACACACTATATCTCTTAAATCAATTCGGTGACCGCCAATTTTTTTTGCATTTCTGACATCAGTAACTCATTATCAGACCGTAGCATAAGTTTTTGAAAAAAATCTGTCTTGTAGAAGATTTTCGTGCGAATGTCTTTAAGTAACAAAGTGTTGATTATAAATAGTAGAAATAATAGCTAATAAGGTCATACAGAAATATATAGGTAAAAATATTACATAATACTTATTAAGGGATTCAACAAAAAATTAATGTGATACTTGTATAAAAAAACAAAATTTACATAGTGTAGTGATGATGACAAGGATGAAAAATTAAAGTGAGAGTTTGTTGAGCGTGGGTTGTTCCCATACAATATAAAGAGCTTCTTTGATCTTAAGTTGGAAAATAGTGGGAGCCGAGTCCAAACTGAAAAAAAGCTCATAGAACACAAATTCTTACATGATTGTGAACCCTGCAAATGTTTGTAGACGTGAGGAATTACGATCTAAAAGTAGATGCTCGCAAATCCTGGTGCCAAAATGTCTGGTGGTTTCACCAGCATGACAAGCATTACAACCTGCACATGTACTGTAAATTTATATTCCACCTTCCACCTGAGAACGCAGTGCACTGGGGATCGAATCCTTTCAACTAAACAAGTTTTTTAACTTATAAGAAGTGAAAACTATCCCAATGTCTAAATCCTAACAATTACGTCTCTTAGCAATAATTTTAATTTTGCATTGTGCTGAAAGTGAAAAGGGGCCAATAAACAGTAATTTGAAGAAACAAGGTTTGGTCATTTCTTTGGAATGATCTTCCAGGGGTGAATCAATTGAGGTGTTGTAAAACTTCTGAAGATAATCATTAACCACCCTTTGTATAACACTGCATGGGAAACGATTTTTCTTCAAAATAGATGTTGATTGTTTGATGTCAGTGTAAAAACCATTCCAAGTGTTATTTTTTAATTGATTTTAAAGGCCCTTTCCAGTAATGTATGAATGAGACCAATTTTGTAAGAAGAAAGGCTGGAAAATCTATTGACTATTGTCAATGAGGACATACATGTACATGCATGTACATTGTATATCCATTAACTTTATTTTGTCTTGAATTTCAGAGAAGCTTACAGAAGCTAATATTTTCTAGAACATAAAAGTTGAAATATATACTGTAGTTGACGACATCTAAGAAGGGCAGCGTGTGGTTTTCCTCCTTCTCCATAGTAAACTTAATGTTGATAAATATGTTGCCAGTTAATATTTTAAGTCAAAAAATAATCCTTTCATGGTGACCCATGAAAAGATTGGCAAGAACAGGTGCGAGGGCGAACCACCCTGGCCTGGCCAGGGTTCTTTAAGGGTGGCACTTATTAATACTGTATATGTATTTTACTGTTGTAGTACATGTGCAATGTTTATTATACGTGACCCTCCACGGGAAAACCAGCAAAAAGGTGATGACACGGGCACGCTATTATAACACGCTAAACAAAAGAAAAATTCTTTAACACGGTAGCACCGTGCGACGATGCACGCCTCATTAAAATTTTCTTTTGTCTCATATTGCACGGTAAAAACAATGGTGTGTTTGGTTGAACAAAGTCGTGTGACCGTGCAAAATGACACGCTAGTGAGCTAAATGGCACTTTAGCCGTGTCAAAATGCACACCAGACGTCCAAGCTGTTTTATAAACTTTTATCCCAGCCACTGTAGAGCGACTTGCTTATTTATACTGAAGCGAAATTCGCGTTGTACACTTCACGTTTAAATCTTCCGTTTCAATAGTTATTAAACAAAACTCAATCGCAAATGACATTGTAAAGAATGAAGGTTTCTTTTGGAAAATATTATAAACCTCAGTAACAGTGGAATAAGCGAGATTGAAAACTGATAGTGTATGCAAATTTCTTGTTGAAATCTGACACCGTGTGAGTTTGAATGCATGCAAATTTTACTGTTGAAATTCTTGGAGAAAGAGAACACTTGTAATAAATCGTTGCCAAGATTCGATGGTAACTTTTATCATTCCTTCTAATAATTATTTATAACAATCTGTGACCAAAAAGTGATATGACATGTGCGGGATGAAAATAATATTTCCCAGGAAAATTTACATAACACCGAGACGGTCGTGACCAAAGGCGCTTCGATCCACATAACGGGATTCAAAGTGTTTTAATACAAAAAGAATGATCTTGATATTTCATGGCGACTGAGCTCATAAAAATCACACGGCCCTGATTCGTATAACGAAAGTGTTTGTTCCCGAAACATAATATTCTTAAATTTTCGTGCCAACAGAAGTCATAAATTTAATTGTTTACATAGCATGGGCTGCGAATTAGCGCTTTGATTCTCGCATTTTAATATGCGAACAAAATATAGTCCATGATATTTCTGCCGACAGTCGGCCGAAAAATAACACGGCTGTTACCAAAAGCACTTTGATTTGCGTAACGAAAGTGATTTACAAAAAGAATGTCCTCGTTATTTCGTGTCGAAATAACTCATAAATATAACGCGGCCAACAGAACTTCTATCTTTTGTTTACACAACACGGCTGTGACCAAAAGCGCTTCGATGATCTCGCTTCGATTCTCGTAAAAGCGCTTTGATTCACGTAATGAAAGTTTTATACAAAAACATTTATTAACAGAATCCTCAATATTTTTTTATTTTAAAAATAAACTTCACTCATTTAACGTACATTTGCCTACACAACACGGCCGTGACCGAAACCGCTTTACTTGGCGGGATGAAAAGAATATTTGCATTCTGTAGCATACGCTTTGCAACTGTAAACCTTCATCTTACAAAAAATTGTTAATGTCCATCAGATAATAATACTTTTTCTTTTACTCCATGAAAAACATGAAAATTTCCGAGTTTGTTATAAGTTGAAATCGGGGAATTGATTTTATGCAATTGCGCTTCTTTCGAGATCATCGGATAACAAAGCTGTTCTGCTCCAATTCTTCGATTACATAGTTATAACTTTATGCGTGCTTCCGTGCCATAATCACACGATTTAGTGAGTGATATCGCACGCTTAGCGTGTTACTTTACACGGTACTTTAAACAAAAGCTTCGTCATGCCAAACAAAAGCTACCGTGACAATCTTTGTTTTCTTATTAAATATGCGCATATCCGTGTCAGTTGTCACGCTGGTGTGCCCGTGTTAATGCAAGCGTGCCCGTGTCATCACCTTTTTGCTGGTTTTCCCGTGGAGGGTCACATACAGTGAAACCTGTATTAAGCGGACACCCTCGGGACCCTCGCTAGTGTCCGCTTAATAGAAGGGTCTGCTAAATACAGGTTCGTATTTTCGTTTTACGATAAATGTGGGAAAAAAATTGGGGGACCCAAGCAGTTAGTGTCCGCCTTATAGAGGGTGTCTGCTTAATATGGGGTCCGCTTAATACAGGTTTCACTGTATTAGGGCGTGGCACTCATTCATGACTGCACATTTTCGAGTACATTTACTCTATACACTGTACATGTACATGTATATCATTCTTACTTGGCTTTTTTTTCCATGTTTCAAATGGTTTCTTTGCACTTGTTTTTAAATCATCCAAAAAGGACCTTCTTTGCTTTTTTGACATCTTTCCTCACCATATGGAACCCAAGCTATAAGAAAAGTCGGTACATGTACATGAATGTCAATTTCCTAACCTCTTACATTGCATTGTAATCATATCAATTTTCAATATGCATATTTAGCGAATTCTCACATTCTTGATATTATATTAAACAGGTGTCAGATTGTTTCTGGATTGTTCCAGACACCAAATTGCCAGGTTAATAAACAAATTGCCTGTTTTTTTTTTTTCTGTTTATTAAACAGGTTAAACATGGCAAATTTGTTTATTCTAAAAATCATACTTGTCCAATACTCGGACAAATTTATGCATTGATAGCATTGTCCTGTAACAAATTGTGCTGTATCGTGCGGTTCTAGAATGTATTGTTAAACTATTGTTATTCATATAATACAAAACAATGTTATGCATAAATTTGAATTGTGACTGTCAGTACAACAATCATGTATTATAGGTGGTAACTGCAAGTTCATACGTACTCTTTGCCTCATATGAATATGAATTCTACTTGTCTGGTTGATATCAATCGATGAACTTTTTTTTGTGACTATCGATTGGCCGATACCAATCGATATCAATTAACTAATTTCATCGATTGATATCGATTTATCGATTGAATTTCTGATCATCGATTTCATCGATTGGTAACGCCGGGATAAATGGACACCATCGGGACCAGAAAAAGTTTCCGTTTAAGAGAGATGTCCGCTTAAGAGAGATTACTGCTTCTGGGAGGTTATTTCTGAGGGGAGGAGACATGTCAGCACTTTGATCTTTTTTTCTTGGGGAGCAATTTTGACTAACCTCATCGATGAGGGGGGGGGGGGGGGGGGATAAAAAATGGAATGGCCCTCGAGATAGCGGGGGATTCGATATAGCCGGGGATTCGATATAGCCGGTGCTCGAAATAGCGGGAGTCTACTGTATAACCAAGCTTTTTCTTTTACAAAATTAATCCTTCATTCAAAAAAACTAATAATTATGTTATTCTAACAATATAACAACTTAACAAATAGGGTAACGGACCAATGGGTAACGGGAAAAAGTGGAATGAACGTATAAAATATTTAAGAAGTCTTATTAAAGTAAACTGCTTACCAGAACATATTTGGGGACGTTGCTCAATCAACAAATAGAAACGAGATGAACAGCGTATTGCGGACTTGTTAAAAGTAATAAGCCCGTGAATCTACGCGTTTCTGGACCTCCTAAAAGCGAACTGATAAGAAAAAACATGTATTGCTAAACGAAGCAACTTTCACTTTCTGTACTGCAACGATGCAAGGAAGGAAAGAGGCTTGGACACAACCAAATATGGTAATGAGGCGTTTCAGCTGTCCATCAAACGCAAACATTTTTATCACAGCGTGTTTCCGGTGTTTCACAACTGATTTGACGACCTCTGCTCTGCATTTACGACATTCACTGCTTTATTTATACATGGAAAAAAACATTACCCGATGTTATCAGATGTTTAAAACAGAATACAATGTGATGTGAACGCGGGATTTCGTCCCGCATGACTGTAGGAGGAGTCACGCATTGTAAACAGGAAGCAGTCACGCACTCGATTGTCACGTCGCGATTAAGTGGCCCTGCATTCTGTATTAAATCGCTCTCAAAATCGTATAAAAGTGACCATTCTGGTGTTAATTTGGGTCGCAAATTTTAGTCACGATTTTTTGGCAGACATTCCTGCAATTGTTTGTTTGGGTTTGAAAAAATATGGGTCCGTCGGCTTCGTCACGAACGAACACTTTCAAAAGACTGGAAACCAGACGAGTGTTACATGTAATATTTAGCTCGTGAGTGAACTGGATGTACCCACTTTATCACGCTGTTTGATCCTTTAGTTAGTTTTTGCAGAATTTGTTCCGTAAAGGTAAGATATTCATTCCTTCCAAAAATATTGTAACAGCATAGCATCATATTTTCAAGTTGCGTCAATTATAAACTCAAAACTACAACAATGGAGCCTTTAGTTGATAAGAGCACAGAGAGCAGATTTTATAATTAAATTGGATTTATGACCTTGAAATTCCTTGAAAAGTTTGTGCTAACCAAGCAAAAGCTGTTCAACTGTACGTGTTTGTGTTCAGTGTTTCAACATTGAGCCCTGTGAGTTTTTAGGTGCAGATATCACGATCTGTAACTACTTGCCTACTCAGGCTCCCTTTGTTGACCCTTCACTCCCAGAGTCAGTTATTATGGAGACATGTATTACCCCCCTATTAGTTCCCGGCGGTATCAATCAATGAAAATCAATCATTGATTGCAATCAATATAATCAATAATAATCAATAATAATTAATTGATTGATATTGATTGGTTCAACCAATCAATAGAAATTGAAACTCACTCACCGACACGTCTTAATTTTATTGATTATTATTGATTTTTATAGATAATCAATAACTGGTTATGCAACAGTAAAACCTGAGCTTTTTTGGCGTATGTATGTCGTGCGTCATATACCCGACAGAATTTTGCATGCTGCGGTAATCCGATTGCACACGCACTTGAGTTGGATAAAAACGTCCGCGGTAAAACGTCCATAATGTTGAACCAAGATCTCGTGGAACTATCCATATTCTGTGTCGTTAAAGGCTACCTCGAATGTCCTTTTGATGTGAATGTTGGAGAAACGTTTTTGGCATCCAAGAAGAGAGGAGAATGTGGGAAGGAGTTGGGAAGTATTCTGCTGCTAAGACCATCACTCGTTTTAGCTAATTAGTATGTTCTTTGTAGAAAGCAATCTCACGGATGCTAAAATTAAAGGATACGTATAGTTATAATATATATGAGAACAAATAAACTTTTTGAAATCATTTCATATGATGTGTTTTATTGAAAAGAAAACTGCGATTTGACTACTCAATGAAAATCAATATTAATCAATGATAATCATTATCAATCAATGGTAATCGATAATAATCAATGAAAATCGAAACTCACTCAAATTTGGGGCTTCGATTTCTATTGATTTCCAATATCAATCAATTGATTATTATCGATTATATTGATTATATTGATTATTGATTTTCATTGATTGATACCGCCGAGATTAGTTCTAACTTTTGAGTCTGTCAACGAAATCCTATGGTGTGACCTTTCAATTCAAATGAAACATCTTCGGCAGTAGTTTTGCAAGTTTACAAAATGAAATTTGGGATTTTTCTTGAATATTTTTTTATATAATTTCGCACTCTTGGGAGTCAAGGGTGAATGAGCAAGCATACCATTTGGCTAGTAATTAACATCATCTTTTGCAGGGCTTTCATTAATAAGGGCCAGAGGCCAGGGATTTTTTTCTGGCTACCACACTTCTGTGTCCTGGCTCCTTTAATTTCCTTTAATGCTGCTAATATAGAACTGTTATTTTCTCAGGCTATATTTTTCAGTATTAGTGGAACTTCAAAACTTAGTGACAACCCTGCTTTTGCTATACACTGATGATAAAGTAGATTGCAAGATCTCACCTATTTATTGGCTCAATTGTCAATGGACCTCATTGCTACATTGTACAGATGTAGCTCCCATGATGATGCGGTTTTGCGTTATTTTTGGTGCGGTTTTATGGAAAAAAATTTTAACATGCGGTATTGCAGTTTTGTTAGCTTTTTCTGCACGGTTTTGCAGTTTTCGGACCCCCTTACGTCCCCCTCTGTATACATTCCACATGGACCTGGGTTCATGGGCCACCCCTGTGGACCTGGTCCATCGACCACCTGATGGACCACCTCTAATTTTCGTCAATTTTAATTTTTTTTCTGAATTTTTTTTGTCAGTTAATAAAGTATAGGCTGCGGACTGGGGACAGGGTATAAAACACAGTCTTCAAATAAATATAGCATTCAGCATCAACATTTAACTTCCTATCTACTATCACTACTATCACTACTTTAACTACTATCAATGTAATTGCAATTTTACGCTTTTGCCGACATTGCATATTACACACAGTCCGATTCCTGGCAGGTACTGTTGGGGCAGGAGCATGTGCAGTTTTAGTGTTCTCCTCACAGATTTTGTGATGCAAGTAGAACAAAAAGGACTGGGCCAAGTCTCAAGCTACCATACTATTATTATGGGATGCAGACAATCCCATGTTCTCTTCTTTTGGATTCGCTGTGCATGTGCAGTCAATAAATACTGATAAAACAAAGCCTAGTGGAGTATAAACAAACACATGAACACATGCATTTGTTTATACTCCACACATGGGATTGTCTGCATCCCATAAATAGTAGCTTGGAACTTGGTCCAGTCCTTCTTGTTCTACTTGCGTCGAGCAAAATCCGTGAGGAGAGCATTAAAACTTCACATACTCCTGCCCCAACAGTACCAACAAGGAATTCAACTACATATAAAATGCAAATGTTAGCAAAAGCGTAAAACTGCAATTACATTGATAGTAGGAAGTTAAATATTGATGTCGAATGCCATATTTATACAAACTTAAGACTGTGTATTAACTGACAGAAAAAACATTAAAAAACTAGTAATGCCTAAATGCCCATATACGGCAAAGTATTTGGATGCCATTTAAGAACAATTTCATCATCTTGAATGATGACAACACCTTTGCCTCAAAAGGTGGAAAGCTTACTTGTTCACCAACTATATTATACTTAACAGAAGAGCAGTTTTAAAAAAAAAGAGAAAAAAAGAAAATATAATTCCTTGAACATCACAAACTTGTGAATAGCTGCATAAGTTCCCAAATTTAAGAATTTTTGTGAAATTATTATCAGGTAACCCATGTTTCAATTTTTTAATTATTTTATCTATTACACATATTATAATTTATTTGACATCACACTGATCCTGCACAAGTGCAGTATCACAGCTGTCACATATGAAGTTGTATGGCCTTGCTCACCATGAGTCTTCCATAGCTCCCTGGTACATCATCAGGGGCATAACTAGGATTTTTCAAAGAGAGGGGAGGTCACTCTGTGTCACACCCAGGATACAGATTGTCATGTTGAGATCCACACTGTGTTTTACTAAAATTATCTCACAAAGGGGGGTCACGGGCACCCCAGGACCCCCCTAGCTACACCCCTGGTCATGGGATCAATTGATGTTTGGGGCACTTAGAATTTTTCTTTTTTTCATTCTGCTACTATTTGATTTGGCCACCTCCTCCCAATAAGCACCCCCTTCCTAATAAGTGCCCCCATCCCTTTTTGAATGTCATTTTGGTAATAAGTTCCCGCTTTCTTATAAGCGCACCTCCCCCTTCACTGTTATTTTTAGCACACCTTGTCTCAACAGTTATTTCCATGTGAGAGCACACTCCTTCAAACAGAAGTTCTCGTTGAAGACATTGAAGTGTAATAACAAACCATATTCCGTTATCAAACCATTGTTACTGTTGTTCTGAGACTATATATTGGTATAACAAATTGTACATTTTCTGTTATCGTTTATGTCAAAAAAGAAATAAGTGCCCTCAACCTAATAAGTGCCCCTTCTCCATGACCTACCAAAAGTAAATAAGTGCTCCGAATCATTACAGTATTTGACTTAATAACACTTTTGAGATGTTCATTTCATCTGAAAACAATTTCACTTTACATATTAAGACAGTATTCATATTTTTAAAAAGTTTCTCTTAGAATCTTTAATTGATGTCAACTGTTACATGTCTTTGGCAGAAGAACGAAACGCCAAACAAGAAAGACAAATAAGAAGAAGCATTTCAACAAAAAGTTAGAATTGTGGTCATTGTGACAAGTTATTAACAGTCTCAGATGGAACATCTGGTGATACACGATGGAACATCTCTGGACAAGAAATCATATAAACGAACACATACAGGAGAAAGGTCATACAACTGTAGGTACTGTAGTAAGTTCTTTAACAAGTTATCACATTGCAAGGTGCATGAACGGATCCACACTGGCGAGAAGCTGCATAAATGCAATCATTGTGATAAGTGCTTTAAAAGTTCAGAGCATCGTAAGATGCATGAACAGACACACACAGGAGAAAAACCGCACAAGTGCAAGCATTGTGATAAATGCTTTATCAAACTATGGCATTGTAGGATGCATGAAAGGATACACACAGGTGTGAAACCTCATAAGTGCAAGTATTGTGATAAGTGCTTTAGGGTGTCATCAAATTGCAAGGTGCATGAACGTTCTCACACAGGAGAGAAACCTCATAAGTGCAATTATTGTGAAAAGTGCTTTACCAAGTCATATCATTGCAAGAGACATGAGCAGATACACACAGGAGTAAAATCTTATAAGTGCTTTTACCAGTCATCAAGTTGCAAGAATCATAAAGGAACAGTTGAGAAACGTTATAATTGCAGGTATTGTGATAGGCGATTTAGCCAGTCTTTGCACTGCAAGGTGCATGAACGGACACATACAGGAGAGAAGCCTCATAAGTGCAAGTATTTTGATAAGTGCTTCACAAACTCATCAAATTGCATAGCACATGAACGAATACACACAGGAGTGAAACCTTATAAATGCAAATATTGCGATAAGCGCTTCATCTAATTATCAAATTGCAAGGTGCACCAGTGGGCACACACAGGAGAGAAACCATATAAATGCAGACATTGCAATGAGGGCTTTAGAAGGTCATCACACTGCAAGAGCCACGAACAAGAACATACAAGAGAGAAGTATTTGCATGACATACAAGAGATACAATATTAAGATATTTCCTCTGGTTTGAAATGGGCTACTATATAAACTTCATGTATGAAATGGTGAAAATAGCAGATTAATTACTCACATGATTTTTATTTTCTTTATAAGTAGTTAGATTTTCGTTTCATGTGATATTTTAGCTGGTGCATGATTATTATAATATTCTTTAAGTTACGTTTACTGTTTTATTGTAAAGCGCTCAGTTTGAAAATTTTCCATAGCGTTGCGCCGTCGTTTAAAAAAGATAACCTAACTTTTCAGTAACTATAAACAAAGAACAGCCTTGCACACGACTTCGCTTACCTTATATCCAATAGTGTTTCCACCACGTCCTTTATTGCCTGCCTGTTTTAAAAGCTTCTGTTCTTGTTTTTGCAAACAAAACAATTTGAATTTTACTAAATGTGTCCTCACCATATGTACAATACCCCGATCAGAAAGAAACGACGGCCTTTGATTAGTATTTTATAGATTTTATCATTACCACTATAGTACACAGCATAAATGGCAACACCAAGTGCTAATAGAAGCCACTTTCCGCCCGGCAAACCAGTTTAACTCACGGGAAGCTGTACGTCAATGTGAGAGGCATGAAAATACCGTTCATTTGAAAGACTTCCCCTGTTACATATTAAACATGTACGACACTTTGACAAGTACAAATCACAAGCGACTGATTTTATGTCTATAAATGAAAAACAGCATCCTCAGAGACGCAGGGCAGTTAATTGGGGCGGGACGAAGTAAAAACCCGACAAAAATCGGCGCGACGAAAGTTTTTCAAGAGCGAGTGAACAAGCCCCGGGTCGTTCATTCGGTTTTTGAAAACTTTCGTTGTGCCGATAATTGTCGTTTTTTTACTTCGTTCCGCCCCGACTAACTGCCCTTGGGTCTCTGAGGATAGAAAAACAGTAGAATCAAGGATGACTCTGTGTAATCAAATTTTGTTTTCGTCTAAACTAATAAACAGAAAAACAACGATCAACTGCTCGTTGTAGCTCATTGTACATAGGTCATTATAGTTCATTGTAGCTGATTGTAGTGCGTTGTAGGTCACTGTAGTTTGTTGTAGGTCATTGTAGCTACAGTCGAACCTCTCCTTACCGACACCTCTCTAATAGGGACACCTCTCTATTACGGACAGTTTCCTATGTCCCGACAAAATTCTCACATATTTTCTTTAACAAAAAACCTCTATAATACGCACCCTCTCTAATACGAACAAAGGACACTAAACCTCGGTCCCAAAGAGCAAATTCAAATAAACTTAACCTCTTTATTACGGACACTCCGGTGATCAGGTGATGATAGTTTGAGTAAGTAATACAATTTCCTGTTTGTGGTTACAAACATATCGAAAGACGTTTTCATAATTGTACTTTATATTACTTTTTCACATGCACCATTACGTTGTAGTTCCTTTCGTTTTAAAACAGTGACTCGTATACCTTATGTAGTTGAGAATTTTACAATGTAGTACACTACTGATAGACAGTGTCTCAATGCTGTATATTAGGGGCGGACCATTAGAAATCTTGGGAGGGGGGGTGACAATTACCAAAAAAAAAATCCTGCAAAGGAAAATTGTCTCAAAAAAAATTCCTGCAAGCAGTTGACCATAAAAAAATAAAATCCTGCAAGCTAATTGGCTATATATACATATATTTATTTATTTATTTTAAACTGGAACATATGAGAGTATGACATGCTCTCTGGTAGTAAAATTCATCAAAAAGCAACTTCAGGTTGACTCAAATGCTGTCAAAAATTACCTGCCTCAAAGGTCTATCTGGTACATGTACCAATATCTTAATATAACCAAAACCTTGTTTATGTACATATTTGAAAACACTGTAAACATCATGAAATATGTAACCTGCTCTACTACACACAAGTATTTTTGAAATACATTACAGATTGTCGAACCGTCCTGATTTCGTCGAGATTACCCCGATTTTGCTTGAAAATGAAATTCTGTCATTTTCGTCAAATTCTCACAATACTTACTATACAAAAAGACGAAATTGCGTATACTCAACTCTGATATCCAGATAAACTAAAGAAACAGCAAGAAAAATAAAATGAAATCGAGTAATTGTATGTGGAGCCACACAAAGAGACGCAAAGCGACGAGAAGCCACATCAATTTGCCAAACATTTTTGACAGAAATTGTTGTCTCAGAACACTAGAAATGGAGTTTCAGAGCATCAAGATTTCAAAATTTTCTGGTGGGGCATGCCCCCAGACCCCCCTAGCGGCTCGCGCCTTCGGCGCTCGACCACTCGACCACTCCATCTCAATTCTTATTTCTCCCCATTTTTTATGCAAAGGTTCGACAGTCTCACTTAAATCTACTCTCCAGCGTTTAATACCCAAAATGGATTGGGCCATTAGTATAAAAAAAAATTGGGGCTTGTACGCATTTATAAAGAAGATCAAAAAAAAAAAAAACCTGCAGGCTTGCACCTCCCTCAAAAAAAAATCCTGCAGGAAACTCAGGCCGAAAAAAAAATTCATACACTGAAAAATTTTTGACCCCCCTCCCAGGATTTCTAATGGTCCACCCCTTAATCAATTTAGATGCAGTTAAAAGACGAGTGTGGGCCTGTTTTTAGTTACTGAACAAAAACTGTCAGTGGAGTCTTAGTGATTATTGTTCAGGTTTCAAGCTCAAATGGTAGCTAGTCTAGCTACATGTACGAGCGAGATTTAAATCGGCCAAAGCTTTCGCTAAAACGTCTCCATCCGCCGCCATCGTGAATGCGATGTGTTTACATTTTTGAATAAATTACTCATTTTGCGTTAGCCAATCGGATTTTGCGGCCGCCAGCGACCGCTGAAATGAACAAAAGGGGATCTTTATTGCAGGCGTCCTTTCCCGTTCTCTCCCCAGTTCCCCCCTCCCCGACGCCTGCTACGCAGGCGAATTGAAGGTCATTGATGGTCATTCCTTGTTTTAATAACTACGAATAAACAGCATCACAGGAAAGTAACTGCTCCACAGCTTTCATTTGAATGGTCACCCTTGTGGTTTCGTCCACAGACTTCACATTTAAAACCACCTTAGCTTGTACAGCATAAAAACAGTACTGCAGGAAAGTACTGCTCAACAGCTTTTATTTGAATGTTCATAATTAAGGATTTCATCCACAGTGAAAAAAGCGTTTCGCCAAATCACAAATCTCAGTATATATAAAACAAACAAATTACTTCATGGGTAGTGCTTTGTACGGTATTTACGCACTCATTGGTTTGTATCAGATAACGCAAAGTTATAATCATTAAACACCGGAAAGTCCTTCTCTGTCACTTTCATTTGAGTGGCCACACTTAAGAATTGTATTCACAGACTCAAAAGTTAGAACCACCTTGTACAGCATAATAAACAGCATCACAGGAAGGTACTGCTCAAAAGCTTCCATTTAAATTGTCACACTTTAGGATTTCATCCAGAGACTCGAAAGTTAGAACCACCTTGTACAGCATAATAAACATCACCACAGGAAAGTACTGCTCAGCAGGTTTCATTTGAATGTTTACACTTAAGGATTTGACCCACAGAAAGATCAGTCCATACAACGCGACAGGAGATTCGATTCTAGGAGTGAAATGGTTAAACCCCGTGACTTTTAAATTGAGTTGTAGGGTAAACTATTGCCGTCCAAAACGTCAGTGACTCTCACGACCAACAAACATTTTTCTTTCAACATTCCACGTGGGATTGTCTTTGCAAGGTTTGGGTTCAAAAAGAAACCTCGGATCCATGACGCGATGGTCAAAGGTGGTAGTCGGACAAAAACGGGAAAACGTCGGTATAGGACGAACATGTTTTGCGCTGTCGTTTGCATTTCGTCCAAAGTACCGCATTTTCTGCACGTACGTGCCGTGAATCCCTAAATACGAGTCACACACATTTGTGATGTTATAAAATTTGGGAGAAAACGAAGCTGGGGGATCATGATAAAGTCTCTCGTCGTGAAAAAACAATTTTCTCTTAATGTTATTTAACCACAGTGCGATCTGTTGATCAGCGTGCGGATGGCATAGCATTGTGCTTTCATTTTGGGCTAAAAATTTTTGGATGATGTCTGGAGTGAAAATCATGAACGCCTCATCCATCCACGTAATTCGGAGATCCTGGTGGCAGTGAAAGTATCCCCAGACGAAACTTTTCTTTGGTCGCAAAGGAAGCTCGGAAAGAAGTCTCTTTAAACACAGGAAGTAGTCATCATCAATTCGTAGAAGGAACCGGAAGTTAAATTTAGCCATGGCCCATTTGATGTGGTTGAGGAAGCGAAGTCCGAACTCCCGTCCTCCCAGGAGCGGCTGCAGTTCTATATCGTTATAAAGATATTTTCATGGACTGTAAGATTGCGCTGAACGTGGTCCACAATGAAGCCATCGGTAATGAAGACGCACTGGACCTGCTTAAGGGACTGAAAGGGAAAAAAGCAGATGTATTTATTACATCGGATGGTTATATTATAAACGTAACAGCTGCTTTTAACTCGTGAATATTCGAAGCGTCGAACGAGTTATACAAGTTAAACGAGTTATACAAACGAGTTATACCAGTGAGACAAAATTGCACTCTATCGGTCGATCGGCTGTCAACATTTAGCCCGCGATATAAAATGGTCACCTGCCTTACCCATGGGGATGGCGCTTGGAGGGAGGGGAGGGTGAGGAGTTAGACGCAAGGGGTCTGTAAAACCTAACTATGTCACCGTTCAAATAAAATCGTTTCATCAGTGCCTTATATTCATAAGTGATTGTCAGTTAATTGAGAGCTATTGAGAAGTGCTATACTAATGTTGAAGGCCAGGTGGGGGAGATTCCCATATAAGAGTGACGGGGGTGATCTTCGTACGTCTTAGGGGTTAAAATTCATGGTTTGGTATCACCATGGGTGTTTGAATCGAAAATGACTTTCGTTATTCTGTTACCTATTATAGTATAAGCCAGAAAAATGTGCTGACAGGAACAAATCCGAAAAAATTGGTACCTATGAGGGGTAGAAATTAAAGTGGACCACACTCACAAAATAGTGTTATGGTACCTTTCAAATTTGCGGCGATCACTCCGGTCAATGTTATATGGGAGTACCCCCTCCCCCGCGGGGGATTGAGGGTGGTTCTATCTTATAAGCTTCTGATTTGGATGTCATTAGCACCAAATTGCTACCAAAATCTACTGAACGGTTTTCTTTTAATGATTATTATGTTGTACAAAGTGGATCTAACTTTTGAGAATGCAAATGAAATATAATTCGACCCTTACATTGTAAGCTTTCTAGTTTTACTATGATCAGTAACGATATTTGCATCGGGATAATTCCTCTGGTTTCATGAAAAATGGGCTCCCATTGAAAATTAAAGCTTTGATATCGTGAAAAGTGCGATTTTTATATTCTTTTTATATATCAAGTTAGTTTTTTGTCTCATGTAATATTTTAGCCGGTGATCATCGTTATATGTTATATCTATGATTCATATCTATGATTTTTTGTAAAGGGCGTTTGATTACTTTCCATAATAATGCGCCATCGCTTAACAATTAAAGGGATACTTTCCCTCCGAAATAACGAAATTTTGCTGATTTAATTCCCTGTTATATCGCCAAATGCCACCAAATATACAACTAAATTGGATAAAAAGATTCCATAGAGCAAAACAGAAGCAGTAGTTTGGAGAAAAAGTGCAGGATTACAAGGATGGAAGTGGATTACAGTCCATCAATTTTGATTTCGCGGTGACAGGCGGTCAAGAAATCAAAGTTTCTGGTGGAATTTTGAGTTTTTTAGTCATAATTTTGCCTTTTTAGTTCATATTTCTTTGCGTTCATCAATTTTGGCGATGTTTTCTTCCTATCTTAAGATAATAAAGCAAGCTTAAAGCAAGCTACAGGCCATAATCAGGAAAACACGATATTTCAGTCGAGACAGTGTCCCTTTACACAATTCAGGTTAAGCTGCGCATGACTGATTGACTTACCTTATCTCCAGTACAGTGTTTCCACCACGTGTCCCTTATCGCCTGCCTTCTGTCAAATCTTTGAGGTGCAGTGCTTACAATAATTAAAAGAAGCACGTTTTGCTTTTTATTTCCCAAGTCTTTGAAGTCAATCAGAGGAAGTGAATTTATGTTGGAAATATCTTTTCGTTTTTCATGGCTTGCTTTAAGAGAACAGTTTTTGCTTGAATCTATATGACCAGTGGAAACTTCCAAGCTAGACAACACTTGTCGATGATGGTTGTTAGGGATGCAACCGATATGAGGTAGTGAACCATGATTTATACAACTTTGAAGTTGAACTGAGAAATAGGTATATAATAGCAATGCTGCTGAGAAAAAAACAGCTGAAATAAACAGCATGTACATGAGGAAGGTTGGTGTCTGTCGACATCTCATGGCTTGTGTGGTCGTAATCTGCCTGACTCAATTGTGAAGACTTGTATGGATTCAGCTTTACTTGCTTAGACAAGTCCCACCATCTTCCTGCATTTGACCCTTCAATAGATGTTCTAAAAAGAGAGAAGATAACACTTTGATCACCATCATTATTACTCGAACCTCTTTGCTACTCTATGTTAATACGGTAGCCGGGGGAGGGAATCCCATAAAAAATAACGGGGGTACTCGTCGTACCTTTTAGTGGTAAAACTGTGAAGATTGAGCCGAAAAAATATGATAGAATATGACTTGTGTTATTTTAGAGGTAAAATTTCATGTGAGCCACGCCTATCAAACAAGATTCTGGTACATTTTAGAGTGTTCTTCGAACATTTCCGACGAGGACCCCGTCGTCTTTATCATGTGAGCCCCCCTCCCCGGCTGGATGTGTCATCAGTGATATTTACGCGGTATCTTTGTAAGCCACTTAATCACGTGACCCTGATGTGTAATGAGATGCTTTTCACAATTTTTTTTACACAATTAACATCAGAGTTCATGTGAATATCTATCATTAAAGGGAACCTCCATTGTCAGAACAAATCGACGTTAAATTGTTGGAAATAATGTCGAAATTTAAATTTTTTAAAAGAACAGGTGCAAATATAATTTTATTGTGCAAATAAAATGGATAAAGATATCGCCTATTTTCGCTTTTAAATTTCCCGCGCGCCGCCATTTTGAATATTTATGACGTGTTACGGTTGCCGCTATTGTTAAGAATCGTAAACTATCCAGCACTGCATCCATTGTCGAACCGCAATACGATATGAGGATAAATTTGGCGACCCGACAATGGTCACAGTGTGAATGTATGGGAGGGTGGGTGGAAAAACCAATTCCGGTGTTAGCCCCCAGGACTTTCCCGTAAGTAAACCGCATCACCTCGTACCTGCACAATCCCCGCCGCACTGCAGTTGAGCCAAAGTGATAATTTATTCATATGTCCTAATCTTATATGCGTTACTTTAATGTATGCAGTGTGAATAGTAAACTATCCAGCACTGCATCCATTGTCGAACCGCAAAAAGATATGGGGATAAATTTGGTTCTCGTCCCTTTGTGTCATTCAGTGTCCTTCTGTTACCATACCAACGATGGACTCCTCCCCAATACTAATAACTAACTAAGGAGGCCATCGTTACAACCTAGTCGTAACTCCCCAAAACTAAACCCAAACCTAACCCGATAGCCCTGGTAGGAGAGATTATCCATCTTGACTCACATACGTTCCTTCTCATGAGGTCTCTTCCCTAGGCTGTCCGAACGTATATATACAAACCGTTTCAACTAATTAAAGTTTTCCATGTACTGGTAGGCTCCGTACCCGCGTTCGAGGCCAACCTTAACGAAGCCCTAGTTGAGATCAAAACCTTCGCTATAGGTGGCCGTAACCTGACTTGTTAGCGAGAACAGTCTGGTGAAAGTCCTTGAAGACATACCGAGGCAAATCCGTCACCGTGTCCAACAAGAAAATGCTTCTTCAGCATCCACAAGTACCGTGCATCGTGACACACTCTCGGCTTGGTGGTCTCAGCCGTTACGGATAGTACTAAATGAGGTGGTTTCGCATGACCAACCTTACCCACGAGCGACGAATCGCAACGTTCCCCCTTGAACGTCCCCCTAAAGTGTCTAAAGTATGGGAATGTTAACACATTATGCTGCTATCGAAGATAGCACATTCTCCTGGTTCAATAAGGGTGCCAACTTCGCTATCTGTCCAATTAACTGCATTTCTATGGAGTTTCTCTGCGACAAAAAAATGGTCCGGATCCCGGAACATTAATTCATCAAGCTGTCCAATAGCCTCTCCCTTTTTCTACTAGTCGAGCCATTTTCAAGCCGGTCATTTCCTGCCCTCTCACCGCTGACCCATACGGGGTTTCCCCTGGTATTGACCCACTGAGCCGCATTTGTGCAATCACCAGCATTATTGATGGAGGTATTAAAACGTCATGCTTTTCCCATGACCAGTGTATCGCCTGAAGCGAAAAACAAAGATAAAAAAAAAAGAAAGAAAGGCGAAATACGCGTGTGAAAAAACCCCGTAGAAGTCAGCAGAGAGAGGACAGTCCTGACCCAGTATGACCGGGAGAGTTTTGACATACCCTGGTTTCAAGACTCTCGACTCCCTGTGACTACAGGCAGAATGTACAATAGGGAAAAAGAAAACTTACAGCACTTGCGGATCAAAGGGAGAGCATGGGGGTGGATCTGAGGAAATATATAAACATTTTAAATATGTACGTCACCCTTTCGCTATATATTTACTGTACTGGTTCCCCCATTTTGCTTCGCTAATTCTAGATCCGCCCCTTTAACACCCCAGTATGTCAACAAACAACCTATCCAAATGCTCTGCGTTTATTGCACTTATACAATCGTGAAAGAAAATGTTTCTCATGTGACAACACCGGTCCTTACATCTACTTAATTCTGGAGTTTTGATCCACTTATTGTCTCCAGCCCGACCTCGGGAGGTCCACTTTGCCACTCGCTATTTGACCGGGTGGTAAAATTCGCGTTTCTCATCCTGATCGTCCCGAGATAAAAACCCGCGACTAATGGGGTCGTGCCATTTCGCTTGCAACATCCTGGAACTTGAGATTGTAGGTGAGACACATCGGTGAGACCTCAAACATGAAACTGTCATCACATTCAAACATCATTGAATTCTCAATACTCTCTCTCATTTTTTTCCTTGCTGTCAAACCCCCATTTGTTTTTTTTTTTTGGTGAACTCTCACACCATTTCTTTTTCTCCCATGGTGAACCTTCACCCCATTCCTCTTCTTTCCTTTGATGAACTCTCACCCCATTCCTCCTCTTGTCTTTGGTTAAGTCTCACCCAATTTCTTTTTTGTTTTTGTTTTCCTCTTTCCCTAGGTGAACACTCACCCGCATTTGTTATTCCTTTGGTGAACTCTCACCCCGTTTTGTTTTCCCTTGGTGAACTCTCATCCCATTTTTTTTCTTTTCCTTGGTGAACTCTCACTCCATTTTTTTTCGTTTCCTTGGTGAACACTCACCCCATTCCTTTTCCTTTCTTTGGTGAACTCTCACCCACATCCTCTTTTCTTTGGTGAACTCTCACCCCATTTTTTCTCTTTTCCTTGGTGACCTCCCACCCCATTTTTTTCTCTTTTCATTGGTGAACTCTCACCCCATTTTCTTTCTCTTTTCATTGGTGAACTCTCACCCCATTTTTTTTCTCTTTTCATTGGTGAACTCTCACCCCATTTTTTTCTCTTTTCATTGGTGAACTCTCACCCCATTTTTTTCTCTTTTCATTGGTGAACTCTCACCCCATTTTTTTTCTCTTTTCATTGGTGAACACTTACCCGATTTTTTTCTTTTCCTTGGTGAACTCTCACCCATTTTTCTCTTTTCTTTGGTGAACTCTCACCCCATTTTTTTTTCTTTTCTTTGGTGAACTTTCACCCCATTTTCTTTTCCTTGGTGAACTCACACCCCATTTTGTTTTTTCTTTGGTGAACTCTCACCCTATTTTTTTTTCGGTGAATTCTCACCCCATTTTATTTGATTCGTTTTGACTACACTCTGCTTAGTGGTGTAAAACACATAGCTGCGGTGAACTCACCTGTTCCACTCTTCTCCTAACTCCAAAAACAAATAGCCATGCAGAGTCGCCGAGCTGCTTGTTGACACATTCATCCATTGTATTCGCAACATTATGAAGTATTCCATCCATGTTAACTACACACACCAAACCTACAACTGACAGAGGTGCCTTGCGATGATAAAAGGCAGCTAAAAATGTGTACACCGCCGAACATTACGTGAACATTTAAATAAGTATCCCAGACTGTATAGAATGTAGATCGCTCGTGCAGAAAGGCACGTAACACACTGGAGGTACCCGATGAATTAATAAGCTAACACATTGACTGAAATGCAAAACAAATGAAGCGTGGAACCAAAACAAGTAAACTTGTACAACGCAATAACCAAAGTAAAACACACAGGAAAGGAGGGTTGCAGCCCTTTACCCCCGCGCACAGTTCATATCTACACATATCTTTAAAAGAGAAAACAGATATACTTTATCTCTAGCTCTCCCTGTTAAGCTTGTCCCGCTGCATGTTGGACTCCTTGTCTCGATGCTGGTTGAACTCCTTGTCCCGCGTCTGGTTGAATTCTCTGAGCTGCATTTCCCGCAGCAGGATGAACTCCTTGAACTCCTTTTTCCGCGGCTGGTAGAACTCTTTGAGGTCTCTGTCTCACGGCTGGTTGAACAACCTGAGCCGCATGTCCCACGGCTGGTTGAATTCCTCGAGCTCCTTGTTCC
Organism: Cladopsammia gracilis; assembly: GCA_022457155.1. NCBI lineage: Eukaryota > Metazoa > Cnidaria > Anthozoa > Scleractinia > Dendrophylliidae > Cladopsammia > Cladopsammia gracilis. The sequence continues at coordinate 84,525 of JAJGOT010000628.1, read as the reverse complement.
GCGGCTGGCTGAACTCCCCGAACTGCTTGTCCCACTGCATGTTGAACTCCTTGACCTCCTCGTCCAGGTACTGGATATTATACGTCTGCTATCAGAAAATAGAAGAGGGGAACGAAGAGGCAAAAGAAATCCTTCGACGCGTCAGCGCACAACCACGCCGCACTGCAGTTGAGCCAAAGTGATAATTTATTCATATGTACTAATCTTGTATGCGTTACTTTACTGTATGCAGTGTGAATAGAAGTTCTTTTGTATGCAACAATTAGACAACCGTAACACGTGATAAATATTCAAAATGACGGCGCGCGGGAAATTTTAAAGCGAAAATAGGCGATATTCATATCCATTTTTTTGTACACTAAAATAATATTTGCACCTGTTTTTAAAAAACTTTTAATCTAGACTTTATTTCCAACAATTTAACGTCAATTTGTTATAACAATGGAGGTTCCCTTTAACGTACAACCACTAAACATTAACAATATGACCTTGAAAATCGGTTTCCTTGAGTGTTTGATTCGCGAATTGTTTCATCCTCGGTTAAAGGGATCAAACAAGCTTTGCTCGTTTCCCGCTAAAAATATCCCTGAAATGGAAAGAGTATTGTTCGATTGACCTATCAGAATGTTGAAAAGCGAGTGACATTAAGAGAATAGCTACTTTTTATCTCCCAATCCGTTCGCTTTGCTTTGCGTGTTCGTTTAAAGGCCAACAGTCAGCCACAAAAAAAGCTTCTATTGTTAAAGTCGCTATCTGATTGTTTAATTGGTTAATTTTCAATTGCGCGAAATTCGCGCGGTGCATTGTGGCTGACTGTGGGCCTTTAATAAACCAACCGAAAGTCGCGCGCGTTTACCTCCGTTCGCTAAACCAACCGAAAGTCGCGCGCGTTTACCTCTGTTCGCTAAACCAACCGAAAGTCGCGTGTGTTTACCTCCGTTCGCTAAACCAATCAAATCGTTTCTTTTCAATTCGTTTGTTGTTTCGGTTGTGTTCACGCATAATCATTTCAAGGTCGTATGAAAATCGCTATATATCGCAGGAGTGTAAGGAATTAGCACTAGAATACAAAGGCATTGTCAATATATAAAAACATGTAAGCTAGAAATCATTACTTATCCGATCATTTACAAGAAATGAGGACGCGAAAGCGCACAGAATTGTCTGGAGTCGAGTTAATTATAACAGCGATCCAACAACAACAACAACAACAACAACAACAACAATTTATTTACAAATAATAATAAAACAAATTATATTAGCAACCCGCAAATAACTAAAGTTAATCGTGGCGGGTTGCTACACACTAAACAATTACAGGAGCTCACTATAAAATAATTGACAGATAACAATAAATACGAAAATAAGGAATGGATAATTTAATTTATGATTAGTTACTGATCCTGACACAGTCAGAAATCATTTTATTTCAATTTTATTAAATTCTATTAAATTAAATTTTATTAAATTCAATTTTATACTACAGAAAATAGATAAATAAATACTATATTAATGATACGAAGAATTGAAAAAGTAAAGGCGAAGAGGCTGAGAAGAAACTCCAAGGACGGCCTATCTATTTTAGGGTGATGTGACACGGGACGATTCGCAACGACGATTTTTAGCGCAACATTTTCTTCGCAATTCTTGCGTTGCGAAGTTTTTGAATCAGCTTCAAAAACATGCAACGCAAAAACAGGAATTTTACTCAAGTTGTTTCGTGTAACATACCTGTCGTTGATTTTGTTGCGCTAAAAATCGTCGTTGCGAATCGTCCCATGAAACATCACCTTTAACTGTTGTATTTTCAACATTAACAAGTTAGGCATTCTAGTATTACACATTCAGTGACTTGTTTACTAACAAAAGCTTTGCAATATTAAGCCAGAACATTTTCTAATGTATGGATTCTAGTGAAGCTGCGGATACGAGGAAAAACTGGGTTTCTTGTAAAGTAGTTAGTATTTGGAAGAATATATTATTAAGGCAGAAAATCAGTTTTTGTAAGAACACACGAGGTTCTTTCTTTTTCCATCCCCTTCAATGGCTTCCTTTATGTCCTTTTGTCCTTTCAAATCGAAGTGAAGAGACTACAGAACTAATTAACAAAATCAATACAAGTGCATGGGATCGTCCATAATCATATGAAAACCTGCGTCTTTTTACAATTTGAACAATTTTTCAGTAAACAAAAATTACGTATATTCAACGAGGCGAATTTTGTTATCGGAATGTCGTTCAAAGATATTCGCGAGCAAAAACCCAGTTTATATTTCTGTCAACTAGAAAAGATTTCTTTCATAAACAAGTTTAGTGCAGTTCAGGTTTTAATTTCACGATATTTTTTGATAAAGTAAAAGAATATGACAACAAGCAAATGGAATAGTCCTTCGCCTCAATATTGCAAAACCACAATTGTCATAAACAAGCCTTAAATAATTATAATTTAATTCAGTGAGGTGTTTATATGAGCAACTGGCATAACAACTTACCTATCACTATGTCATAGTTGTCATGCAGACGGTCTTTTTCTCAGAAAAAATTACTGCACGAAGCTGCGACCGACAAATGAAAATACACTCTGAACTAATTAATACACATATTCAGTGAGTCAATATATTTGTCTGCGGTAAAGATGTCAGAATATATTAATTCCACATTAACGTTCTCTTATACAATATTATAGTCATTATGATTATAACGTTCTTAGACCAGTCGCCGTTTTTTCAAATGAAAGATGGGCTACATTAAATGAGCTATAAGATTAAGACTGATTGCTATTGTAGATCATGATACATTCATAAGCTGATAAGTTTAACCAGGGAAAACAGTTGTCAATAGAGGCCCTGATAAAAAGAAACAATATTGGTAAAATAGCTAAAAGCTGAAACCAATATAATAATTATCAATCATTGGACGAGGTTGAGCAAAATATCGTGATTTGTCAGTGGCGAGCAGATCAATTGTTTGCCGAAGTCGACGGCTGAGGGAAATAATTGATTTGCGAGACACTGACAAATCACGATATTTTGCGTTAGTTGAGTTCAATAATTGTTTTATCATTCGATCACCGAGTTTTTCTTGGTGTTGTCGCTGTTTTTTTGTTCGATTAGACAGTTAAGATCGCTCTCAGATAATTCTGGAAATCGGGCTGCCATTGTAGATGACGAAACATTAAGCAGAACAATTATTCGCAGCAAAACAACTTTGAGCCGTTGTGCGCATGAGCAGAGTTATTCGTAGGCAGTTATTCGCAGCTCACGTGGTGGATTCTCGGCCAATGAAAAGGAAGCAAAAATTCATCGAATGATAATAGAAATTATTTGAAATATTAAAGTACTTGATATTGCAGCTGGTATTGATGAATGCATTTTAACATGTTTCAAAATTATTGAAGAAAATGACAGCAACGGCAAATACAACAACAAATACATATCACTGACATTTAATGAACCAGAGGAAACTCCTTTTAGTTCGAATTAACAGAGTTTTATTATGGGTTAATCTTCTCACTTGGAGGGAAAAAGTCCAATATTTTTTCGAAAACAGGTTTAGTATTTAATCGAACAGTGCTAAAAAATTCGCAATCTTCAATTGGCGCGAGTTTTCTTAGGAAAGAGCATTTTGTAATTAATCACAAAGCTGTTAAAATCTCTGGCCTAAGAGAGTGACCGCCATTGGGAAATTATGGGGCAATACGCAGCTCTTACAAGATCTTCTCTGATTTGCTGAGAAAACAATAGAACAACCAACACAACAATGGACCCTAGCCCTGAAAACAATAGAGCTGCGTGATATACAGGTCCAATGAAATTAGAGCTTGTTTAGAGCTGCGTGGTGTCTGGACATTTTCGTGGTAAACTGGTCAAACTGGTTTTCCTAGCTTGTTTGCTCATGCGCATGATTTATTTGAACCACAGGTTTACCATCCTCTGTTTATATGGTGGTCTGTGCTTTAAAATAACTGTGTCAGTTATTAATTTAGCCTTTCTAAATGCGTTTTTAGGGGCGCCCGTACGTGCCCCGTTCGCGTCCTTCCCGTTTGGGCTACTTACACACTTGTATAGTTTATAGCTATATAGCTCATATATGGGAGTATCCCCCCCTCCCCCGGGGGTAAACGTCCGATGCAAAACCCTTCAAATCGCTTAAAAACGACAACACACGACATTTCAGGTAAAAATACGTTTATCTTGATCTTATATATGAATATTCATCACGGAATATTACGATAAGTGAACCTTTTCGATATTCCCATACATTTCCTCTAAATTTAAAAATACGAATGGTCACACAGTTTGTGTGGGCTCCCTGTGGTAAGACGTAACCTGAACCGACCCCCTGGGGGATCCCGGCCATGGTCTCTTGCCTAGTTTTCGCCCTACCTCCTCCCCTGAAAAAAAGAGTAGGTCAGCCAAATGTGTAACAGTTTTGCCAGAAGGTGATGGTACTAAAGGGCGCTTTCCATTCAACCAAAAATTCCGGTTTGAAAAAGTCCGGGTATTCCGCGGACGAATGGAACGATTTTCCGGAACGTTATCTTTGAACGGTATATTTGAGACCGCCTAGCATTTAATTACAAATGACATGTCGACATCATGATAAGTAGTTGACGTTTTGACTTTATTGTATACAGCTATTTCAATTAACGTTGTCGGATGAAAGCTTAAGGCCAAGACCGCAAGGTAGTATGGGTTAGGGTTAAAAACCATTGTATAAAAATCCCATACCACCTTGCGGTCTTGGCTTTTCGCCTTTTTCATCCGACAACGTTAATAGGCCATTTGCACGATGACGTCATTTGACTACTACTACCAGAATCCTTCAGTTTTTTGTTTTGTAGTGCAAATTAGGGCTATTGTTATTTAAACCGCACTGGGATTACAAAATTTAAATAAGAAAGGAAAAACGAAATGAATTCTGGTAGTAGTAGTCAAATGACGTCATCGTGCAAATGGCCTATTGAAATAGCTGTATATGTTTGTCATATTTAAGTCAACAGCTTGTTTTGAACAAAGACGTTTGAGACTAAACGGAGTAACTCGGTTGACAAAAAATCGTCTTGACTGAATGTGCAAACTCGTCTGTATATTGGAAAAAAGTACAAAGTGACTTCTATTCTTCAGTTGTATCTAAAGATTCTGGCACCGCCAGAGTGAGACAGAGCTGATGTCAGGTGACTCTAATAACTGTTGAGTCAGTGGGTGAAATCCTTATGTGTGACCATTAAAATGAAAGCTGCTGGCAGAGCAGTACTTTCCTGTGGTACTGTTTATTATGTTGTACAAGGTGGTTCTAACTTTTGAGTATGTGGATAAAATCCTAAAGTGTGACCATTCAAATGAAAGCTATCGAGCAGTACGCTCCTCCGCGTAACGACACAAATAAGGTCTGCGTAGAAAATTAGCGGACACCTCATCATTATAACAAACACTTCGTTATTACGGGCAGAAAGTGAAGGCGGGGACAGCAAAGCGTGATCCCAGAGGTGTTTCGATTTGCTAAGCGGAATAAACTGTACTACTGTATATTCTCGCGTGCATCATGCTATGCTATTAATAGTTTAGGTCGTGTGGGATGTCTGTGTTCCAAATGATCACGACGACTGGGCGGAGAGAAGTACTGTAACGGGTTAAAATTTGTTGACTAAAATTACATCACAACGACTCTGTCCAGTGGTTGAGGTCCGTGCCTCTTACAGTATTGCAGCCCTAGGTGCGTAGCTAAGATTTTTCAAAGGGGGGTCACACTGTTCCACACCCAGGGTACTTAACAGATTGTCATGTCGACATCCACGCTGGACCCTGGACCCTCTAGCTACGCCCCTGAGCAAGGAGGGACTCTACATAGTGTGCTATGAACACTGTGCTATGAACGCTCTGCCCGAAAGGGTCGTCTTGTTGATGCTTGAAGCTTACAAAATGGTGCTAAAAATTGTTCATTTTGTTTTTGAGAGGCTCGCCGAAATATCCTGTTAATCCTTTCACTGCCAGAGTCGCAAAAGGGGGATAACGGGCACCCTGGACCCTGTAGCTACGCCTCGGAGCCCGGAGGGACTCTACATAGTGGGCTATTAACGGTCTGCCCGAAAGGGTCGCCTAGTTAATGCTTGAAGCTTACAAAATGGTGCGACAAATTGTCCATTTTGTTTTTGAGTGGCTCGCCGAAATATGCTGTTAAGACATGAACTGTAGTTCTAACTTTTGAGTCTGTGGACGACATTATATGGTGTGACTACTCAAATGAAACTTCTTCAGCAGTACTTTTGCATGCTACCATTTGTTTTTCAATATTTTACAAAATCAAATTATGGGATTTTACTTGAATTTTGATTTTTGGCACTCTAAGGAGTATGACAGGTATCACAGGAGGTATCACAGGCAGTAAGATGTTCAAGCAGAGCTCACTTTATTGTCGTCATTACAAATAAACCTACTACTGTTAAAATCTCAAAATGCACAAAAATAAAGAAAAGACAGTGACTGATTTTTCATGCTAAGACCATAGGTTGTACATTTTATTCCTAGTTCCTATTTAAGGATTAGCTAAGTATTGGTTTAATTATTTTATTGCATTTTTACTGTCTGAATTATACTAGCGCTTATTTTCGTTGTTGTTTCTGTAAATATCTAAAATAGTATGGGTAAATCTTCAACACCCGCTCCTTTCCTAGGTCTCTAATTTGATTATAAATGGATCTCTGCTGATTATGCGGTGCTTTGGCGTCAGATCTTTTCAACGCTGCCATCTTACACGAGATGGTTCTTGTAGATGGCGGCAACTTCGTTCTTGTCCAGGGCGGTGTTGTAAAGTCGATATTCATCCAGTGTTCCTTTGGTTTTCCAGCCATAAAGGGTACCGAACTCGAGTGGCTTAGTGTTATCTACGCTGCCTTGCACGGATGAAATGTCCAGGGTGTTTGACTGCTTTTTACCATTGACGTAAACGAAGACTTTCTTCTGCTCACGATCAAACACAACCGCGTGGTGAACCCATTGTCCATTGAACATTGGACCACGCTGCGATGTCATTCTGATTTATCTGAGATTATGCGTTGTGCTTCGTTTTCTCGTTAAAGGAGCTGTCATGGTGCTGAATTTGATCGAGGTTTTTGGGTTAAAACTGCCCTAAATTAAACTAATTACCTTTGTCGTACACGAATTGCTTACAAGTGAGTTCTCAAAAAGAAAATAAACCATTATCTGAGTTTTAGCGAGTTTTTCAAGAGAGAAACGATTAACTTAAAAAACAATTTATTCATTTCCATCCTGTCCACTCTGCAGCCCAAGACACTTATTATCTCCTGTAAGTTAATGTTTAACTTACAGGAGTTTATGTGGGCTAACATGCATTCTTTATGCATTTTTGTTAGCAAAAAATGCGTTAGATACTATTAATAGACTTTTTAGTAAATTTGTGGGGACATTCCTAGTGCATATTTGTTAGCAAGATGTTATCAATATAACAACACAAGAGTCGAGTGGCATATTTTTGAAAGAGGTTTAGCGAGCGCATGTTTGATCATGTTTGTGGCCTGACAAAGCGATATATTCATACGTTGATGATTTAGTTAACTAAGGCCCGGTTCAAACGTCGAACTTCATATGTGCCGAATCTAATGCAAATGAGCAAGAACAATAGATTTTTCTCATTTGCATTAGGTTTGGCACATGTGAAGTTCGACGTTTGAACGGGGCCTAAGATTTTTGTTAGATACTATTAATAGACTTTTTAGTGAATCTGTGGGGGCATTCTTGTTGCATTTTTATTGCATAATTTTTTAGCAAAATTTCTCGCATTTTTGTTAGATGCTATCATCATATGTCAGAACACACGAGTCGAAGCATGTTTTTAAAGCTGTTTAGCGAGCGCACGTTTGTGGCCTGACAAAATTTTTTTTCAGTTAGGTAACATTCCTACTGTTTAATATCTCTTTTTCATAGCGATGATGATTTTTAAGGCGTACGATTATGAATTCTATGTTTTTTTGGGAACATGTTGCAGCATATATTTCATTGTATCGAGCGTCAAAAAGTGTAACGTAATGTAATCGTATCTCACCTAATGTAGACTTTGGTCAGATATCTGGCACGCTACAAGCACGCTTGGCTAATATCCTTTACGATGCGTTTAATGTTTGCCCAGTCTGGTTTGTCAAACTGGTTGCTTCAGGACATTTGGTATTATTTTTGTTATAGCACTACGTTTTAAGAAAGGGAAAAGAGAGTTTGAGGTAAGCTGACATTGCTCACTGAGAATGGTTGTATGCGATCGTATGCTGTACGTTTACAATGAAGTTTTGTTGAAATAACATGTTTGTTAATTTCCATGTTATATCGCCAAATGTCACCAAATATACAACTAAATTGGATTAAAAGATTTTCAAGGAGAAAAACAGAAGCAGTTGTTTGATTACGTGACATGCGGTCAAGAAGTATTCAAAGTTTCGATTCGATTCTGGTGGAATTTTGTCGTTATTTTGTCTTTTTAAATTCATATTTTTCTGCGTTCATCACTTTTGGCTATTTTTCTTCCTATTTTCGGATGATAAAGCAAGCTAAAGCAAGCTACTGGCCATAATCATGAAACACGATATTTCTGTCGGGACAGTGTCCCTTTAGTTAAAAATGTCCTCGGTTAATTTACCCCATTTGCAAGTTATATAAGAGACTGACTAAATTAAACAACAATAGGTTTTACGAACTAGTGCTTTCAATTTCCTTGTAGGTTGACAAACAAATATAGAACTTTTCAATAAGTGTGCTTGTAAAAGCGATCAGAAACAATTTCACGAACGCTTTTGTAAGATGTGAATAAAAGAATTTTATTTTATCAAGGGGACTGTTTTAAGCGACAGTATTTTATTTTTAGTGAGTCATTGTACAGTGCACGGTGCCAGGATTAAATGTATTTTGCCGGTTGGCCTTTGATTTTTGTTCAATTTTTGTTGATTTTTAAGGCTCAAACCTACGCTTGTAAAAATTAGGCTCAAAATGTCAAACGATACAACAACACTGGCAACAATTTTATTTCAGTATTCCCATTTCTAAATACATGGTATTACCGAACCAATTACAATAAGTAAGGAAATTAAAATTACTTAAATTACAATAAAGAAATCTAGAATAAAAAATTAATTAATTAAATTAAATTCATTTATTAATTGTAAAACAATCACAAGTACTATTGACTATTTTTTGTTCTTGTTTTCATTGCTTGAGTGACAAAAGCAGCAGTTAGCCTGCTAATATGTTGATCAGTATCAAAAAGACATAAACCTAATAATAATACAAATCTATTTGGTTTAATAATTTTGTCAAAAAAAGTATTTCGTAGCTCATCATATAACATACAGTGCATACAGTGAAATAAACTTCAACTGAATTAAGTGTACAGTGGGTGCAATTTCTAACTAAAGGTGTTCAGGAGTTTTAGGATTTGTAATTCGACCATTTTCAATTCTTAAGGTATGATTTCCTATACTGAATTTAGAAGTAATTTTTTTATGTTCAGGATATGGTTAATTAAATCGGAGTATTTCGTTTCACTTTTAAATATCGAATAAAATTTATGTTTTTTTTTATTTGCATTAATTAGATTGAGTTGGTGATTTTTTAGACGTGTAAAAATATTCTGTTTTGCCTTTGACAAGAAAAAAGATGGGATGCTTAAGTTTATCGCAGTCTTCTCAATATTGAAGTTTGTACAGAAAGAATCAATCTTACTAAACAAACCTGTTTTTTTTTCTTGAGCCATATCATTAGAAATGATTAAGCAGAGTTTTGCAATACTGTCATCAGGTTGATTTTCCAGGTCAAACAAACTAGTGTCAAACAGTTAGATTTCAGTGAGGTTCGGGGTTTTAGTTCATTTTTGTTTTTACTTTTTTAGGCCTCATTTTGGTTCATTTTGGTCAGGAGATTCGTGCCCAATTTAGTCTCTGCTTAAAGAGATAATTGTGGTACGGATAGTCCTTAGATTTTTCCTATCGATGGTTTTAATATATCTGGTATTTTGTTAACGGTGACATTAAAACAAAAGTTAAGATGAGGGGATGAACACCGAGTAAGTTTACAAGAACTAGATTTCCACCTGAAACAGATTTTGACGATAAGATTGATGATGATCCCAATAATGAAAACAGAGAACAAAGTTGTAAAGAATTTTACTTGAAAGGAGGAATGAAACTTTTCGCAGAATGAAAGCTAAATCATTCATTTAGTTATGTTTAATAAAAAGGATGCTGAAGATTAATTGCAGAGAGCTCTTGATGCTTATCCCATGTAAAAATAAGATTTTAGCAAGTAAAACATGTTATATTCGAAAGGAAAGAAAGGAGAACTCTTAAGAAAAAGCCATGGGAGATCCTGAAAATAAGGAACGTGATCAGTTAGATACTGTAGCTCCGCCTGCTCAACGTAACGATGAGCAGGATATAAGTGAAGAAACACAATACAGTGAACTGTTTGGTTGTTTTAACCCATGTTTAGATAACAATCACCAAGGGAACAATGTTTTAAGTAATGCTGGAATTTTTTCAGTCTACAGCAAATGATAATGAAAAGCTGGTAATTAATCGTATGGATGATAACAGTTATAAAGAACTTGTTCATTCTTTGAACAGAGAACAAATGGAGTTTTTTTTTACCATATGTTACTCTCTGTTAAAAACGACGAGAAGCAATTGACACTTTTTAAGTAGTGGCGCGGGTTTAGGGAAGGCAACAGTAACACAATGTTTGTATGTAGATCTTGATAATAAACCAGGTGAAAATCCAGACGAGTTGAAAGTACTGAAATTTGCTCCAGACACAAGACAAGAGGACTGCATAACCATTACCAATTACATACAAACAAAATTGTCAAAAGAGAAACTGAACTCAAGAAACCACGCACTATAACCTAAATGTCCAATTGCAACATCAAAAACAACGTTCGGACATAATATGACAGCATTGCATGATGGGAAAACCTACAGGAGATAGCCTAGAGGGCACTTTGATTTTTACTTTTAGAACACGAGTGAGAATAATTTGAAACAAAACTGAATCCTCATTTTTGAGTTTTCACTGACATAAAGATGTATTTTGGCTTTTTAGAGTGACACAAAAAATGGTGACATAACCTCTTCAAAACTGTTTTAGTGCGCAATATCCCTGAAGAAATGGACAGATTGCTGGTCGCTTTTTCTCTTCACGGCTCTCGCCTTTCCCGTTTTTCTACTGTGTGTGATTTTCTGCCTGATCAGCATCTTAAAAACCGTATCTGAGCGAAAATGTAGTGAAAATGCTGGAATTTTCATCAACCGTGTTTTCAGAACATCAGGTAGAGTAGTTTTAAGGGAATATTGCGAAGCGCTGAAGAACATGGTCAACATGCTAAGGTTCAGTGCCCGAAAATGGTGTTTTTATAGTGAATCTTTTTTTCGGTCATTCCATGCCATTCTATCGAAATATATACCGGTATGTTTGAAAACCATGCATTCTGCTCTGTCGATGTGTCTGAAGTCCGTAATATATATAAAAAATAAATATTGCTGTTTTGTTTGTTTTTCTCCTCCGCTCTCTCCCTTTCCGTTTTCTTTATATTTTGTGTGATTTTCAGCCTAATCAAGGTTATAAAACACATGTCTGAGCCTGATTGTACGTAAAAATCAGACAGAAGTAGCTTTTCCGACTAAGTAACAAACTATTTCAAGCCACTTTCTCATACATTCTCTTGTATGTATTTTGAAATGAAAACGGTCTTTGTTTACGGCCGCGAATTTAAGTTTGGCACATAAAAAAGTTCGACCGTCTGAATCAATTTGTCGAACTTCATTGTTTTGGTCGACTCAAATAGGTATTAATGTCGACTTTTGTAACGTTTGACGTTTGAAACGGGTCTAAGAGTAGTAAAAATAATAATATGATGACAGTCCTAACACGACTTTCCATAAAATGGCAGAGTTTTTGGCCACCGACGGATTTCTAATGGATGGTCCGCGATCGTTGAAAACTGACCAAGCCTAAAGGCAAGGCATGCG